>CM042241.1:50920786-51340786 GCA_023566225.1 Romanogobio albipinnatus | reverse complement strand
TAAGGGCAAAAAGGGCATGTGCTCTGCACAGGTTGAGCCCTACCTGTGCACGTGCCTGTCTAATAGTAATAATGAAATGTACTGATAGTGTAATATTGTTACACTATTCCTAATTGTTTACATTTTTCACTAATTATTGTATTTGAACTGGCAAGTCTGCATCTCATGTTTTGCATCAAGGCACCAGTCATCGTTCAAATTATTAATGCACGGTTCATACTAACTGTATTTAAAGTGTGTAAGGATCCAATAAAATTAAGATAATTACTCCTCACAAATAAATCTCTCAATGATTAAAAATCGGCTCTACTATTATAGACTATTTCTATCAAGTACACTTATATTTTTAATTATTAATTTCCCTGGTTTTGTAAGAAAGCAAGACTTTCACCTTTAAAAAGATGCAGTCTAATCTTTTTTTTCTGTCAAATAAGCCTGCTCCTCAGCAAGTTTGAGTTTACTGACTTCGAAGAACCTAACAATCCTGAATCCTTTCAAATCATCAACAGTAAACTCCTTTTAACTGATCCTGATTAATCCACGCACAAAGAACAGGATTCTGTTGTTTACCTGTAGATGATGATGATGACGACGATGATGATGATGATGATGATTATTCAATTTAACTTTATTTATATTAGAATAGAAACAAACAACAAAATGACATACACTACAAAACATTTTAAAGAGACAATACTTTCTCGTGGGTGACTGGTATCGCACAACACTTTGCCTAGGGTTTGGCAACAGTATAATAATAGCATTCTGTATGTTATCCAGCAGACAAATAAAAAATTATACATCAAATTTCTCATTAAAGCCAAACAAGTTTTTACTCTTGACATACACAAAATTCATCATTAATGATGCCCCAAATATTTTGTTTTAGTGCATACATGTAGTACTTGCCCTGACAGATAAAAATCTGGAAAATGTAATTATTATTATTATTAATTTAATCTCCCATCTTTATTTTACAGGTATTCATCTGTTAAAATATTTCCTCATTTGACTGGTTTGGAAGGACCAAGAGTCAGCTTTACAGGAGAGACACAGATGGCTATAAGGTGAATGACACAAAGTGTTTCCTCTATATGCATTCAGCGGTGGCGTAGTTGAATGGGTCAGTCCAGCTGTTCACGAGTGTGTGTACAATGGAGAAACAGGAGATCTGACAAGTAAGAGCAACCTACATCTCCTAGGAGAAGGGGTTTTACTTAACACTTTCTTTACCAGAGGCAGAAGAAATACAAAAGAAATACAACACAAGTACCAGAGTGTCCTTGGAAAAGTGCAAAACGAACTAACTGGCTACTAGTTAATCTTGTCTGACTACATAGGTTGTTTATAGGAAATTCTTTCATTATTTACTTTCATTAAAGGGGTGGTTAATTGCCCCTTTTTACAAGATGTAAAATAAGTCTCTGTCCCCAGTGTGTATGTGAAATTTTACCTCAAAATAAAATAGATAATTTTTATTGCTTTGGACTTTCAGCGGCGTAACTTTGCAGATATTGTTTATGCTCAAACAGCACCCCTTTAATGTCATTACAAACATGTATGACTCTTTGTTTCATGGAACAAAACACCCAGCTGTGAGATATACATTTTCTAAATTTATCTAAATAGTAGCCAATTGAGATCAGCATTACAGTGTTTCCAATTTGTTTCTAAATTATCTCCCTTTAATAGTGCTGCAGATGCTCATCAAGGCTTTCTTAATTTAAAATGGACACACTCTATTCCTGACATCACTGCCTATCAAATGAGCCTTGGAGTTTACAGAAATGCTCTTTTCATTGATTGTTTTTTGCTCACTCTTGTGTGAATGAAGCTGGAACTATTCATCTTCACATTCTGTCTCCAAAATGCAGATCTCTCATCTGCAGATTTTTCCCCCTTTTATTGTTCCTGCTTTAAAACTATTTGCCAGTTATTTCTTTTTTTTAATGCTGTAACAAACCTTTGTTCTGTTGTTCCATTTGTTCCTGTCTTAATAAAACTTTTAAAGCCTTTTTGTGTAATTGTATTGTCGTTTTGTTTAGTCTTGCCTAAAAGAGAATTACCCAACAAAATGTGTGAAAAATCTTTCAAATTTACATAGTGTCTTACCTGACAGCCTATCTCCCATCCCAACCAAATTTGATGTGTAGAAATGTCTACAGTCCTCCACAGAAATCAAGTGTTTGCACAATTTAAAGATTTCAATTGTGCAAACACCTGATTTCAGTGGAGGACTGTAGAAATGTTTAAATAACTTGGCTAGATTTACAAAATGATTAGCATTTTCAGCTGCTGTGAACAGTTACAGTTTTAGCGTGCTGTGTCAATGCATTTTAATCTCAAATCGTATTAATCTCAAATATTCTTTATATTGAATTCCTACATCAACTCAAGTAACCCAAAAAATTACCTGCAGGGAACGTTCTCTAAAGGTTGTAAAAATAAACCCAAAAATAATCTGCAGGGAATGTTCTGGCAATAGAGAACATTTTCAGAATTATTATTATTAATAATTATTAATAATAATAATAATAATAAAAAATCAGGAACCATATGGGAAACATTCTGTGTTTACATGGGATGTTTTTCAGTGTTAAAATAATGAATTACACTATTACAGTTTGATGTAGTAAATCAGTATAATTTTTGGAAATGTGCCAAATGGATGCATTTTCAAGGCCTCAGTTAAAAAAAAAATGCTTAAAATCAATTACTAAATATTGATGTCAATTTGATGTCAATATGACATCAATTTGATGTCTAAAACATGACATTGATTTGATGTAAATTGAACGTCAAAAATTTTGGCCAACATGTACATAAAACTAATTTAAGTGTGGGATTAACTTCCAATTTTCACCCAATTAACACTGGAAGAAATTGCTGTCGAAACTGAATTTAAAATGGTGTGTACAATATCTTGGTCAAGTCTTGACTAATATTTGACGTCAAATTGACATCAAGGTGCCCGCTGGGATTCTTGTTGAAATGGCGCGTTATTTTTCCTCACGATTGCTTTACACGCAGTTAATCTCACGATCCACTTACCGAGCGTAACGTTAGCCTAAAATACATTCAAATCTCCCGCCCTAACATCACTGTACCTCTGGCTCCGCGAACTGTTGTTGGCCTGACTACCGGAAAATTAACCGGCGGCAAATTTGAATATGCTCGCGCACGCACACACACACACACACAAAAAGCTGCGCATTTGCAACTTGATTAGGAAAAATGTACATGAATAATAGATGTGGTTAGGAAATTTAGGGGAGAATTAGTCTGTGCAAAAAATTATCAAAATGAGCATCTTTTTACAAGACATTAGTAAAATAAACAATAGCTACATAAATGTATAGTACACTTAAGCTTATAGCCTACTGTACGCACAAATACTATTATTTAGCAAAAAAAAAACAAAAAATCACTTTAACCAACACATTATCTTAAACAGGAAGAAAAACATGTCGAATGATTGCTGATTTCTGTAATTATACATTTGTTTCTTTTTTTCTATTTTTACAGAAAAAAAAAAATCGGTAAATATCAAAATTGTATGTAAAATTACACATTATTCTGTAAAAATACAGAAAATTTCCTCTTAAAACCAGAAATTTTATGTAATACCAAAATACAAGCAATTCCCTGTAAATTGAATAGTCGAAATTTAAATTACAGCAAATATCTGTAAAATAACAGGCCTTTCATTGTATAATAACAAAACAGGGAAATTCTGTAAAAAAAAATACAGACCATTACTTGTAAAATTATATTTATTTTTTTACAGTGTATAGAAATCTGCAACCTTTACCTTCAACTTCCAAATATGTAAATTCATGCTAAATGTGGCAGAGATGTTAGGGTTTATTAGATTTTTTACAGTTTGTTTGGCTTTTTTGTATGTCACTCTAAGGTACGGACAGTTATCCGGTATGACATTGTGACTATATGTCTAATACTTCTTACACTTTGTAATACCCTCAATATATGTTCATATCATTTGATAAACAGAGATCAATAGATTCAATAAATGTGCTTTTTATTTAACGCTTTTTATTTTTATCTCCTTATTTTGACTTCATAAAGGGGTTTGGACATCAAAATTGCACGTCACTTTATTGGGCCATATACAATAAGGTACAAAAAAAAGGAAAGAACCTCCATCTAGTTCAGCAGAGGCTAATTTTTCAGTTAGTGATTTCTGACTTTAGGCTTTTTCACTCCAAACGAGTCATTGAAAAATGTAGTGGATTGTTGTCATGGAGATTTAATTTATTGAACAGGATTTGTTAACAAATTTATTATAATAAACTGATTGAATACATTTTGTAATGTTGCCCTGTGCATCATATCCATGAATAATGTACAAAGCAAAAAAAAAAACAAACAAACATGTAAATGCAGTGTAAAGACATTTTGCTGTTCTTTGTATCTTTAAGAGCCCAAAACAATGCAAAATTAACTTTTCCCTGTGCTTGAACATTCAGTATTTTGTTAACAATTCAACCTCTTAAATGCCAAATCCAGTTGTGCTATATGACACTAAGACAAGTTTACTCGAGAATCTTTAACTAAAGGGATAGTTCACCCAAAAATGAAAATTCTGTCATCATTTACTCACCCTCATGATGTTCCAAACCCGTATACATTTCCTTGTTCTGCTGAACACAAAGGAAGATATTTTGAGGAATGTTTGTAATCAAGCAGAGAGAGCAACCATTGACTACCGTAGTAGGGGGAAAAAAAATACTATGATAGTCAATGGTTGCTCTCTCTGCTTTGTAACAAACATTCTTCAAAATATCTTATTTTGTGTTCATCAGAAGAAAAAAACTCATACAGGTTTGGAACAACTTGAGGGTGAGTAAATGATGACAGAATTTTCATTTTTGGGTGAACTATCCCTTAACTCTTGCAATTTTGATGCACCCTCCAGGTTTAGACAAACAAAATGCACTTGTAGTTGTATTGCAGGGTTTCAAGTCACAATAACACGCTGAATTCTATCCTTGGATTTACCACTGTGGCAAAGAGAAATGGAAATTCAAGTTATATCTGGTTTGGTGAGGGTTTCCATATCATTCCATTTTGCTTTTCTCCATCTCTCTTAGTCGTCTCTCCAGCATCTTGATTTTGTTTTCGAGGTGCATTTCTGGCTTTGCAGATGTTGCACCTAATCCTAACAGGACACAAACACACGCCAGGCCTGCTAATCTCATTGCTGTGGTTTCTGCGGAGGCTCCAGTGTCACTTAGAATCAATCCAAACATGCCAACAGCAAAGATGAACTTCAGCAGCCACAGAGCCTGCCTCACAGCACCGACAACCAAGCGCAGGATGAAGGATATTATCCAGTAGGCCACGACAGCCAGAAGTGCCCATTGAGTGACAAAAATCACTCCCTCTGGAGTAACTTTTTGGAAAGGTATCTTAGCTAGATCAATGGAAAAATGTATATGTGACCATGTGCTTTGGTTTAAATTAATTGTAAGTAAAGATTTACTGTACAATTACCATCAATTCCTGCTGATTCCAAGATTTCCGTAACATACTGGATGACCGTGTTAAAGACTGATGCCACTGCATCGGACAGCCTCTTCACACCGCTTTGTAGAAACTGATACCCCAAAATAAAATACAATAGTGTAAATGTTTTTTCCAAAGAACGGCACAAAGTCATTTAAAAAGCATGATTATGTAGTAATAACATTCAGTGGCCCTGAAAAGTATTTGGACTTACGGATACTCTTAGAAATTATTTGATTTTCACTGCATTAGCAAAACATCAAACCATATAGCAAATGACGCAATTTCTGCTTTTCTCAGAACTAACCTCACTTTTCTTCACCACTTTGAACTTCCATCAGCTGGAGTGAAAGTCATTTCACTGACACTTCAGATCCCCTCAGGTTCACACAAGTGGTTTATCACAGTAACCCCAGGTTTTCATCACATGAACTATGAAACTGATTTAACAACATATCTGGTTTTAACCACCAGAAGGTTTCCAAATATTACACTGATTGTTTTGCTTTTAAAACATCATAAACAAATTTTTGTCAAATGCTTTGCTTCCCCCACCCCCTCAAATAAAATATTAAATACATGCACAATTGGTTTTGTTCGTATAACCTACATTCATTTTACATGCTAGTATAAACTAGATAAATAGATACCAAAACGTATTTAGTATATGGAACATTTTGTTATAAAACTCCGATTTTCCACAATACCTTGAGGCACAGGTTGACTCTATTTTCGCCGACTGTAGAGACCAGGCAACTGTGAGCTTCCTCAGACAAACTTGTAATGACGGACCGCACATTTTGCAAGGGACTAGATTCCTTGTCCCATTCGAAAGAGTGACACAATGGTATAAACTGATATGAAACTGAAAGTATGAGTGTGGTAAAATAGAAACACCGACCCATTTTAAAAAGGTCACTTTAGCTACGCTAAGACAACGTTGGCGCACCCAAGATTAGTGAAGATGAGTGAGGACAATGTTCTTCTCAAACAACGTGCTAAAAAAACAACTTGAAAACAACTCAACTGACAACAGCTGTCTAAAAGTTAAAGATGGGCTTTTTCATATCAGAGTCTGATAAATTTTCTTACAAAGGACGCACGCCAGTTCTTCAATAATAAACTCGAGGTTTACTAAACTAACCCACAAAGCGTTTCAAAAATGCCTGCTTCCTCTTTCCTCCCTGGATTGAAGGAGGAGCAACCCTGCCGCCTACTGATGACTAGAGACTGTACATCATCCATAGAAGGGAGGGGAAAAAACCGATACACAAATGTATTCCCTTAGTTAAGAATGGTCTTTCACAGTTCTTATACGATTATACTAACTTTCAGAACCATGTTTAGCCTTTTGTAGAATGCCAGAAAAAATGACGTATACGTTTAAAAAAAATCAGAGCAGTGTACGTTACATACCTTTAACTGTGAAAAACATAGCATAAATTAACATATTTATCTCTTTTCACTGCCGTTATTATTCTCACTCTATTTTTCCCCTCTTTTTGAAAGTTGTGAAATCACTACTGTAGCGTTTTTCTTTTGGTATGTGGGCAAATGGGCACACAAAAAAAAAATATTTAATGTATTCTCTCATTCACAGCTATAATATTTAATCCAACTATGACGACTTCCGCTCTGAGAAATCCGGAAATGTGAAAAGGGTCTATTGTGTACACTATAAGCCAACAACATGACACACATTAATATTGTCATATATTTATTATTATTTATTAGTAGTGTATTTATTTTTCATCCCACAAATACAATACAACAGCAGCATGAGAATCATTAAAATGGTTTCTGACAAAAAATAATAATAATAATAATAATAAAAAAAAAAAACATGTTTCCTTAATCAGCAGATATGCCTGTTTGGTGGGGCAACACACTGTGAAAAGAGGCTCAAAAAAAGCCATGATCGCTGTGTCATTTTGAGCATTATCCATGGCTTTCTGACCCCACACATTTCTCTCCTGGAGAAATGGAAAGAAGAGTAAAACCAAACGTTTATATAGTGTCAATGTGTTTAATATTAAATTAGATGTTCTTTTTGAAAAATATTTACCACCTCATCCTTCTCTAATATTGTCCAATAATAAGTAGTTCATACCAGTGGTGTGGCTCCATATTCCAGTAGTCTGCAGATCATTGATTTGTCTCCCAGATAAACTGCCTCATGCATTGCAGTGCGCCCATTATAATCTTGAGTGTCCATGTCAACTCCTGATAGAAACCATGCATTCAGCAGAGGGTAATCTTTGTTCTGTACTGCTCTGTTGAGTGAGAAGTTAAACAAAAATAAGCACATTGACTTTTGACTGACTAAAAATATAGTATTAATATATATTAAGAAACATTTTGCTGTAAAATGTGGATCACTGGATCACTTTCATGGCAATTCTCACAGGGGGTAGTTTAACACTGACTCCTTTCTTGCGTAGGAATTTGACAGCATGACAGTGCCTAAAAGAAACACCAACACTACTACACAGACATGTTCTAGCTGAGCATGTACAAATGATTAATTTCTGCTCTCTAATGTTAGTTTGAATTACATTGAGTGAGAATTCAGCCTGAGATAATACAGGATAAATGAGCTGCTGTCAGTGCTGCAGGGATGACATATTTTTGTAGGCCATCCCAGAAGTCAACATAAACCCAGTCAGATTTTTCAATATATCAGAAAATAAGCACAGTGACTAACAAAAGTTTTTGATTGTTTGATTCTTGAATTCAACTGTAGTAACATCTATCAGAGGGTTTGAAGTCTGCCAAGATAAAAACCTCAAAGGAAAAAAACCTGAGGCAAACGAACTGGTAGTAGTTCCACAAGTCTTTATAGATGGTCTGCACAAGCACTCTTCACATACAAGAGTGTGTATAAACACTCTGACAACGTTACAAATCAAAGTGGAGATCAACACATTAGTAACAGCAGTCAGCAGTGGAGCGGCAATGGGTGCATCTCAATCAGTTCCCTAGCTCCTGAGCTCGTGAATTAGTATATTGTGTACATTCATTTGGGTACTGGAAAGGACAGTAAAGGACATATTGGCTCACTACACATTGTGACACTGACTCTATTTCCGCTGACGTGACAACGTCCTCATTGTACAACATAATTACTGGTATTTATTAACAACAGCACAGTTGATATCTTTCTGACATTACTTGTAATGTTATTTAAAGTACAGTACATTAAATAAGATAAAAAAAAAAAGATAAATACTATGCTTGTTACATATACGTGCAACATTTCAGATGTAAATAAATTATAAATGTTTGCTAGATTGTGTTCATTTACCTATCTAACGGTGTATGTTTATCCTAAAATATAATTTAAAAAAAAAGCTGTGAAGTGAGCATCGATGCACCCTAGGTTTGAACGTTTCAGTGCCTTAAAATGGCCGACTGCCTGATTAGTGCCCTGACTACTGAACTAGGGAGCTGATTGAGCCCCACCCCATCTCTCGCTTTACTCAAGCGTTCTCTCTGTGCTTGCGCGCTCACATAAGAACAGCATGAATTCAATAACGTACACCATAGAAGAAGTCATCTTAAAAGCACATCAACATTCATGTCATGAACAGTATTAAACAGGTTGCCATTACACTGTCACCACCATTAAGCTTCCGATTTTGACAAAAATATTTTTCCTGAAAGTATGAGTTTGAAAATTTCGCAAGAGCCTAATTTATAAACACAATGTCCCCGACAACCTCAATTTAACCACTTGTTAATTATGTTTTTTCCCCCCATGCATTTAACCAAAGCCCCATTCTAAAAACTCATTGACTTCAGGGTGATGCTAAATCTTAAATCATTCCTGGATATTGGCCTACAAAAATACATCGCTCCTGCAGCACTCAGCCAGACAGAGCCAAAACTAAATGGTGATAGATGAAATGTTTTAGTCAAAATGTTAGCTGAATTAAAGGTCCCGTTCTTCGTGTTTTTTTGAAGCTTTGATTGTGTTTACAGTGTGCAATATAACGCATTCATGTTTCGCGTGTAAAAAAAAACAACAGTATTTTTAACACAATTTACTTATCTGTGTACCGCTGTTTTCACTGTCCTAAAAACGGCTGATGACTTCCTTTATTCTATGAAGTCCCTCCTTCAGAAATACGTAACGAGTTCTGATTGTGCCAGCGGTTCCCGTGTTGTGATTTGACCGCAGCTTAGCAAACGTGGCACGGTTCCGGTGTTGTGATTCGACAGCAGCTTAGCGCACATGGAAAGGTCACCCCTCTTAACGGGAGATATATGTGCTTAATGATCTCTACAGCGTCCCTGGGAAAGCCAAACAAAGGTGATTTGACTCCGGGATGAAAATAACAGCGTCTCGACGACATGGCGACAAACACACTCAAACGCAACACTTCCTTTTCTCCATGCGACACGTCCTCTTCTCCACGTGGGACAGCAACAAGACCACGCCCCCTTTTTTCGCGTATTCTTGTGGGCGGAGGTTAGTCTGTTCTACTGACGTCATTTATGAAGGAAGTACCAGGATGTAGTCCAAGCCAGCCGTTCGCTGTAGGCTTTGAAAGGGGAACTTCTGTTAAATAAAATATCTCGCTTGGCATTGAACTTTGAGCTTTATAATTTTACAGGTATTATTTATGCTCTAACAGCAACATTACACACTAACAAAAGTCTGAACAATGGGATCACGAAGAACGGGACCTTTAACTAATTATTGCAGTTCTAGAGTCTACAACCCATTTCAGATTGCGTGTACTGTATGTACCTGTTCTTAATGGCCATGTACATTGGACAGTTTCCCAAGCGGTTCAGATGATGAGGAGACGCCCCCATTGACAGCAAGAATTTAATCATCTCTACGTTCCCCATCTCACATGCTGTATGAAGGGCCGTGAATTTGTCAAAGGTTTTACTATGGCATCCATCTTAAGACGTTTTAAAAATAAATAAATCACTTTGGGTACAAATTCTACATGTTTGCTGTCCACATTTTTAGTTTAGGAAATGTGAAGTTTAGTAACCTTCTCTAGGAAGGCTCTTAGTGAGATGAAATCGTTGTTTTCCACAGCTCGGCAAGCAAAATTGGGAATGATTCTATCAAAGAGCAAGCTCCTTGTCTGAGAGATAGCAAGGTATAAACTCAAGCATATGAAGTAATAAGTTGCATTAAAGCCTACATTTACATGCTATTACTGAACAGGAGAAATTGTTCTAAATTTGTTTAAAAATCAAGTCTGGAATCAAAGATATGTTATATTATAGGTGTCTGCACAGATATTCCTTTGAATAACAGGGGCCATATTCACAAAAAATCTTAAAGGATTAGTTCACAAATGCATTTAAGCCGCTGCCGGGAGAGAGTAGAGAGAGAGAGAGACCGGGACTGAGATAAATTTTGGTACCAAAAGTCTCATTCTAATCCGATGGCCATGCATTTAGGACAAACGGTTACACTTAACCGTCTCATGGCCCGGTTCTTCTGGCCGGGCATTCACGAGAATGTGCGCAGGTGGTGTGTGTCTTGTCGTGAATGTCAGTTGGTGAATCCACCGGCCACCCCAAAAGCACCATTGTGCCCACTCCCTCTGATGCAGGTCCCCTTCGCACGAATTGGTATGGACCTCATCGGGCCATTAGAACGGTCAGCACGTGGGCATCGCTTTGCATTGGTTCTGGTGGACTATGCAACGCGATACCCGGAAGCAGTTCTGCTCCGCACTATTTCGGCGGGAAGTGTTGCGAGCGCACTGTTTTCGTTAATCTCCCGGGTGGGAATCCCAAAAGAGATTCTCACCGATCAGGGCATGGCATTCATGTCACGGACGGTTCGCGAACTTTACGAGTTATTGGGCATTAAATTGATTCGCACCAGTGTCTATCACCCACAAACAGATGGTCTGGTGGAGCAATTTCATCGCACGTTGAAAAACATGATTCGTAAATTTGTTCACGAGGACGCCAAAAATTGGGATAAGTGGCTAGAACCTCTGTTGTTTGCTGTACGCGAGGTCCCACAAGCCTCCACAGGGTTTTCCCCCTTCGAGCTTCTTTTTGGTCGCCAGCCTCGGGGGGTGCTGGATGTCCTTAGGGAGGCTTGGGAGGACGGACCTTCCGCGAGTAAAAACGAAATTCAGTATGTCCTGTACCTGAGAACAAAACTCCACACTTTGGGGCGGCTATCAATGGAGAATTTGTTACAAGCTCAGGACAGACACAGACAGCTGTACAACAGAGGGGCTAGACTTCGTCAATTTGCACCGGGAGATAAGGTTCTTGTATTACTCCACACTTCCAGCTCTAAGTTGCTTGCAAAGTGGCAAGGGCCCTTTGAGGTCACACGGCAAGTTGGGGACCTCAACTATGAGGTGGTAAGCTAAGATAGGGAGGGAGCACGTCAAATATACCACCTCAACCTCTTAAAAAAATGGTCTGAGGTGGAGTCAGTGATGCTTGCGACGGTGACCCGGGCGGGGATCACCTCTCCCCCTCGCAGCTCACTGACGTGAAAACGTTACAGGCAGAGTTTGCTGACGTGTTCTCGCCCCTACCTGGTCGCAGAGACCTCATTCAACACCATGTTGAGACCGAGCCGGGCGTGGTTGTTCGCAGCCGGCCATACCGTTTACCTGAACACAAGAAAAAGGTTCAGGCTGAATTAGAGGCTATGCTGGATATGGGAGTGATAGAAGAGTCCAGCAGTGATTGGGCGAGCCCGATAGTTTTAGTCCCAAAACCTGACGTCTCGGTCCGATTCTGCATGGACTATAGAAAGGTGAACGCGGTGTCGAAATTTGATGCGTACCTAATGCCAAGGGTAGACGAATTGCTTGATCGGCTAGGGACCACTCGCTTTTACTCGACACTGGACTTAACAAAGGGATATTGGCAGATCCCCTTGTCACCAATGTCCAAGGAGAAAACCGCTTTCACCACGCCTTTTGGATTACACCAATTTGTCACCCTTCCTTTCGGCTTGTTCGGGGCTCCCGCAACCTTCCAGCGTCTGATGGACAAAATTCTCCGGCCGCATGCTGCGTATGCCGCTGCGTACTTGGATGACATCATCATCTACAGTGCGGACTGGCAGCGGCAGTCCTGAAGTCGCTGTGAAGGGCGGGGCTCACGGCCAACCCAAAGAAGTGTGCAATTGGGCGGGTGGAAGTAATATATCTGGGCTTCCACTTGGGTCATGGACAGGTGCGTCCCTAAATTGACAAGACTGCAGCTGTTGCGACCTGTCCAAGGCCCAAGACCAAAAAGGAGGTTAGACAGTTCCTGGGGCTAGCGGGATATTATAGAAGGTTTGTGCCTAATTATTCGGACCTCGCTAGCCCGCTGACTGATCTAACTAAAAAGGACGCACCAGATACAGCTCAGTGGACGGAGCGGTGCCAGCAGGCCTTCACCCAGATAAAAGCTGCTCTGTGTGGTGGGCCGCTCCTACAGGCTCCTAATTTCTCTCTCCCCTTTTCTCTACAGACTGACGCTTCGGACAGGGGGCTGGGCGCGGTCCTGTCCCAGGAGGTGGAGGGTGAAGAGCGGCCGGTGCTGTACATCAATCGCAAGCTCTCTAAGAGAGAGACGATGTACAGCACCATAGAAAAGGAATGCTTTGCCATCAGGTGGGCCGTTCTCACCCTTCGCTACTACCTCCTGGGGCGGGAGTTCATCCTCTGTTCGGACCACGCCCCTTTGCAGTGGTTCCACCGCATGAAGGATACTAACGCCCGGATCACCCGTTGGTATCTAGCTTTACAGCCTTTTAAGTTCAAGGTGGTCCACAGGCTTGGTGCTCAGATGGCTGTGGCTGACTTCCTCTCCAGGAGCGGTGGGGGTATGTGGCGGAGGGGGCGTGGTTTTGCAAAGTCTGTAGCGGGAGAGAGAGAGCGCGGAGTCAAGCGGTGAGTAAGTAGGTCAAGTGCAGATGAATAACACCTGTGTCTCATTACAGCAATTGGCATGGAGAGACCGCATTTAAGCCGCTGCCGGGAGAGAGTAGAGAGAGAGAGACTGGGACTGGGACTGCCTGTCGCTGCTGGCAGTGAGAGAGAAAGAAACTGAGTCCGAGTGAAAAGTTGCCAACTGATCTGAGTGTTCTGAGTTTAAACGCCCTCGTGCGTGTTATATGTTTGATTCTGTCGTAAACAATAAAGAGAGCAGTCCCAGTCACGCCGACCCTGTCTTATTCCTTCCCACACCCATACGAACCTACACTACATTTATTTTTTCTTGAAAATGACCGAAGGTTTCGCTAGATAAGACCCTATTCCTCAGCTGGGATAATGCAGAGCCTCTGAAGCCCTTCGAAACTGCATTGATGTGGAGGTTCAACATTTTGGTTGCAATTGAAGTCCATTGTCTGGAGAAAAAATCCTGAAATGTTTTCCTTAAATTTCTTTACCACTAAAGAAAGAAAGACAAAAAAAAAGAAAGACTAAAGAAAGAAAGAGTAAATTGTCAGTAAATTTTCATTTTAATGTGAACTAATACTTTAAAGGATTAGTTCACCTTAAAATGAAAATTTTGAAGGAAAATTTATTTGAAGAAAAGTTTTCTAAGGAAAACATTTCAGGATTTTTCTCCACACAATGGACTTCAATTGCAACCAAAATTCAGTTTCAAAGGGCTTCAGAGGCTCTGCACGATCCCAGCTGAGGAATAGGGTCTTATCTAGCAAAACAATTTTTTTCATTTTTCTGATGGCGCCCTAGGCGACCGCCTAGTTTGCCTATGCCTAAAAACGGCCCTGCCACCCACGTTCGGCGTGACCTTTTCAACGTACGTTACGTAATGCCTGGCTCGTTGCAGACCAACACAAGACGATCAATTGTGGTTAAAAAGTATATACATTTTAATTTTTTTTTTTTTAAATGGCCGATCGTTTCGCTAGATAAGACACTATTCCTCAGCTGGGATCGTGCAGAGCCTCTGAAGCCCTTTGAAACTGCATTGATGTGGACGTTCAACATTTTGGTTGCAATTGAAGTCCATTGTGTGGAGAAAAATCCTGAAATCCTGAAATGTCCACCTCCAATACTGATCTGTAACACGGAATACAGCGCACATACACAGATACACTCTCCAAGGTTGGAGTTGAGCTCACCAGAGCTCTAGTACTGACAAGAAAAGGTTTCCCAAAACATATTGATAAACATGTGCTTTCTCTCAGTGAGAGGTACAAACAATAGTAGGCAATATTCATCTTGATTCTTTAGTGTTTCAGTAAAAGAATATAAAATGCTATAAAATATAATATAAAATGAATAAAATATAATAAAAATGAAAGACCGATCCATATTTCATATCTGGAAGCCGGGCTAAGTGAGCAAGCACTGTTACTGCACTCCTGTCGAGTTAGAGGTGTGATACCTCCAAAATCCAAACACATAACTGAAATCAAGTGTTTTAGCGACACATCACACATAGGACAGACCCTCAGTCACCACTCAGAGATAGGGTTGCCAACCGTTCCGTATAATACGGAATCGTCCCGTATTTGACACATAAAAGTCTTGTTCCGCAATTTAACATTTTTAAAATCCGGGAACTTGTGAATATCACATAACGTGATTCATATTCATAAGCCAACACTTATCATCATAAGCTAATTATCTTGACAAGAGTTATGTGACTGAAGAAAGGCCCTGAACAGAAACGGTCTTGTTTTCTAACAACTTAGCAAACATTTACATTTAATCTTTTAGCATACACTTTTATCCAAAGCAACTTACAAATGAGAACAATAGAAGCAATCAAACCAACAATATAGGCTATAAGTGCTGTGACAAGTCCAAGTTAATCCTACATGAAGCAAAAAACAAAACAAAACAAAAAATAGAATCGTAAGTGTTAGGCTAATGGTTCACGTGTTGACGGAAAAAATGCATCTTTAGCCGTTTCTTACAAATGGCTCAGCTGCTCGCAGGTGAAGCTGAAATGATCAGAACATCATACTATGGTGCTGTTTTAAATTATAATATAAAACCAAAAAAGATCACCCGTAAACTTGAAATGTAACTTCAATAAAAATATTTGTGTTTATTTTGATATTAGATAAAAAATATACAATTCACGTTCAATTAATTTTCACTCACAAGTCATACAACAACATTTCAGTGCATTGCATTCTTGCGCATAAGCATTACATTGGTTATAAACTACATTTGTATATGAAGTGGATATAGGCTAGTTTAAGGACCTCTCAATGTCATACATGGGGAGTACAAATGCCATACATGGGATGATCAGTATCCTAAGCAGAATGTCGTTCACTCATGGTCTGAGAAAGAGAGAGAGAAAAAAAATCAATATGGTGCATATTAGCAAACCACCTTTAAAACACTTTGAATTTGATCCTAAATGTTTACAAAATATAACACATTTCATAGTGTTTGTGAGAAGCTTATTGTTTCCATATTAAACTTTTCCCCTAATGTAATCCTGAATTTAAGTGCAGAAAGGAATACAAGTTTTCATGCTCACTTTGTCAAAACACTGTGAAAACAAAACATTTGACAACAAATCCGATCAAGATCAAGCTTTGTTATTCTTTGATAAATCAATTAAATGAAATCACAAATCCATATATTAATTATATTGAATCATTAAGAAAACATATAAAACATAAAAAATAAAAAAACTTTTACCGCATAGCCCATAAAGTTCCTCCTCTGTTTATACAGTTTAGCTGTGAAAGTAGAGGACAGTGCTGTCTGGACAATATTGACCATTGAGATGGATAGCTTCACTCCTGTGCTGAATCTCTGTTTTGAAGAAAGATTGACAAATGTTGAATTGTCTTTAAACACTTAATATAATAGAATAGAACGTCCATCTCTATGAGATACATACAGTGGCATAATGCTGCTGGTCACACAACTGGCGTGGTCCCCTTTGGCATATGGTTGTTGGATTGGAAGCCAGGTCAACATAGTATAGTATAAGTGCAAAAGTTGAGACGATTACTGCCACAATAGAGACTGCCAAGCAAATAGAGACCTAAAGATAAGAGCATTTTTGTTTTTTTAAACGCATACCTGCAATTGAATTGGATTTTGCAGACATACACTTTTACACAGAATGTGCCTGCTGTTGTGGAACCTTTATATTTGATTATTGGTCATGAATTAATTAGATTATAATACACAAACTGTATACATCTAGATTATGCTCTAACATTGCTGGTTAGTCTGTCCTGTTGTAAGTTCAAACTCACTGTCTTCATGGTGGCAACTTTTTCCACTGCTAATGCAGCTGTGCCTGAAATTACAAACTGTTTGGGGGGAAAAGGGAACACAAAGAATAGTTCAGTGATAGGTCCATGGTTGGTGGATATACAGTACTGTATATTTCTCTGAATACTTTGTCATCACCTTAATGGCTTAATCCATATATATCCATTACACCCTGATGCTAGGCTTATTAATGTAACATTACCATAAGACCACTCCACCATGGCACTCCAAAGTTAAGAATCATTGTGGTCTCAGCAGAGAGCAGAGGTAAAGAATAGGAGATGATCAGCAATCCTATTACTATCTGAGAGACCTATGAGACAAAAGAAATGACTCAGTAGGAAATATATGCATCTCAAAGTAAAATATAACATAGGTTTTTCTTGTATATAATTCATTGAGATCAAATTTTAGCTGCTATTAAGTTGTGATGTAATTCTTCTAAAAGCATTTTAAACAAAAAGTTTATGTTAGCACCTTTTTCACATTTATGCAATAGGGAGTTATCATGCCAAATTGTGAATATAGTCATCATGAAATCCATTTAATTCAGTACCAGTGAATGTTCAATTGAGATGATTGTCGTTTGGACCTTTCTGGATTACAATCCACCATCAAAATTATACGTTTAATTATTCCAGCTGCTGTGAGAAAAGGCTATAAATGATTCGCCACCTGCAGCATCCTCACATGCCATAGCCTACTAGCTGGACTCCTTCTTTATGTATACAGATGTGACATATTGACGCAAAGACAAACAGCGGCATGCTTGAATTTCCCGCGGAAAGCTACCAGTACCACTCAAATTATAACATTATTATAAGTTTACCGTTGTGAACCGGGCTAAGGTAAAGAGATCGTTTTGAAAACTGGCTGGTTATGTACTGGATTGGATTTTGGATAATTTTTAACCAAAAAAAGTTACGGACTGCAGTTCTGGAATACCATATCCAATCAGAAGCCAAGACAGGAATGATCTGTTTATTATTAATATGCTACATGGACTATTTTTAGTTTTTAATTTATATTTTCTTAAGAAATATTGTTAAACATAAAAAATAAATACTTGTATGGTCTATTGAATTGGCCTAGTCAAAATGGCAAGTGATTTACAATGGTAAAAATGGACCGAGTCAGAGGGCCATAAATTCTTATGACAGACATACTGTAAATATAGAATTTAAGAATTATAAATTCTACTTTAAAGGTTTATGCGTGTGCCCTGTTTGTATTAATTGCCATGTTCCCTGAATAATGAGCCCTAAGAGATTTGGAGGACTATAAAGATATTATTTTAGATTATATTTTATAAGACAACACTCTAAAAAATAGTTCAGTGTCTTAGTAAATATCACAGTAATAATTAACTTTATTAACTTAAAGGGTTAGTTCACCCAAAATTGAAAATAAAGTCAGTAATTACTCACCCTCATGTTGTTCCAACCATGTAAGACCTTCGTTCATCTTCGGAACATAATTTAGTATATTTTTGATGAAATCTGAGAGCTGTCTCACTCCTCCATAGGCTTTCAGAGGGACTGAAACTTGATGGCCCAGAATAGTAAGTAAAAACGTCATTTAAGGAGTCCAAATGACTACAGTGGCTCTGTATTAAGTCTATCATGCGACGAAAATACTTTTTGAGCGGAAAAACAACAAAAATAACGACTTTATCCCACTATTATTGTTGTTCAATCTACTATCTAGAATCTACTACTACTAATCTCAGTTCTCGCGCATGCGTCGTGGCACTCCCGCAAACTCTCGTCAGAGGCTCAAATTGAACAACAATAATAGTGGGATAAAGTCGTTATTTTTGTTGTTTTTCCGCTCAAAAAGTATTTTTGAAGAGTGAGACAGCTCTCAGATTTCATCAAAAATATACTAAATTATGTTCCGAAGATGAACGAAGGTCTTACATGGTTGGAACAACATGAGGGTGAGTAATTACTGACTTTATTTTCAATTTTGGGTGAACTAACCATTTAATCAAATTTCTAAATATCGTTTACTTGATGTTTTGAGTTGAACATACCAAAATAATAGACTAAAAATCCAACAGTTAATTTTGTCTCAAATTTACAGTTATATTTAAGTTTTTTTCCACTAAAAGAATTTAGTGTTCGAATAACCAATTATTTATTTCAAATATACTTAAAGGTCCCATGGCATGGCATTTTTCTATTATTTTATCATGTTTCCTGAGGTGTACTTATATTGTTAGTATGACTTTTACATCATAAAATGTCATAATTTAGAAATAAAAGGCATTTTTTCAATACTGATGTTTGCCCTGTGGCTGAATGCCCTGCTTCAAGAGGCGTGTCTGCTGTGAGACTTCAGTAAAAACGCCCACTGTTGTGATTGGCTGACATCTAGAACGATTCAGTCCGATTTGGTGAACTGATTCGGTTCACTAAAAAGAACAGGTTCAAAAGAAAGATCGTTCGCGAACCGGACATCACTAACGTACCAGAGACGGAGCTCAGCGATCGCTAACAAAGTTATTTATAGTACCTACTGAGTTATGAGAGTGCTGTCAGTCAGCGCGAGTTTATTGTGTTTGTATCTGAGAGTTCTGAATAAACACGAGTCCCAGTCACACCGAGCCCGTCTTCATCATTATTACCAACTTTGTAACACATGCAATGTACCATTACAGCTGTCGAGATGAACGAGTTAAAAGTAAGTGTTGATAATAGCATTATTTTTTAAATAAAATAAAAGCGTCAGTGACGCGCGTTGAGTACACAGCGCAAACAAAGACACAACAGCAGTAATCGAATGTAATCCAGTTTATTGTGGGGCTAGGCTGGCTAGCCCGAATATGCTCACGCTTAACTTACCCCCCTTCTGCTTAATCTCACGCCGCGTTTGGTGCCTCCGCTGTGGGCCAGATGCAGTACTGGGGGTCGGGGATGTTGAAGGCCAACGGCCAGTGCAGCCCGAGCTTCGGCGTGTATGAGGCCGATGTTGAGCAGAAACTCATGACTGTATGCACATTTTAGAACCGGTAGACGCGACGAGGACGTACAAAAACACTGACTCACAAGATAGAAAACACGAAAACACCGTTCTGTCTGGAGAGAGAGAAGCCGCATTGTGTGCACGAATAATAAATAATTAGCTACACATCAGAAATTACTGATCACAGATCAGAAGGAACTGAAAAAAGACTTCTGTTTTCATTTGTACATCCAAACACTGAGAAACTGCCAGCGTTCACTCGTTCACAAGTAACGTTAATGATCTCGAGTGTTTGCATGGGCGTGCCAGATTCTCTGGGCAGAGGAAAGGGAGGTAACCGTTCCTGCTTGGACGTCAAACCAGGAGACTTCAGGATTGGCTCGTCTGGCCTGTCATTTTCTCAAAGGCAGAGAGAGACAGCCAGAACTCGGGTTTACACCGATCAACATTTCTATCCACTTGGGGACAATATTCAGGCTAGGGGAACTCATATTAATGTTGAAAAACCTCATAAAATGAAAATTTCATGCCATGGGACCTTTAACATATTTGTGGAATTTCTATAAAAATATTTGAGAAAGGAAAATTACATCGATCTGTTTGAAGAACCACAAATATTACTTAATTTAAATCAAGATTATTCATATTTAACACGCACTGAAGAACTTAAGTAAGTTCACTGCACCCCTCTCCCGCCCCTTGACATGACGACAGCTCGACGGTTGAGTGCGCGCAACAGTGTTGCCAAGTCCGCGGTTTTCCCGGGGGAGCCCCCCTGAAACGCGTATGGGCCTTTTTACGGTCTATGGTATGGGCTTGTTTTGAGTAGCAATTGGTAGGGTTTTTTTTGGTGAAAACCTGGCAACCCTGGAGCGCAGGCTGTTATAATTTTCTTCAGTCTCCGAGAAGTTCCTTCTTCTCAGCGTCGCAGAATTGTAACATTTCCTCTGTGAAATTCAAGTTTGTGTGTTTTATTTTATCTATAAAATTATTACTGTGCTTAAAATCTTTTTATTTAATGCAAAACAACATACAGGGACGCAATGTGAGTAACGTTATAGTGCGGTCTTTGAAGCCCCTGGTGCTTTGCTCAAAACACACGACTTTATTCCTTAAGATAATGAATATAATTAATTTGGATGATAAAATGCTCTTAAAACTGTGCACTGTTTGTTTATTGGCAGGTAATGGAGTCAGGCGCGTTGCAGCATCTTTGAGCTGCGAGTGAAAGGTTGATTACACTTTAAATACTTTTAAATGTTTAATTTTTACTTCTAAAATGTGTGTTACATGGGTTTAAATGTTGTAAACATGTTGTAAAATATTGTATACATGTCAAAACTGTAATATATGCTGTATCGACAATAAAGGCCAATGTCATAAGTGTGGTGTGAAGTATTTTACAAAGGTTTCGAGGAAATTAAAGTTATATTGCTCATAAATAAAAACAGTTAATATTACACATAAATATTGTTTTTTAAATGTTTTTTCCCCAATTTTTTTTTCACTAAATTTTATTTGTAAATATACCAAATGTAGTTACTCAGATCTACTTTTTTTATTGCATTTGCTCAGCTCATATGGTGTATGTAATTGATTTCACTGCTTTAAAATTTACTAAAAAAAATTTGTGTAAAAATGTTTCACCAAAAAAATTGAGTAAATCATAGTAAACATTTTAGAGTGAAGGTGCATAGAGCAAGGAAACAAGAAGATAAATTGGAAATAAATAAAAATTTGAACTAAAAATTTGAACACATTATTTATTTGTCCTTAGCATATTGGTCTTTCTCCTCCCTGTTGAAAAAAAAACAGCATTCTCTTGTTAGGTATGTTATGAAGCATGAGAGCTGGTCATGAGCTGGTTTAAGCTGGTCAAGTGCTGGTCCTAAGAAACTAGCTCCAGCTAAGGACCAGTTTATAACAAGCTCAAAACCAGCCCATAACCAGCTAAGGACCAGCATAAACCCCCCCTCAACAGGGTTGTGACAGAATACATTTATTTGTGAAGTTCATTAATGAAATTATCACTGAAAAGAAAGCCCCAAAAATGTGTGGTAATCTGTGCGCGGAGCCCTTTAAAATGAATGAAGGCAGAATAACACGACGTTCACTCACCCCGAATATTTTGGGCTCCCCTTTCTGGATGCTGTGCCTCAGAGCTTTTTGTTTGTCTTCCAGCTTTTCCTCTACCAGACTTGGGCCAGTGTTCACTGACAGGTCCGTCGACACTGTCAAAGTCATCCTTCGTTTTCAAGTAGGTTACGTTTGTAAAGGGATAACAAATGCGTTTTTAAAGTTACAGTTGAGTAATGTCAGATACTTTTAAGTACAACAACCCAAAGCGAATGTACACGCGGAGCGAAATTCCACTTGAATGCGTAAAATAGGCCGACCTAAAAAGTCTGCAAAGATTATGTTTGTAGTGTGCAGGCAGGACCGTTTTCTTCTCCCGTTGTCGAGCAGTGCGCAATATTTCCAAATATAAGTTCTGTACTTCTTTCTTTCTTGAATACAAAAAGGGTTAGATCCTCCCTTGGGTTTTTTTATGCAAGCATCGCTAAGAAAAGGGGTCTGTCCAGCCCCCTTCTCCACATATGGGCTTCTGTGTTTTCGATCACTTCATAAACAGCTCTGTTCCTCTCTGCCACGGGCTTTCTAGGATTCGCAGAAACTACATTCGAGGTGAGGTGGTCGTACATAATTTCTATGGAAATTACATTTGATTAGACATAGTTATCAATAAAATATACAAGCACTCTATTCTAATAGTGTATTTTATGTTGATGTCTGAAACTAAAAAAGTGCACTTGAAGTGTGCAGTGGTTTACAATGGTTATCATGCCTATTTGTGACTTCATGCTGTAGGTTACAAATAAACAAATAAATAAAAAGGAAGGAGCTGTTTTGGACATCTGGGTAGTCCAGCCCTCTCAAGGGTTAGGGTTGGAAAAAAACCTTAGTACACTACATTCATTGTAGTATACTAAAGTTTTTTTTCTAACCCTAACCCTCTTCCTCTGCAGTGCTATTGAGTAATCAGAATTATATCAAGCTGCGCTGCTCTTCTCTCCAGCCACATTTTCTGTATTATATCCGCCCACTTCCTCTCCACACAAAGATGTTTTTCTCCAACAGCATCTGTATTCCCGCAAACATTCCTTGAATCCAGGGGGATCAGATCATGTTTCATACTGACTCTCTCACTATTATCTCGGAGACTCGGACAGTAGGGGAGCCATTATAATTGTTGAACTGAACTTTGAAATGTTCCTATTTTTCAGTATCGGTTGACTTTTAGCTGGCTGTTGAAGATGTCAAGCACTCAAACGCAGTCTGCTGACTCAGATCCTCCCAAATTTCATCGTCTGTTCAAGTTTCATGACCCTGAAGTAATGGCAGTAAGTGGATGTGTGCCAATTTTTTGTCATAGTTTATTCTTAGCTAAAAACACTTAGTTCTTTCAAAATATATGTGCTCATTAATGTATATTTACTTCTTTCAAGTAATAAAGTATTCTCGTAAGTTTATAATATGCCATTGAAAATACATACGGGTAAGGGGTTGGAATGGGGGTCGCCATGTTGCCCCTCCATCTTGAAAGTACATTAGCCAAAGAGGGACATACCCGTAAATTCAAGCTTCGCCTTTCGCGTTTTAACACTCGATGGCACCGTGTTGAATGTCACCTCCGTCACATCAACTGATCTCTGCTCACGGAGAAAATGATATAGCCTACAATGTAAACATTGCCTTACGCTAGTGATGTCGTACAATATACAGAATAACGATAGCACTGATAAAAGTTACTTTACTAAGATTAGCTTGCATTCGTCTGGGAACCTGATAGCTGATGTTAGCAATGAAATGGTAAATAAATTACGAAAACGTAAAACTATTATTCATTTTACATTCATTTGACATAGATGTCATAACCTACATGTTAACTGACAAATTAAATAACTGTAAATTATAATAGTTTTCTAAAGTAACCTCATCACTTGAAGGAACACTAATGGACGAGGTCGAACTGGAAGCCATGTTAATCTTGGACTAAATCGGCCACCGTAGGAGTTAAAACGAAATCGGAATTGGGAGGAACAGAAACTAATATTTACTGGATGGTCATATACCTTTTCACCGCTAGATGGGGGAAAATATCACACAGTGTAGCTTTAAGGAATACAGATAATAGTAGCAACAGTTTTCTTTGAGATGTTTTGTTGTTGAACATGTGTTAGATTTTTTTTACTCACCTGTGTTTCCCCTCTCTAGGTTATGGCAATATTACTAGGTTTGTTCCAGCTCCTCCTGACTGTACCAACTTACAGCATCAGCATTGATATGAAATACATGTTTTTGTTCCCCCTCTGTATTGGTTCTGTGGTATGTTTATTTAATAACTAAGATACTGTAGTTGCTATGTTTTGAATGATTGTCAGTCTTATGATTTGCCTAAATGAACAACAAACACAAAATACATCAAATGAGCATGCACACACGCACACACATACACACACAGGCCTACTGTATATAATAGCATCAATTCCCAGTTACTTTTTTCTGACAGTTGCTTTAATGTTCAATCCAACCTTTTCTTTTAATTTTGATGTGTTTTATTTTTCTCCAATTAGTCTGTAATTGCTGGATCATATGGAATGGCATCTGAAAGAACTCCTAGGAGAGCACTGGTAAATTCAAGTAACTACATTAGAGCTTTTTTGGATGCAGATTATTTTGACACAACCACATAATTCTTTATTATTTGTATTTCTTCCTATAAGCTGAAAAACTGTCTGATCTTTGGTATTGCTGGCCTGGTGGGGACACTGATTGGTCTTGTTCTGTATGGTTATACTGCAAGTACCCCTCCAGTCCTCCCTGCTTGCAGATACGAGCACGACTCATTTTTCCAATATAACTGTCCAGAAGAGGATTTTAAAGTAAGTAATGTAAATTATTGATTGATCCTGCCATTAGTCAGCTATACAAAAAAAGAAGAAGAAAAGAAATACACTACTTACTTTAATATTTATATATCAGTGCATTACAAAATAGCATAATACATAATGTTCTGTGCTGTGACACATTATTTTATTCAGCATTAACAGAGAATATATTTAGGCCAAAAATGGCATATTATCGCATACTGTTATGTTTTTGCTAATAATTAATAATGTTTAACTGTTTTCTGATTTTTACCATAAACTCATTCATTATTTTCTTTTTGTTTTGACAGAGCTTTTACAAAGCGATCTCTGGGCAGCTGTTGTTTTATGATATTGCAACTTTGGTTCTTCATTGTTTCCTAACATTTTCTGCATTTAAAGGACTGAGAATACGATGAGATAACAACATGTTCATACACAATACACTTCTCTTTGTTCATTTTATGTAGGAGCAATTTTAGTAGACTGCTCTAAAACATTATCACTCCTTTTGTCCTTTTGTTTTCTTAAAGGTCCCGTTCTTCGTGTGTTTTTGAAGCTTTGATTGTGTTTACAGTGTGCAATATAACATGTGTTCATGTTTCGTGTGTAAAAAAACACAGTATTTTTCACACAATTTACTTATCTGTATACCGCTGTTTTCACTGTCCTAAAAACGGGCTGACGAGTTCCTTGTTCTATGAAGTCCCTCCTTCAGAAATACGTAACGAGTTCTGATTGTGCCAGCGGTTCCTGTGTTGTGATTCGACAGCAGCTTAGCGCACATGGCACGGTTCCTGTGTTGTGATTCGACAGCAGCTTAGCGCAAGTTGTACGGAAAGGTCACGCCTCTTAACGGGAGATGTATGCGGCTATGCGCTCAATGATCTCTACAGCGTCACTGGGAAAGCCAAACAAAGGTGATTTGACTCCGGGATGAAAATAACAGCGTCTCGACGACATGGCGACAAACACACTCAAACGCAACACTTCCTTTTCTCCACGCGACACGTCCTCTTCTCCACGTGGGACAGCAACAAGGCCACGCCCCCTTTTTTGCATATTCTTGTGGGCGGAGGTTAGTCTGTTCTACTGTTCTACTGACGTCATTTATGAAGGAAGTACCAGGATGTAGTCCAAGCCAGCCGTTCGCTGTAGGCTTTGAAAGGGAACTTCTGTTAAATAAAATATCTCGCTTGGCATTGAACTTTGAGCTTTATAATTTTACACATATTATTTATGCTCTAACAGCAACATTACACACTAACTAAAGTTTGAACAATGGGATCACGAAGAACGGGACCTTTAAAAATGTGAATTTACAATATATTGTCAAAAATACAGATTTGGAAGTTTTTGTGAATTTTGTGAAACTGGAGACCGTAGGTTGCTACTGTGTTTATTAACCCACTATAGCTCAAAATGTTTAATTGCTACCTTACATTTTTAAGTAAACAAATATGTCTTTGGTAATGAAAGCCTGAAAACTCATAAATATATAAAAACTGTAATCAAATATGCAACAACAACAACAACAACAACAAAAAAAACCCAGATGAAAACATGCAGTTTTACAGTGCCTGTAACTACAAACACTAACATTATTTTCTACTATGGATGTCTCTTTAGTGTTTCTATATGTAAATATGCAAAACAGTTATTCAAACCCAAAATCTTGCTGAAATATTAAACTTTTATATATATTTAAAAAATCTATGTTGTCAGTTGTCTGTGTGGTTAAATATTAGGACCAACCCTACTGCCATGTCATATATGGAACATTCCCGTCACATCGGGGTTTCCCTTTCAGTCTGCTCAGAGCCGCTGAACGCAGGACCACACCATGTAATGTCAAAATAGGGGAGCATAATGGTATTTTCACGAAAATATGAGAATGCATTTCAATGATCTGTATTATAAAACCTGTATATAGTAATTTAAGTAGTACTCTAAAACTATATGTGTTTTTCCAGACAATAAAGATAAATTGTGCTTTTAGGGTATTTTAAACATAACTCAGTTCCCTAGACAAAATCAACAATGGTCTCATCCAAAGATGGCCGCGATATCTGTCAACGAGAAGTGAAACTTTCCCTTAAGAATAGGAATATACACCGTTAATTAACCTTTATTTGCACTGTTTTGCTCGAAATGACATCGATGCGATTTTACCAGGCACATATTATTATGTCTTTCTGAGTTATTTCATCCGACGCCGTTTTGTATTGAATAGCAACCAGCCTTGCCCAACTGCTCTCTTTTAAGTAAGCTAGCCGTCCAGCTAACCGCGGGGAGATTCCAGTCTCCGGGATTCATTTCGCGTAACGTTATATATTTTTACTCTACCGTGCGACACCTCGCATCGATACTGTCTCGTACGTGTTTCTCGCTAAAGGTGGGTTTTAACACCGAAGACGCTCGCGAGGTAGTTGTCAGTGTAAGCGCTTCCGTCTACATATTGACGTCACTCGCTTCCAATTAAGTTTGATGTTTTTCCATGAGAACCCTGCGGAGAGGACTTTGATTTGCTTGTACCTTGTAAGTATTGGGGTATTCTTTAAAATATAACAAGCAGATAGAGTTAATCTTAGTTTTAATAGCATAATTCTTCGCAATACTTTTCAGTAGTCCACTGTGACATGTCTGATTGAGCGATGACTGCCATAGGTGGTCCAGATGACCTGTCAGTCTTCCAGTAGTGGTTTGATATCCAAACAATGTCACTTATCAAGTATTCACTGCTAGCATAGTTCAACTTAAAATAATCGTTTACCCAAAAACTACAATTCTGCCAGTATTTAACTTAGGCTTCTCATGTTGTTCCAAACCTGTATATCTTACCTTCTTCCATGGCACACAATATGAGATGTCAATGGTAGACAAAGAATATGATGAGTAATAATATGAATATAATGTAATAACTAAATTATTAACAAAGAGTAGTAAACATTGTTGTTGACCATCAGCTGTCCTAGCAAATCAATGGAGAAGCTTCAAGACCTCAGCCAGTCCGAGTTGCAGAATTTGCTGGACAACACGGAGCGGGTGGAGTCTATGGCACTGGAGTCTGATGAGGTAAGATGATGATGATGATGATGAATCTTTGTAGATACTTCTGTCATTATTATTCACCATATCATTTTCCTTCTGCTGTGGAACACCAAAGGAGATGTTAGTATGGGTGTTCATGCTCCTCTCTTCCATGCAATGAAAGTGAGTGGTGTGTAAGCATAAGTCCTTAAGACTTGTGCACCATATTCCAAGTTTTGTGGAATAAGTAGTCCGAGTCTTATCTACTAAACTTCTTCCTTGTCTGCCATAACGCTCAAATCTAAAGTTTGTCGGTTAATGTTGGTGTATCTAATGTTGATCGATTAAAAGGCCTTGCATCTACTTTTACACATTATTATGGATTGACTATACGTGAACATAAAAGATACGTCAGAGCTTTGGCGCAGTAGAAGATTGGTTTGTACTTCCATAATAAATATGAGGTATATGTTGTCGTTCTCATCAGTATTTTGATGACCTGTAATTTGCCTTGCAAAAAATACAAGTAAGGACAGAGACCAGTCTCAAAAACATTGGATTAATTTTTTTGTCCCTTAGCTATAAAAGTGAATGATCATTGCTGCCTTTCCCAAACGTATCGTACGACTAAGTAGATAATAATGGTATTCTTACCTTGATTCAATGTGTTACTTGCTGTTTCCTTGAAATTATTCACAAATTAACTAGCAATTTCTGAGTGAAAATTATTTCTACTCCTTTTTTGTGACACTTTTGATAAACGCAGCACTGAAATACTAAAAAGTCCTATTTGGAATGACATAAAACATTTATTTGAACAGCACCATTTTTGTGACACACAGTAGTATAGTAGACATACTGTGGTGGGAATAACTTGCTTATATTATTGAGGCTGTTAATAAATAATTTTTATGTATTGCTTTTCTAGACATGTTATCTTAATTTCCACAGCACAATTAATTCTGCCTTCATGTGCTTTTGGAATTATTGTAAATACTAGTTTCCTAGTAAAATAGTCGTATTTACTACTGGGAAACTCTGAGATAGTTTTATACCCGAGTTGGGCGTGCTGTAATTGCTACTGTGACTGCTATTCTTTATTCATTTTTTCCACAACAGCTACATCACTTTGTCACTAAAGTGCATATTTACATATATAAATAATCTGAAGCATATTGTATGTTTTATACACAGCAAAAATAGCCTGTATGGCCCTGTCCCAAATGGCACACTTTGCGGTCTTGTGGACTTACAATGTCCGCTAAGTCCACGCGACTGTAGGGTGTCCCATTCGTCATTTTAGGTGTCAGAAGGGTGCTCGCGAGAGTCCCCTTTGTGGTCGATATGCGCCCTCGATGCACACTTTCGAGCTGAATCGAGCTCCACAGCAGACTTCTTCCCGACAGTCAAAGTGGTGTTACGTCATGAAAGTGCGGACTCGTAGGAAGGCCGCGAGTGTTTAGGGTGCCATTTGGGACGGGGCCTATTTGACCAAAATTCTAGATAGCGTGGCAAATGTTTATATGGTTGTCAACGAATTGGAGATTAAATAAGATTTAATAATAATAAGATTTCACCAATAAATAGGCAAGAATAAACCTGGTGTCCTCCATTATTCCTGTTCTTTCAGACAACAAAGCACTTGAATGCGACAAGCTTGTGATCACAACTTCAGTAGGAAAGTAGGAAATTTCAGATAGCACGTGAAGGCAGCATAAAACATTCGGTAATCTCATCATCACTTAACACGGAAATGACCACTTGTCTACTCCGTACTAACAGCATCGCTAAGTAAACGTCACAGTCTTGACAGTCCTGCTGAGGATGGATTGTCCTTGTGGACATCATAATGCCTGTAGCATTGTCGATTTTGTCATCATTATCTATCTTCTCTTTCAGATTCAGAACATTCAGCTGGAGAGGGAGATGGCTCTGGCTGCCAATCGCAGTCTGGCCGAGCAAAACCTGGACATGAAGCCCCGTCTTGAAAAAGAACGAGAGCAACTGGTGGAGAAATACACTGAACTAGAGGAAGTGAGGGACAAATACAAACAGCACTGTGTCCTGAGAGGTAAGAGTAAAGAGGGACTGATTTGGGGTTTGAAAGTAAAGGTTTCAAAGAGAACGCAGGAGTGAATACTGGGTAAATTGATGTAAAATGAAGAGAGTGAGAAATTGAATGTTTTTCAGAGCAGGTTTTCTGAAAGAGAAGCAAGTAGTTTTTTGCACTGAGCAGAAATGACTCTTGTTGGTAATGTGTTTTTGTATTGTTATAATTCAAACGGGAACAATTTAGGATCATCATGGAAATAAACATAAACTGCATAGCCTTTTCCTAATTCTTTATTTTTATTTTTATATATAAATATAAAATGACCAACCAACCAACCTTTTCAGCTTTCCTTTTATCCAGTAACATTGATGTCATGTTTATATTTTACTTAATTTTCAATCATTTTTCTTTTCTTCTGTTTTTGTAATACAAGTTTCTGTTCAGCTGTAACTAAAAAGTGTATATCTGAAAGTCTTAATGTCCTTGTCCAGTTTTTAAAAAGTGTTTCAGTGTTATATATGGAAACCAGTGCTCCAAACCGGTTCAAGGAACGAAAACAACAACCTCAAAAGAACTAAATTTGAACAGGAACATAAACGAAAACAAAAACAAAATCAAGTTCAATCATTCTGAACAGAACACTTATTTGAAATGACCATTAACTGGTTCTATTAATATTAATTTGCCAGTCAACCAATCTTGAATTCAAATAGTACGGCCTATGAAAATGTGAGTGAAATGTCCACGCTCAGCTGTCAAGCCATCATAGGTAAGCCGCCGGCATTAGCTTTTTGGAAAATGAATGGCAGGTAAATATCCAGTGTGGTGTGCGTTTTGAAACCAGCGAAAAATTGCATGTTAGTGTAGAACCGCTACTATTCACGAAAACATGTATCTATCTTTTAAATAATTAAACACCATGTTGTCAAAGTTAGTATTTTGGCACTTGTGTGTGTGTGGTGTGCGTTATTATTAACACTTTCCCAAAATCAAGCTCAAATTGAGTTTACGAGGCTTTTCACCAGTGAAAATCTGAGATGTGTGTTTTCTCAGTCACTAACAGTAAATTCAGCATAATGTTTTCATCAACTTGCAGGTTGCAAAGTTTATTGTAGCTATGTGGGCACGTAGATTTTCCTGTCGTTTAATACCTTTGGCCGTCTTGTGTTATAAAAAATGATATGCTATGCACAGGCTGTATTGGCTTTGATTAGAGGCCAAATGACACTCTTCTCAGCTCCTCAAATGCATTAAACATCAGCCTTTACAAACGTTGTGTTTATTGAATAATGAAAACGCAGTACATATTCAAAGAACCAGTTCTTTATTTATCCTTGCTCTTCATACAAGCAGAGACGGACTTCAAAATGTGTGCAGCACTTCATTCACAATTGAAGCGGGTGGAGCTGCTGTATAAGGTTTTGTCGACAGTTTGAGTTACGAGCTCTAGTATAAAGCTATTTAGTATAAAGTTCTATTCAAGTTCTAGTATATAGTATAAACAAAAAACATTTAAAATAACGTTAACTCGCTGGTATTTATTCTAATCAAACAGGTTTCGGAACTGTAATGTTACTGAAGGAATGCATGAACATAAACGTTAAAATACTGGTTCTGCTCGAAGTGAACCGATTGATTTTTTTTGTTCCCCGTTTTTAAGCCCTGATGGAAACTAATTTTGAATATTGTAACAGAGAAAGCTTAGGCAGGTGTGAAAAATAGAACGAGTTCATCCGAAAATTTTTGAAAGCCTCCATTGTTAGCACTGTTTTGGCTCAATGATTAAGTGACATTTAAATTAAAGTGTTCTTTCGACTTTTGTTCAGACTACAGTTCAAGTGCAGTGGCAGTTTTCAATGTACTTCTGGGCGCCCTGGAACCATTAATCTTTGAACAGACACAGGAATTCTCTTAAAGGGGTTTCTAAGTAGTACATGTTGTTCAGCCAGAAAATCTTGTATATGTGCATACGCTTGTCCTATAGTGCTGTTCTATGAGCTTGTTTTGTTCAGGCACTCATTCTCCTCCCCCTTTTTTTGCATCTGTGACATTACATCACTCAGTAGCTATGTATCTGACCTCTTTCTTCTCTGTAGTCTCATTCTCCTTTCTTTCTCTGTTCATTAATTACAGTTTTTTTCCTTAGTTTAAACTTACTACACATACTGTATCTAACCAACTGATTTGTTTGCATAGCCGTTCTCATTTTTCAGTTTCTTACTCTGTCTTACTTAAGCCAACCTAATTATGTATCCGTTCTCTCTCACTTCTGCTTCTCTCTCTCCCTGTCCCACTTTGCAGACAGTATCATGGGGCAGGTGTCTCCGGAGGGGCTGTTGTCTCGTCTGCAGACAGAGGGCGCCAACACAGAGGCAGAATCAGAGGTTGGTCAACATCTTTTTTATGATCAACTTGTATTATCTTTTTTCATTTTGATGCTTGCATTTTCACTGCTGCTGAAACTGTTATCAACGCATGGCTGTGAAACCAATGAAGAGAGAGAGAAAAAACTCTGCTTTTACTGTTTTGCATTGAAATGATCTGTATCTGTAAGTTTATAATGTTGACATATTTGTTATATAGTCTAACACAATGAAATTGAATGTAATTTCATTAAAAATGATCCTGTATATTTAAATTGATGTACTCATGTAGTGTATTTTCATATACACTGCCGTTTAAACTAAAAGTTTGGAAACACCAGGACATTTTTATGTTTTTTTATTTTATTATTACATATTGCATTGTAGCATTTAATTAAATCAAAATATAACCAAAATAGCTATTTAACTCAAATTAATTAGAATCTAATTTATTATAATTAAAGGGGTCATGAACTGGCTTTTAAATTTTTTTTTAAATGGTTTTTACATTCAAAAACATCATAATGAATAAGTAATTATTTACAGGCTATTTTCTACCCTGGTTTTGAGGCTCTCTCAAGACACTGGCTAGGATTGGATAAGATTAGCATATTTAATGAGCTTCAGCTCCCTTCAGTACATGTGGGAATTGTTTTGAAAGCATGTGGAGAAACGCTCACAGGACTCGCTAAATGCCTTTATCAAACAAACACATTGATTCATCTCTCATCCACCCACGATTGATTGGAATGTTATTTTTGTATTACTTGGCTGGCTCGATCGGTGAATAACCAAGACCCGTACACACTCACACGCGTGCGCAAGAAAGGAATGTTATTTCACTATTTAAGATAGCCCGTCGGCAGGCCGGGCTTACGTTTTGGTAGCACGTCTGAAAATCACAAAGGCCCGGGACGTTGGGCTTTGCGAGCACTGGCCCATAACGTTACAAGTCCGAGTCTGATCACGAATGAACCAATAACACCTCAAATAAAGGATTCTCCAGCCTGACAGCGTGCTAAGGGATGTTCAGTTAGACATGTACACATAATCAATACGATCTGTAACAATGCAATACTATCACATATAAAAAACAAGTTTTACTCACATAAGTGTGTTGCACCGTTCCTGTCGGATCCAATATAGAAGGCACAGCATAGTGTTTAAATCTCAATATGTCTGCAAATCCAGTCTCGACCTGTATCTTGTTTACAAACGATTCTGTGGTAAAATGAAGCAAACAAACACGCAATGTCTTGGACACGTGAGCTGGAACCAGCATGTTTATTGCTCGTTAGTGCGATCCGTTTAGCTCCATGAGTCGGTGGGCGGGGCTACAGAAGCAGGCGTACATATTTATCTGTTGAGGCGGTGTTTCTGCGTTCTATGACGTCAATGGTCGACATATTCTGAAATCGATCATTTGCTGGACCTGGTGTCAATAAAAGCTTCTCTTTGACTAACAAGGACTTTTTCAGCTCTGAAACTTACAGGATATTCTTATATCACGATGGACTTTTATATGTCAAAGGTTCAAGAGAAAGTTGATTTCTCAATTCATCACCCCTTTAATGATGTTTTAAAATGAAATGTCATGTCATTCATGCCATCAATTCTGTTGCCGGTTGCATTAAAACATAGCCGTTATGTTAAGACCGTGTCTTAAAGGTCCCATGGCATGGCATTTTTCTATTATTTTATAATGTTTCCTGAGGTGTACTTATATTGTTAGTATGATTTTTACATCATAAAATGTCATAATTTAGAAATAAAAGGCATTTTTTCTATACTGCTGTTTGCCCTGTGGCTGAATGCCCTGCTTCAAGAGGCGTGTCTGCTGTGAGACTTCAGTAAAAACGCCCACTGTTGTGATTGGCCTACATCTTTGCATTTTAAATGAGCGGAGGGGGCGTGGTTTAACGAGGCACGAGCCTGCCAAAGACGGATGGACCTGAGTTCACTTCTCATCAGTTCTCAGTCTCAGTTCAGGGTGAACTGTTGTAGTTACTAGCATATACTTCAGGTTATTAGTTTATTTCTAGTCGGAGGGGCTGTCACTCATGTCAGAAAGTTAGTAACTTTAGTAAATTATGGATCAGCGCTGACTCGAGACGCGAACCGTTTAGAACGATTCAGTCCGATTAGTGAAGTTTAGTGAACTGGTTCGGTTCACTAAAAAGAACCGATTCAAAAGAATGATTCGTTCGCGAACCGGACATCATGGAGACGGAGCGATTGCTAACAAAGTTATTTATAGTAACTTCTGAGTTATGAGAGCGCTGTCAGTCAGCGCTGTGAGTTTATTGTGTTTGTATCTGAGAGTTCTGAATAAACACGAGTCCCAGTCACACCGAGTCCGTATTCATCATTATTCTACCAACTTTGTAACACATGCAATGTACCATTACAGCGAGATGAACGAGTTAGTAAGTGTTGAGTATAGCATTATTTCTAGATATGTTCCAATCATATGAATAGCGTCAGTGACGCGCATTGAGTAACGTTACACAGCGCAAACAAAGACACAACAGCAGTAATCGAATGTAATCCAGTTTATTGTGGGGCTAGGCTGGCTAGCCCGAATATGCTCACGCTTACCCCCCTTCTGCTTAATCTCACGCCGCGTTTGGTGCCTCCGCTGTGGGCCAGATGCAGTACTGGGGGTCGGGGATGTTGAAGGCCAACGGCCAGTGCAGCCCGAGCTTCGCCGTATGTGAGGCCGATGTTGAGCAGAAACTCACGACTGTATGCACATTTTAGAACCGGTAGACGCGACGAGGACGTACAAAAACACTGACTCACAAGATAGAAAACACGAAAACACCGTTCTGTCGGGAGAGAGAGAAGCCGCTGAGTGTGCACGAATAATAAATAATTAGCTACACATAAGAGATCACTGATCACAGATCAGAAGGAACTGAAGAAAGACTTCTGTTTTCATTTGTACATCCAAACACTGAGAAACTGCCAGCGTTCACTCGTTCACAAGTAACGTTAATGATCTCGAGTGTTTGCATGGGCGTGCCAGATTCTCTGGGCGGAGGAAAGGGAGGTAACCGTTCCTGCTTGGACGTCAAAACAGGAGGCTTCAGGATTGGCTCGTCTGGCCTGTCATTTTCTCAAAGGCAGAGAGAGACAGCCAGAACTCGGGTTTACACCGATCAACATTTCTATCCACTTGGGGACAATATTCAGGCTAGGGGAACTCATATTAATGTTGAAATACCTCATAAAATGAAAAATTCATGCCATGGGACCTTTAAGAACTAGTATGACCAACTAGCGGTTAGTCAATGGGAAATCAGTCCTACTTTTTGGTTTCAAATTAGATCTACGTTTTTATGTCAAAACTTAAAACAGTCTTAGAGAAAAACATGTAATGACTTAGTTTATGAAGAAAATCTTGATTTATGTAATCCATAAAATGATTCTTTGAAAAGAGATCTTGAATAATACAGTAATTTTTTTAGTAATTTATTAGTATTTGGTTTATTTAATTAATCTAAGGTGAATAAAAGTTACAATTACTTTCAAAAATATAAGTCAAACTTTTGAATGTATTGTATGTGTTTTAATTTGTATTTGTAAGTTTTATGAACTACTGACCTCCTAAGCATTACATAATGTTATAATCTCTTTCTCTCAGGTTCTAGCAGACGAGTTTCTGGAAGGTTCGATATCACTGGACTCCTTCCTCGAACGCTTCCTTTCCCTCCGCTCTCTTGCTCACACGAGACGAGTGCGCATTGAAAAGCTGCAAGAAATTCTCTGCCAAAAAAGCAAAGGGTTAGGCGATGCTACGATGACATCGCAACCCTGTGCCAATCAGGATGCTGGATCATCATCGCCGTGGCAACAACAGCAGCCTCAGCAGCAGCAGAGCTCCAAAATCAATGCACACTCCAATGCCAGCAGTTCTGCTCTCCACTTCTCCCCCTACCCCGTTGCTCCCCCCTCAGCCTCCACAGCGGGCACCACTAACCCTAGCACAGCGTTTCAGCCCTACCCCAGCCAGGGTGCTCCCTTCCCTCCATCGACAGGCTACTCCGCTCCTAGGCCTGCGTTTAATCCTTCCGCTTGCCCATACCCCACCCAACCCCCATTTCCTGCTCCACCGTTTGGGCAGTTCGGCCCCACGCCCGCCCCGGGCCCATACCCCGCTCCATACCCGTATGGAGGGTACAGCTACCCCACAGGCCCCAATGGGCCATCAACCCAATCACCCACAGGTAGACCGCTTTATAGGCCAGGTTTTGGGGTACCACAACCATACTCCTGAGCCACACTGTGTGTGTGTGTGTGTGTGTGTCCGTCTTTCACTTTTTCTCATCGTCCTCCCTCTCGTCTCTTTCCCTCCTTTCTCCTCCTGCTCTGCCTTTTCCCTACCCTCAGATTTGTGGTTTGCGTACACGTCACATCCTCTTCCTGTCTGAGGCTTATAAAGACACTTTTTGAGCGGACACAGATTGAGCGTGTGCTTGTTTCCCCTATGAAACCTCAGTCAGAGACTCAATATGGGCCACACAGTCTTAAACGGCTCAGTTTCTGTCCATTTCGAAGCATGTTTTGCAAAAATCTCTGATATATTGGTTATATTCAATGATGCAATGCTTTTTTTGTTTTCTGACAACATTGTGTTACAGCTCAGCCTTATTTGGCTGTTCATTCCAAGCATTTTGTCAACATTCTACTGAGATAAAACACGCCCACACTACATGGAAGCGTTACAATAGCCTTAGGCTTTTTCTTCTTGTCTATATCAATCCTTGTTGGCAGCGTCAATCCAGAAAGCACAGCACCATTTTACATTCTATCACGGATGAAAACTCCTTAATAAAGCTGAGCTTATTCTTTATCATAAATACATTTAGACAACTTCCATGTGTGCAGATTTGAAATCCATATCAATGGGTGCAATGCGCCCTGTTACGAATGCTTAGTGTACCAATGCACCAACTAATCACTCCCAACCCTCTCGATACCTCTTTTGCTCCCTCTTTTTTCCTTTACATCCTTTCACTCCATTTATTTGAAATACAGCTCAACACTGATCAGAAGGAATAGTCTATAGTGAGGACAGTGTGCTCAACAAATTAAACTAATATTAAAGGGAAAGCGGAGAACAAAGGACATATTAATATAGACATATCTATCTGTTATAGCACAGGATTTGGTGGGGCAGGTGAAGCATAACATAGCACAGAGCATATGCACAGGAAATAGGCGCTACATAACATGCTTTCATAGTAAATATAGCATTCAGCACCTACCGTTAAGGTAAAAAGAAACCTTTTGTGGTAAAACTATGCAGACGAATGCGTGACTGCATATTTTACACTTTGAATTTAGACACATTTGAGGCATTTGATGGTCTTGCACAGCCAGCCACCCTCTTTCAAAGAGGCATATTGCCATCAGAATCATAACGTGGTTCGGACTGAATTCGGCTCGAGAGCGTTTACTCTATTTTGTGGTTTGATTTGAGCCCACCTTCAGATTCTGCCTCATAAACACCCCACTGTACAAATACAAAAGTGTAGGCCTACCCAACACAACGGCCTGTGTGTGTCATTATGAGGTGTTTAGTTCTGTAAAAGCGCCACCTAACTGAGGTCTTCTTGTTGGTCAACTGCAGGACCATGTGAATCACGCTAGCACTCCACACTAACAGCCCCGAACTCTTTGGCAACAGGAGCTGGGAGCGGGGCCTTTGAACTGTCCGCTTTAGAATAGGCGTGCGGGGTCACACTCTTTATTTTTGTACTTTAAAGCAATTCAAAACCAGAGGCATCCTCAATCAAGCCTCGGGTGGCTTTGTCTAATTCATGAACTCAGTAATTAAGACTCAGGTTTGTAGCAAAACCCCCACGTTTAGGTTCCCTCCCCAGCACCTGGAGCGAGGGAGAGGGGTGATACGACACGAGGATGAGAAGGGAAAAAATGGGATGAAAATTTTATTAGCACATTTATTTGCAGCATTAGAGGAAAGAGATTCTATTGCATTGGTTGTGATGACTGTAGCCTGTTAAAAGTGTATTTTTATTTTTATTGTCCTTTTTTTCGGGTGTGATTATTAAACACTGAAGTTGATCTGATTTCTGTGTTGATTGGAATTATTTCTGACTTTTTGTTGTTAGTAGTAGTAGTAGTAGTTGCAAAAGTACAAAAGTTTTGGGTTAGTACGTTTGTTTTTGTTTATAAAGAAATTAATACTTTAATTCAGCCAGGATAAAATGATCAAAAGGTAAAGACATTTTATAGTGTTAGAAAAAGATTTATATTTAAAATAAATGCTGCTTTTTTAACTTTATGTTCTTCAAAGAATCCTGAAAAAAAATGGATCATGATTTCCACAAAAAAAGCAGCACAACAGTTTTCAACACTGATAATAATAATAGTGTCTTGAGCACCAAATCAGCATGATTTCTGAAGGTTCATGTGACTGCACGATTGGAGGAATGATGCTGAAAGTTCAGCTTTGCCATCAAATGCAATACATTACATTTTAAAATGTTAAACTGGAAAACAGACATTTTTCAAAATATTACTGTTTTGACTATTTCTGATCAAATAAATACTGCCTCCCCCTTGACTTTTAAGATTTTGATTTTTTTTTTTTGAGGATCACACAAAGCCAATGTTTTCACAAATTTACAAGAAGACAAATGGGAGCTCATTGACTCACTTTTGCAAGCTGTTTATATTCCGTTCATATTGAATCATAGACGAGAGTTTCAAGAGGGTGTTGGGGATTTTTTTTGTACAGGTACAAGAACCAGTCTTTACGGGTCTCTCACCGACTCTACGATATGGTAAACCAACCCCGGCGACACCTGAGAAAGACCGAGAGAGTGAGGGAGGGAGAGAGGCGTCTGGGAAAGATTGTGAATGAAAAGAAGATATGAGTAACAGTGAAATGAAAGGATAGATGTGGATATCGGTGGTTTTACAGCCTTAACGCTTTGCCACGGCACTCGCAGTTGATTCCTACGAGCACGATTAATCATCTCTGCGAAACTTACGTGAACATTTTTAGTGTGCCGTACACCACAAGAGACTCAGTTCCTGTATGCAAAAAAAAACGATTTTCGGTTTTGAATATGCTGATTTTTTTCTGATTATAGATGGCGCCAACCATCTATAATTTTTAGATGAGAATTTTCCGGGATTTTTTAAACTTTTGTTTTAAAATATATTTTTTAACACATTAGACAATATTAGACAATTTAGACAATATCACACAACTTATTACATTTTTCTCCTCCTACTTACCCACACTCACATTTTTTGTTTCATACTTTTCTTTTCTTTTTTTGTTTGCTGCTCTCTTTGAAGTGAGGAAGCAGTGCAATGTGCAATCAAACAAAACTTGAGAATAAAAGACACGCTCTACATGGAGAGAGAGAGAGGATGGGGGCGGGGAATGAAGATAGTAGCTCCACACCTCTGCTTATTTCCTTTCACTTAATTTTTCTTGTCACTTGATGCACACATTGTTCTTGTCAGTCACAGGCAAGGTAAGATCTGATAATATATTCTTAAAAAGCTGGTTAAAAGTCGTGGTGTTTTGTAGATGTTTGATGCTCTTTGAGGAAAAAAACTTCAAAACACTGCTGAAGCAGAGAAGTGAAGACAGTTGTCAATGAAAAACAAGAGTCGTATTGTAACATATCTAAAACAACATCATAAACAATAATCTAATTTAAAAGGTAGTCCGGTCAACAAATGACTGCCATTGTAGTGAATGATATGTTCTTGTTTATTGTGGCATAAGTCATGGTACGATTTGAAATCTTTGCCGTAGGCTACTGATAACTCAGGCTAAACATTTAAATACAGTCATGGTTGCTTATTATTTTGCTTGATCTGAACCAGACCCTTGAAAGGAAGAGGAAAACAAAATGAAACATAAATAAATGAAATCTAACAAAAAGCACCGGTTTCTTGTGTACCAAAGGTCATTCATTTGACCTCTGGGCCTGTTATCAGTTTGAGTGCATAGTGTCTTACTTTGTTCAGTCAAATGAAGTTAAATGAAGCTCTAAATGTTTGGCACAGCCTTCTGCCAGATGGAAAATTCTCTGCTGATGACTCTTACGGCGCTCCTGCTCCTTGGTGTTCGTAAGTAAATTGATTGTTCTCTAAATATACTTCATTGTTGTGCTCTTATATTATATGATGCATGTACATTACATATATGATCTGTTCTGCAGAAAATATCTGTAGTCAGTTGTAGATGCTGATGTACAGTTAGAGTTTTATCAGTCAGTTTAATACTTTAATATATAGATTTAATATATGAGCAAGACAAAATGGATCGGTCGTGGGCCCTGTGTCTCACCTGGTTGTCCGTTGACGGCGACATTGCTCAAAAAGTTGCCCTGTGTATCATCAACTTTAATATTACAATGACTAGAATATTCAGATGCTTTCAGTCACAACATTGTGTATTATATAGCAGAACGTTTATAATGCAGAACATTGTATTTGATTAAAAAAAGAGCAATAATGAATACCAATATCAATAAAACTTCAGGCCCTGCAAGAATGCATTACAAAATGAGTGCAAGTGTCAATAGTGTCTTTACAAAATATGTTTTATTATTCTATTAAATTCTTACTCCTAACTCCATATTTACTGCAAACAGATGTCAACATGAATATTTTAACATTGTTGCAAGCTATCTATTTAATATTGTGATTTAATGCGTGTAAATTCAGTATATGGGTCATCCTTGCAAAAACTCTTCTTTTTATTCATGAAAGGTTTTAATTTTTTTCTGCATTCTGCATACTTCAATCTTGTGTCTTCCATAAGAGAGTAGACCCTTTTACTATGTCATTTTTGCATGTGCAGTGGTAGCATTTAATCAGTTATCCCATTTTGTAAAGATGTCTTAAAAAAAAAAAAAACGTTGGCTTGCTAAAAAAAATGGCAAGAATCATGGAACAATTACTTTGCCTACTGTTAAAGAGGTAAATCACACCAAACAACATTTTTGTCTAAATTAATTATATATTTTAAGAGTGCAATACACATTATTTGACCATTTACTTTAGGAAAATAAGAAGACATAAACAAAACCGTCTGAAAAAAATTAAAAGGAGTACAAAGGAGTTGTGTTTGAGTATAAACTAAACCTATCCCTAAACCATTTAACATATTTAACCCCAGCACTAGTGAATGAGCTTTTGATATATTTTTGTTTTCAATCAAAAATAAATGTAAATGTTTATTCAGCAAGGACACTTTCTTAATTATGAATCAGTGAAAAGTGAAAATCATCTATTTTTTTAAATTGTATGTTGTAAAAATATGTTAGGCATTGTACATTAGAATATATATATATATATATATATATATATATATATATATATATATATATATATATATATATATATATATATATATATAAAAAACTTAAATACATTTTGCCATTAAAATGTCATTTTACGTTTTCCCACTCATTTCATTGCTTAAATTTCATGTTTTTATGCAAATACGTCGCACATATATATATTTGGTGATTTTTGGTCATCCAAATTGTAGATCCGTTAAGGACCTGATTCTGAATAGTCATCTATGTTTGCAGAGTGCAATAGGGATCCAGCAATCGTGCAATCAAATGTGCAAAGTGTGTGAATGCCTTCGAGCACAGTGCAAAAAGTGCAAATGCGTAATGAGTGCAAATGATCCAGCTATCTGGTCTCCGACCTCAGCAACATACCATTCTGATGCTTGAATAATGCGTTATTTATCTTAGTTAATGTTAATTTTAACATTATCTAATACATTATTAAAAAATATGCCATATTTTACATGCAAAATGTCATATAAAGTTCTAGAGTTCTTAAAATATAATATGTTAGTGAGATGTTATTGAGAGTGACGAGTTGGAGAATATTGGTAGCACACTGTATTAGAAATATAATATCACAACTAAAGAGATGTTTTGCTATGTGATAAAATAAGAGCACAGGACAGCATATAAAATGCAATCAAATTAGTGTACATGCGTATACACGTTTATATAAATTCTCTGCAGCAGTAGCTTAGTTAACTAAAGTTTCTTTCATTTGCATTTAATACTTAAAATGTTCTAAATGATAGGAATTGTATTTATTTCCAAACTAGAAGAATGATTTTAGTATTCCAACATTTTCAATGTTCCAACATTGTCATGAAAGTGATTTATGTCTACGTGTGTTTACAGGAGAAGGAATATTTGATGACACAAACATCACCATCACAACCTCCTCAACCTCAACCAGACATGTCAATAATAATACGACATCCACTGAGACCCCATGTCCGAAAACCATCCATTATATCACTCAGTCTGTTCTGGCCAGGCTGAGGGTCGGGAAGAAAGGGAGTACATGTGAGGGTCGAGTGTACCTGTATTACCCAAATCAGAGTCGAGTCCCTTTATGCTACAGCAATTTCATATCAGACAGCTGGTGGAGTGAACTGTGTAAGGACATGAGATGTGGAGACTTCAAGGGATTGAAGTTCACATATACGGGTCCCGGTCTTGTGCTCTCAAGCAATATGACGTTAATCGAAAAGGACTGCCCAGGCCTTCAAATCAGTTGTGAAGGTATGTGTGTGCTTTTTTTCTTGTCTTTTCTAGAGAAGAGTTTTACTTTATACATTCTATAACCTCTGTATGTTGGAATGTTTCTCTTGATGTTTTTTCTTATCAGGTTTCAAAACAATTGTTAACCCTATATGCTGTGCATTTTGAATAACGCACAATTTTTTTCCCTACCACATTTTCTCAGATACTCTAGGAAGCGAGTTGGCTGCTTATAAAGCAGTAACTGGCATATTAATTTTCTTGATGTTGGGAGTCATTCTGGTTAAGTACAGTCGGCCCACGTACAAAGCCATCCGCAAAAGATGTGAGTCAGTGAAGCCAACGAGCATGTCTTTTATCTCACATTACCTATAAAAATGTACATGTTTATATATGCAGGCACATGCAACATTCACAATTTCTCTGTGTTTGCTTAGAGATGTTTTATACAGTCCAAAAAAACTAAGGTTGCATTGGAAATCTGGGTAACACTTTACAGTAAGGTTCCATGGTAACACTTTATCTTACAGTATCCTTGTTACACTTTGCATGTACTTACCATAGTAATAACAGTAAATTATGCATAATTACATGCAACTAACCCTCAACCAAGCCCTAATCATACCATAACCCTATAGTAAGAATTAATATTACTCAGTACTTAAATATGTAATTACACTGTAACAACGACACCTTCAAATAAAGTGTAACCCGTTACATTTGTTAACATTAGTTACCACATTAGTTAACATTAACTAACACTGAAAATACTTCTAAAGCATTTATTTATCTTAGTTATTGTTAATTTGAACATTTACCAATACATTATTAAAATCAGATGTTGTATATTTTAATATTATTTAAAGGTCCTGAGCTAACATGAACTAACATTAACAAAGATGAATAAATACTATAACAAATGTATTCCTCAATGTTTGTTAACGTAAGTGGCAACACTTTATTTTACAGTGTCCTTGTTACATATGTTACATGTACTTACCATATAAATAACAGAAAATTATGCATAATTGCATGCAACTAAGCCTCAACCAAGCCCTAATCCTACCCTAACTCTATAGTAAGTACATGCACGTAATTAATATTACTCAGTACTCAAATATATAATTACACTGTAACAATGACACCGTAAAATAAAGTGTAACCACGTTAGTTTACTTATGTTAACTAATGGCACCTTATTGCAAAGTGTTACCAACATCTGATTTTTAAACAAGGAAACATTATGATGTAAAATGGAGAAGTAATATTTCAGATTCTATTCTCTTTATAGGTCGCAAATCAAGTCTAAGCAAATTAGTGAGCGTGACCATGTGAACTCTTTGGGACAGATGTTCTTCTTCCATTAAAGCACAATATACGTTTTTTGTAGAATTCATGCATGTGGAGTTTATGCAGCTTGAGTGAATGATCAAATTGATGTTGAATTTCAACTCAATCTTTCAGTCAAATTGTTTTTCTTATAATACAATTTGTAAAAGAATTTTCACTATGCTCTCAGGCATTTGAATCCCACTTTATGTAATGCAAGACCAGTGTTGGGGGTAACGCATTACAAGTAACTTGAGTTACGTAATAATATTACTTTTTCAAGTAACTAGTAAAGTAACGCAATACTTTTCAAATTTACAACAAAATATCTGAGTTACTTTTTCAAAAAAGTAACGCAAGTTACTTTTTCACATTTATTTGACTGACAGCTCTCCTGCCCCCATGTTGTGAAAAATAAGTGGAAAGGCGTTGTGTGTAAACATGATGGTTATTGTAGTTCTAGACTAACTCGCACAATAAAGATTCTGTACTCCTCAAAATGAATAAAATCAGTCAAATGCAAAATCAGAGTACTCAAACCTCAAATATATAAATGTTAAATAGAACAAATATTTTTATGCATTTAATCTACCTTTATTGACCAATGTCGTGCTGCTGACCTTTGATGATTCAGTTAAGCCATGAGCAAAAATTACTAGATTTTTTGTTTTTATTGGTAAAATGTTTTTCTCCTGCGTCCTATTCTTCCATTATCCAGAATGGCAGCACATTTATACCTCAGCCTGAGGCCTATTATTTCAATTTTGGTATGAAGAGGTCTTTACATTAGCACAAAAAATGACTTTTTTTGCTATTAAAAAACAAAACTAAAAAGCAAGCCCAGCCCAGGTGAGAAAAAGTAACGCAAAAGTAACGTAACGCATTACTTTTCTTAAAAAGTAACTAAGTAACTCAATTAGTTACTTTTTAAGGGAGTAACGCAATATTGTAATGCATTACTTTTCAAAGTAACTTTCCCCAACACTGTGCAAGACTGAATAAAATGGTTTGCGCTCTACGCTTAAACAACAACTCTTTGACACTGGCATTTTCCTGTCACTGAATCTTTTAAAATCCAAAGTTAAATGTCTAATTTGACTGTTTGTACCTGGTGTGATGCAGTTTCACAAAAACGGCAGAATCGCTGGATTGGCCCGACTCAGAGTCAGAGTGGTGAGTCATCTCACACATCAACACAATCATGACTGGGTAGTGTGAAAACATTCAGCATTTTTATCTCTCTTCTTTAAGTGTCCTATCACAGAGGTCAAGGTCCCCCAAACAACAACACACTCAAGAGACAGTCCTTTCCTGGTGAGTCTCTCTCTATTTTACCATTCTGGACTCTTTCTATTAATCTCTTACTCACATTCATGTTCTTTCACTCAATTACATAATGACGAATTGAGTATTATGATGTATTGGGATTTTCATTCAAACTGCTTTCATTCAAAACAGGCGTGTGCTTTTTTGGTCGTGAGATCTATTGGATATGTTAGATTAAACTATTATCTAACATAAAATTAACTTTGCATATAAGTATCTAAATCATGGACTATCATCAAATTTGACCTTGACCTTCTCGACAACAATGAAAATCATGCAATCATGTAATATTTTTTTACATAATCTATAGATCCTTAGTTCAGTGAGGAAAAAAAGAATAAAAAATTTTTCAATAAACATTTTTTTTTTGTCCCAAATGACAGTAGGGCTTATTTTAGGTTAAACGGCCATTTAAAAAAAAAAAATCATGTTTATTTAATGTTAAAAACTGACTTTTTGGTAACAATGTTGCAAAAATTGGAAACCATATAAAATTAATAGAAAGTACACTGCAAAAAATGCTTTTCTTAGTTGTTTCCTGCAGTCCAAATAAATTCTTAAATCAAGATGCATTGTTTTCTGGGAAAAATTCCTCAGAAAACAAGTATGTTTTCTTGTTTCCGGTAAGAAACATAATCTTGTCTCTGTTTGAATTAAGATTATGTTTCTTACCCCATTGGCAGATAATTTAGCGTTTTTAAAACAAAAACTTACTTTTGATTTATTTCCCCAGAAAACAAGACATAATATCTAAGGGCATTTTACTCATCTAGTAACTGCATTTTGATTTAAGATTTTAAGTAAGCAAGAAAAGCATTTTTTGCAGTGTAAAACAGCTGAAGTTAATGGTTGCTGACCATTTGGCTGACCGTATTCGTGAAAAGCGCCATGCACACACTGGTGACAATTCTTCTTTTTCCCTGTGTTGTCAGGTTTGGAGAGGCTGACGGTAAACACGAGCAGAGAGCCCTCATCCAACAGAAACAGTGACTATGACTCGTACGGCTGCAACTGAAGGCCTGTGCTCATGAAAGTCTTAAGAGTGTGTTTACTGACCCTGAGCAGACCTCTCTTGTCAGTCTCGTCTAGAATCAGCAGTCTTGTGTTGTGCGGATTTGGTTGGTTTGAGCTGTCCTTTGCCAAGTCGAGAAAGGTGTAAATATGTTTGAGAAGTACAGCTGAGAAATCCATCTAGAATAGAATTTTTAAAAATACATAAATTAGTCTCAACGTAACCACCAAAGTGCTTACTTTGTATTGCATAGCAGGCTTCATTTTATTATTTAAAAAAAAAAAGTTTTGTAATTACTTGATTTTGCTGTTATATATTGTTTTCTAAATTGCCAGAAACACAATGGGATTTTATGTCCTGAAAGACTGGCTTTTTTTTGTTTATTTATACAAGTGATTGATTTTTGATTTGGAGTATGAATAATTTTAAATAAACTAAAAAGAAAATAATTGAGGTCTTTCGTGACTTTTGACTTGGGTGCAGAATCAGAATAAAATTGGATATACTGTAAATAAGTTGAACACTACATGATAGAGCATGGTTTTGTTTGAGCTTTGATGCAAAATTTCTTCTTCTGAGGTAACATGGAAGCAATGTAAAGGTTGGAAGAGGGAATGTGTTAATGCACAATTTTGCAGCAATGTGGTTTCCTGTCGTAATTCTATTGACTTCCTGTTTGTGTTATTTCTGTCGCTTATGCTCTAAATATACTGTAGACTCAATTTGCTCATTCTTTTCACTCTGTTTCTTTGTCTTTTCTTTCTTTTCTCCCATTTCCTTCTTTTTTCTTTCAGTATTTTCTCCACTCTCTCTCCTCTCTCTCTCGCTCTCTCTCTCTCTCTCTCTCTCTCTCTCTCTCTCTCTCTCTCTCTCTCTCTCGCTCTCTCTCTCTCTCTCTCTCTCTCTCTCTCTCTCTCTCTCTCTCTCTCTCTCTCTCTCTCTCTCTCTCTCTCTCTCTCTCTCTCTCTCTCTCTCTCTCTCTCTCTCTCTCTCTCTCTCTCTCTTTGTGACCCAGTTGATTTTTAATACTGCACTCATTGAGGGTTTTAATATCACAACAGCTTAAAATCTTATGCTTCGCCTGACTGATGGTAGATAAGTGAAACTCTCTTTCTAAGTGCACCAGTGAGAGAGAAAGTTAAAAAGCTTGGAGGGTGTTTGCCTAAAATCTCCCAGTATGTGTTTTCATGCACGGCATTTCAAGTTTTTTTTTTCCAGTTCTGTTCATTATTTTTCATTGCTTATATGTGGTAACCATTTTAGTCTCTGTTCATTGTGAGAACAAATACACAGCCGAGGGAACGCAACAGCAGGTTTGGTGGGAGAGAGTGTGCTGCCTGCGTGTGTGTGGGTGGGTGGGTGGATAAGTGTTGTTTCCTCCTCATCCTCAGGTCAGAGTGAAGGATTAAATCTGTAGTTTAAATGAGGTTTCAGCAGGGAACAATGACAGATGACAACAGATTACATGCACAGATTAACAAAGAGACCACACTGGGAAAAATATCTAGTGCATCCATTCGTCATTTCTCCTTCTCTCACCACTTTTTGACACTGACATCAAACCTGCTTGTTACCTGCATTCAGTCTATTTTCACATACATATTTTGCATTATCCAACATAGTCACACTGTTAATCTTGACTGTGTTGGATAATAATCCTTCTGGGGGTCTATTATTCCCATCAGAGAGAAAGAAATCTAAAGAAAAAACAATATTCATCACACAAGCTTAACCGTTTAAAGCTAAAAGTGGCATTGGCATTTTAATAAAATATTTGTCATTATTGATGCCCTTAGAAAGTTTCATTTTCACCTCAAGTTAAATAATTTGAGCAAATGAATCGAGCTTGATGCTTATAAAAGTGAAAACCATGAAAATTCAGCAGTTTTGCTTATTTTTAAGACATTACACTGAAAATAAGTTGACTGAACTCAATTGATTGAGTAAACTCATCTCCCAGAACTTGTACATTTAAGTTCTCTTAACTTGGTGCTCACGTTGACTGTACTTAAATTGTTAAATTCACTTAACTTGGTGTTAATTTTAATTGTACTTACATATATAAGTTAACTCAAAATGGAAATTAAACTGAAATTCGAAATTACTATTAAAGTTCTTATTTTTGACTGTAAACTTTGTGCAAACATACCCAAAATAAAATAAAATAAAAGAACACTAAACAGCATATTGAATGTCTTTATTGACCAAAATTTCATGATATTAATGAAATGTCAGTAAATTAAAATTTTTAAGTACAATCAACTTGGATGTTTAAATCATTTCAACTTAAATTGCATTAAACTGACAAAAACGAGTTGAATCTTGCTTAACTTGTTTTGATGAGTTAAAGCAATGTTAAAAACATGTTGTCATAACTTACTGATCATATACTTTTTTACAGTATACACACTATGTATACATAAAGAGAGGATAGATGCAATGCTAAAGATAAAGGTTGAGAAAAAGTTAATATGATGTTCTTAGGATTTTGTGTATTTAGATGGTCTCAGGCTCAGTGGTCATCAGAGACCGATTAGATGGAAAAAGAGACAGCGGTGTGATTAAATATTTTTTATTTTTTCAGATGCATATAATGCCCTCATTCATGCTATAATAGGATTTTGCCTTTAATGCCGTCTGCAGCATTTCTCCCTCATGCACTAATCATTAAGCCCCTGAAATTAAACATTAAAAGCATTGAGATCCCATCACTTTAATGTATGTTCAGGAAGACGCCATTTGTGACAACACAAATTCTGCATGTTTTATTATAGTAAACCGAAATGTAGAGGACCCAGGGAGAGAGTGAGATTAAGATGAGATAGGAAGTGGGTTTCATCTTCAGATTTACAAAGAGCTTCTTGGAAGGATGTCAACTATCTTTGGCCAGACATATCCAAGAAATAAAGAGAGGAAAATGGGGGAGGGTGAGAGCAGAGGATTATTTACCATTTTAAATTAATAAATCTGTATTGTGTGAATCCGACACACCAGCCAAAGAGGGACAGAGAGAGAATGACTGACAGCAACAGTGCAGAGATATAGATGACAAAAAGAGAGAAAAAGAACAACACACTAAAATAAGGAAATCATTTGGACACATCTGACATACCTGAACTTGGAATATATTTATTTTTACAAAAAATTAAGAAACTTCCAAAGGATATAAGCAAGCATTCTGAGCTTCTCTGGATTTAAGAAACTCTGTGACAAAATTCACACATTGGACCGAGCATGTCTGTGCGAGGAGAGTGATATCTTACTTTCAGTTTTGCAAATCTGAAAATCTGAAAGGACCATTGAGGCAAGTACAAACTTTTTTGATAGTGTCAATTGTTTTTGCTTGTATTATCTTATTTGAACTGAAACTTACTTAAAAGTTCCAAAAGGGCAGTGATGCCATAACAAAAACCATTGAACAGTTCTTAAAGGAACCATTTTTACTTAGTGTGAAGAACATTTTAATAATCTAAATAACCTTTTTTCACTATAAAGAACCTTTTTGTGGAATGAAAATGTTCCATGTAGTTAAAAGTTCTTCATGGGACCATTGATGCCAATTAAAAAAAACTTTATATTTTTAAAGAGTAGGCTATAATGTGATCTTAATGGATAGTATTAATATATTTATTTTAATTACTAATCCTTTTATCAATTTCTAATAAATAATTTAACCACAACCAAATTGGTCAACTATTTAAATTTTCGACAAGCATAATATGTTTGCTGTGTTACAGGGTGTTATGGATGTAATGAGTCTTTCTAGACTCAAATGGAAGTCTTCTACTATGAGACTGGTAATCCTTCACTTATTCATAATCCTCTGTAAGTTTGACTTATTTTTACACTCTTCCCAAAACACTGCATAACACACTTTACTTTAACAGTGAGAGTTTTTCTCTCTCTTTTTATGATATTTTGGATAATTCTGTAGAGCACTAGGAGATTTTTTTTTGAAAGTTGTCTATACCAAATTTGAATTTAATCGAAAGAGTGTGAGCACTTTTTGGTAACACTTTACAGTAAGGTTCCCTTAAAGGGTTAATAAAGGTGTTTTTAAATGACTAATAACTCATTTACAAATGCATTATAAATCGTTGATAAGCAGTTACACCTGCATGAATAAAAAGGGAGACTTTAACGCAATACCTGCCAAATAGTGAGACATTTTTAACTCACATTATGTTATAAATGCTTAATAAATGTATGTATTCACACTTATTTAACTCAGAACCAGATTCCTGGTTTATTTCATGATGCAGCAAAAATAGACTATCATAGTGAGACTGAAGTGTGTTGTATTTGTGGTTTTCTCATTAATATCTCAATGACTGTCACTTTTATTAAAATGTTCCTTACCAAAAGTTCATCCCATGATATTCCATAAAAAGCTCATTATGCTTATCAACTTCTTGTTTGTCAAAATTGAATTATCAAGCATTATTTTTGAGATAAAAAAGAGCACAATAACTTGATGAGATATTAATAATGAATATTTTAATTCCAATATTAGTTGTGAACCTTAGTGTAAACACGTGAACCATTTATTAATGAGGTACAAACATTAATAACCTGTGAAAGTGAACCTTAAGGTAAAGTGAACACCTGTGAATCATGTAACTCATGTAACGAGTTTAAGGTTCACTTTCACAGGTTATTAATGTTTGTAACTCATTAATAAATGGTTGAGTTAAATAAGTGTGAATAAATACATGCATTATGCATTTATAACATGTGAGTTAAAAATGTATCACTATTTGGCAGGTATTGCATTAAAGTCACCCTTTTTATTCATGCAGGTATAACTGCTTATCAACGATTTATAATGCCTTTGTAAATGAGTTATTAGTCATTTAAAAACCTTTTTGAACCTTTTACAAAGGGAACCTTAATGTAAAGTGTTACCCACTTTTTATTTAATTCTTCACTTCTGCATTTTGTAAATCAAAGTTTTAGGTGTTGCAGTTCATCTGGATATGAGAATCCTAAAGCGATTTTTATTAATCTCTCAAAATAATAACCCAACTTTCCTATTTCTCTATCACAAGCCCATTGTCAGACACCCCCCTCCCCATCGCTTCCAGTCCGGGTCACTGTTCCCTCACCATGGCAGTCTTTCCCCCTCTCTCAGGCTGATCTGGGCCTTCTCTTCACCAACTCCAGCCCCTTCTCTTCCACCCAATCCCTGCTCCTCATACCTCCATCAGGAACGGCCTCCAAACCTCTTCTCCGTGCTTCATTTGGTTCCTACACCATCACACAGGTACAACAGTCTTAATTATAGTTAATGACCTCTATCTCAACTTCAAAGATAAACTTAATCGGTGCTTCCACCTCTTCTCAAGGTGATGACTGAAGCCATTCCTCCTCTGACTCCATCTCTCACTGCATCGCTCCTTTCGAAAACCATTGTCAAAGAGATTGAAGGTGACGGAGGAGAACGGTTTGAGGTGCGAGTGCTGTTTCATATGAGGGGGGATGTTAACAGTGGAACCTGCGTTACTCTCCATGCTTTCAAACAAACAGAAGAACTGAAAGCTTCCTGCATCACTCAGGTACTGCTGGTCAAAGGCACCATAGATGGGTCAGGACAGCCTTATAAGATAAGAAATCTATGAAGCAAAGAGCCAAATAAACCTCAGTGTTATGTGATCAATCTGACTCTTCACTGAACACCTACAACAATATACACACACCTAAAGGATTATTAGGAACGCCATACTAATACTGTGTTTGAGCCCCTTTCGCCTTCAGAACTGCCTTAATTCTACGTGGCATTGATTCAACAAGGTGCTGAAAGCATTCTTTAGAAATGTTGGCCCATATTGATAGGATAGCATCTTGCAGTTGATGGAGATTTGTGGGATGCACATCCAGGGCACGAAGCTCCCGTTCCACCACATCCAAAAGATGCTCTATTGGGTTGAGATCTGGTGACTGTGGGGGCCATTTTAGTACAGTGAACTCATTGTCATGTTCAAGAAACCAATTTGAAATGATTCGAGCTTTGTGACATGGTGCATTATCCTGCTGGAAGTAGCCATCAGAGGATGGGTACATGGTGGTCATAAAGGGATGGACATGGTCAGAAACAATGCTCAGTTAGGCTGTGGCATTTAAACGATGCCCAATTGGCACTAAGGGGCCTAAAGTGTGCCATGAAAACATCCCCCACACCATTACACCACCACCACCAGCCTGCACAGTGGTAACAAGGCATGATGGATCCATGTTCTCATTCTGTTTACGCCAAATTCTGACTCTACCGTCTGAATGTCTCAACAGAAATCGAGACTCATCAGACCAGGCAACATTTTTCCAGTCTTCAACTGTCCAATTTTGGTGAGCTTGTGCAAATTGTAGCCTCTTTTTCCTATTTGTAGATGAGTGGTACCCGGTGGGGTCTTCTGCTGTTGTAGCCCATCCGCCTCAAGGTTGTGCGTGTTGTGGCTTCACAAATGCTTTGCTGCATACCTCGGTTGTAACGAGTGGTTATTTCAGTCAAAGTTGCTCTTCCATCAGCTTTAATCAGTCCGCCCATTCTCCTCTGACCTCTAGCATCAACAAGGCATTTTCGCCCACAGGACTGCCGCATACTGGATGTTTTTCCCTTTTCACACCATTCTTTGTAAACCCTAGAAATGGTTGTGCGTGAACTGTAACTGTAACTGTATCCCAGTAACTGAACAGATTGTGAAATACTCAGACCGGCCCGTCTGGCACCAACAACCATGCCACCCTCAAAATTGCTTAAATCACCTTTCTTTCCCATTCTGACATTCAGTTTGGAGTTCAGGAGATTGTCTTGGCCAGGACCACACCCCTAAATGCATTGAAGCAACTGCCATGTGATTGGTTGATTAGATAATTGCATTAATGAGAAATTGAACAGGTGTTCCTAATAATCCTTTAGGTGAGTGTATATATATATATATATATATATATATATATATATATATATATATATATATATATATATATATATATATATATATATATATATACACCAATCAGGCATAACATTATGACAGGGTCATGGGTGGCCAAGGCTCATTGATGCACGTGGGGAGTGAAGGCTGGCCTGTATGGTCTGATCAAACAGACGAGCTATTATAATTATTATTATAATTGCTCAAGAAGTTAATGCTGGCTCTGTTTGATGCGTATGGGGCTGCAAAGCCGTGGACCAGTCAGGGTGTCCCTGCTGACCCGTCCACTGATGAAAGTGCCAACAGTGGGCACGTGAGCATCAGAGCTGGACCACAGAGCAATGGAAGAAGGTGGCCTGGTCTGATGAATCACAATTTCTTTTACATCACGTGGATGGCCGTGTGCGTGTGCGTCGCTTACCAGGGGGACACATGGCACCAGGATGCACTATGGGAAGAAGGCAAGCCGACGGAGGCAGTGTGATGCTTTGGGCAATGTTCTGCTGTGAAACCATGGGTCCTGCCATCCATGTGGATGTTACTTTGACACGTACCACCTACCAGGGCCAGCGCTACCTATAAGCGGAGTAGGCATTTGCCTAGAGCCTCTGGCTTTGAGGCGGGGCCTCCGTAACATCCCTATAGGCTAGTCCACTAATCAAGATGGGCAGCAAAATACTAGGCTTTGGTCCATTGGAAAATATATGAATTGTCACTCACCTGTAATGAAACCATTTAATGTCACTGTTACAAATGGGTCCCACCTTCTGTATGAAAAGAGTACTTGGGTTTTCGTACTAGAGTACGAAAATGCAACTTTTCCAGCAGCTACCTGGCTTTAGTTGAAGTCGTTGAGCTGACTAGCAAAATACGAAAAAAAATCTGTTTGCAAAGTCAAAGAGCAAACACAGGACTAAAGCATTTTAATGTTTTAAAAAAGTACCTCAGCTCATCTTTTAAATAGGCTACTGATTATTACATTACTGCTCTGACAATGCTTAATTTCAGTTTTCAAGGGACACACAGGTCCACCCACCACAATTTCACCAAATCCTGTGGTAAACACACTGCTATTCTCAACAAACAAATCACCTTAAAGTTTCATTAATATGGACACACAAGAAAAAATATTTAGGCTACTATTTTAATACCAGATGTTGTATAGATAAAAATCGTTAGGAATCATATCATTGTTTCAAATGCTTTTTTGGAGGGGTGTGGTAGCAAAATGGTTCAGGAATTATTTGAGGAGCACAACAACGAGTTTGAGGTGTTGACTTGCATGTATGTTTTTTTCAGTCCAAAATAGATTTTAAATGCTAAAATATGTTGTAACTAGATTTTTTGAATTTAAATGTATTTGTTTAAACCTTCAAATGCTGAAAAATATTATAAAATGTACTTCAAGGGCATAGAAAATGTATTTCAAATCTATTGAAATTATTATTATTATTAACAAGTATTCTTCAATTTCCTCTCAGCCACCTTTCGGGTTGTGTGTGGTCACTCTGACGCTTCCAAACGACTGGTTTGAGCCTAATCAGAACATCAAGGCAAACCTGGACCAGATTTTCAAGCAACGTCACCAGAACAGAAACCGTTCTCGTTCCCGAAACCGTGGGAGAAGGCATCCATACGTGCCTGGACGACTCAACGCCGAGTCTGATAAAATTCAGCTCTACTACTCTTCCTTTGGCATTGTGTCCAGTCCTAAAGTCGGATCCCCTAGTTGTGCGGAGGAAGTGTTACAACAATCAGAGAAGAAGATGTACTACATTGGTCCTGTGGGACATGAAGATCAAGAGATCAACAAAACCAAGCAAAGCGCTGCATGTTTAGATAGACAGACGGAAGAAAAATTTTGGTTGGATTCCAATGTGCTAATTGTTTACAGCAAAGGGCCTGTACGTACTGGACAACCAATCAGAGTGTCAGTAAACTTGAGGGCAAATTTTAGTGGGGAGTCACTGACCATTAGGTAACATTAATATTTTTACAAAACATACAATTGCTTAGCACATTGTAATAATGTATTATACATTATTGTTCACATATCTTTTTTTTCACCTTCAGACTGAAAATGAAAAAAGGGTTGTTGTCTCTGGATGTCCATCCCAACACAAACTCTGACCTTTGGATGGTAAATGTAGAGAGGACATCGGGTTCTAAACATGATGTTATTTCCATCACTGGCCACAGCACTGGTACTCATCCAGACAGCACTGGGTAAGAGGAATAATTACAGACTCTAGAATTAATCTGTACTAACCTATTTTACATCAACATATTAGTGTATAACATCCATAGCATAGTTCACCCAAAAATGAAAATTATGTCATTAATTACTTACCCTTATGTTGTTCGACACCCGTAAGACCTCCGTTCATCTTCGGAACACAAATTAAGATATTTTAGTTGAAATCCGATGGCTCAGAAAGGCCTCCATTGGCAGCAATGAAATTTACACTCACAAGACCCATAAAAGGTACTAAAGATGTCGTTACAAAGTCCATCTCACTACAGTGGTTCTACAAAGATTTTATGAAGCAACGAGAATGACACGTGTCAGAACACCGGCTCTACGTCATATTCTCGCACATGCGTTGTGGTGCTTCGTGAGTTCACGTCAAAGGCCTAGGAGGAAGACAGAAACTTGTTGAATAAAGTTGTTTTTTTTTGCACACAAAAACGATTCTGATCGCTTCATAAAATTATTGTAAAACCACTGTAGGGATATGGACTTTGTAATGACGTCTTTAGTACCTTTTATGGGTCTTGAGAGTGTAAAGCACATTGTGCCAATGGAGGCCTTTCTGAGCCATCGGATTTCAAAAGAGGTCTTACGGGTGTCGAACGACATGAGGGTAAGTAATTATGACAGAAATTTTAAAAAGTTTAAAGTTTAGGGTCAGTAAGAATTTTTTTTAAAGATATTTACTTCACCCAAAAATGGGTGAATTCATCTTCGGAACACATGAATATATTTAAAATTAAATCTGAGAGATTTCTGTCCCTCCATTGACAGTCCATGCAACTTTGACGCTTCAAAAAGTTCATAAAGAGATCATAAAACTACATGAGGACATCATGAGGGTTAGTAAATGATGACAGAAGTAGGGCTGTAATCAACCAAATAAAATCTTGGTGGACTGAAGTCCTGAAGTTTTCGCCTAAAAATGACGTAAAAAAACGTTAAATTAATTAGCTGCACACTGTGCGCAGTACTTGGTAGCCTTGTTGTCTGCCTAAATGAATTATAAATAAACATAAAAAACTAGTAGGTTATTTGCAGTATATTAAATCGTTTTTGAGCTGATTATTTTGCACTGAAATGAGTCTGACACACGAGTCTGTCAGTTCTGACAGCGTTGCATCACGTGCACCTGCGCAATATCATAGCCTATGATTTCCAAAAATATATAGTACTATGTTGTCAACTAGTGATATCATCACAAGAACTTTTGAGGAATATGCAACATAATTTAGACAATTGTTTTTGTCATATGTATTATAATAACTGACAGACAATATCATTCCAGCCGCCCTGTGCAGCTCGAACATCAGCTCGATCTCTTCAGCTTCGCGGCTGAGACACAAATAGACTATTAAGTTAAAGCTTTTACTCTTAAACACAAAAGGCACGTCCACTTTAATAAAAAAGGAATATTTATTAAACAAGCCAGATCAAGAGCGAAAAACGGTCTCACAATTAAATAAATAATATACAGCAAACTAGCCGCCTTCAATCTGTCTCTCTTCTCCAGTGGGTTGGGCTAATCCAAAAGAAGTGGAAACAAGGCGGGTGTTCTGAAGACAGACTGTTACCTGTGAAACAGGGCTACTCTGAAAACACCCCCATTAGCAATGAGTGCTTTCCACCTGATGAAATGAATGCGGCAAAACCGACAGTACAGATCCACTTTTGCGGCACTACTGAAGCGTGGTGTTGTGACGCTTCCCCCTCATGTTTATGTTGATGGGCATTCCTCAAGTTCACCGCTATGGGCGTGCGTTTGAGCAGCGGGGAATGAAAAACAAAGGACCAGCGAGAGACTTCTCTTCACCAGTGGGTTGGGCTAATCCAAAAGAAGTGAAAAGAAGTGAAAACAAGGGGGGAGGGGAATTCTGAAGACGGACTGTTCAAAAAACACCCCCATTGCTCAAAAAACACCCCCATTAGCAATTAGTGCTCTCCACCTGATGAAATGAATGCAAAACTGATGAAATGAATGTGGCAAAAAATCGATCAGAGCCAGAACTTATAGACTAATAATCGACTAATCGACTGGGAGATTACAGCCCTAGACAGAAGTTTCATTTTTGGGTGAACCAACCCTTTAAATTGATCAGAAGTGACAGTAAAGACATTTATAACATAAAAAAAATTATATATATTTCAAATAAATGCTGTTCTTTTGATCTTTCTATTCATTAAAGAATCCTGGAAAAATTATATAATGAAAATATTAAGCAGCACAACTGTTTTCAACATGAATAATAATAAATGTTTCTTGAGCAGCAAATCAGTATATTAGAATGATTTTTGAAGGATCATTCAGGTAATTCAGCTTTGCCATCACAGGAATAAATTCAATAAAAATAAATGGAAATGGATATTTTAAATCACAAAAATATTTGGTAACACTTTATTTTAAGGTGACATAGTTACACATTACTACATGTAGCCTACTTACTATAGTAGTGTATTATGCACAAGTAGGCCTAACTAACCCTAAACCAAACCGTGTAAATCTATAGTAAGTACATGTAGTTATTATTATTACTGAGTAGCCTACTTATTTGAGTAAGCACAATGTAATTACGACACCTTAAAATAAAGTGTAACCTAATATTTCACAAATTCACTCATAGGAATTACATTGATTCTAAAAGCTTATCCAAAGTCTATCACAGGAAAAGAACAATTTAGACATCTTTATAGATTTAATAATAACACAGTTTTGTAAGAAAGAAACAATAGAAGTTCTTTATATAGGCTTTAAGCAGTTTAGCTTTTAACTCCTCAACATCATTAACCACAAACCTGAAAGTCAGTTAAAAGAAGAATCTGCCATCCATCCTTTAATTTTTGTCTTTATCATTTTTCTTCTGTTACAGCACATCCGCTCTAAGCCAGGTATCCTGTCTTTCATTTGAGGCTTTACACAGAAACTTTGGCGTAGCGATGACTGTCACTGCTAGCTGGTGGGTGGAGTACTCAACACGCAAGTTCGCAGTTTCACCACATGGGGCAGTCACAAGCTTTTTCTCCTTTATTGACAGAGAAGTGATGGGCATTGCCCCCATCACAGAGGTATGTCATAGATTGCTCATTTCTATATGTACGTGATAAATGATCACAAGGATCACCAACAGAATAATGTTCTCAATGCCTTCAGTTTACTAAATATTCTACACATTTCCCCAATATATATCAACTTGTCTGAGTCTGAATTTATTTTATGATCTCTTTGTGAACGTTTTGAAACGAGACTTTTAATTGAGGGACAGAAATCTCTCGTAATTTGTTTTTCGGAGATGAATGAAAGTCTTATGGATTTTGAACGACAGAGTGAGTAGCTATTTTAGGTAAAACCATTTTTTTAACTGACCTCAGAATGTCACGACTGACTAATCAGAATCAAGCATTTCAGAGAGCCTTAATAATGTTAGATATTCAATGTAATACGTGTAAAGAACAGGGAAAACATGGTGTTTTACTGAGATCCAGCTGTTTTTATTTGCAGAGCAACACTATTATCAACACAGCCATCTTAACAAGTCAGCCTGTGTCACTTCCTGTCATTGTGCTAGTGGTGGGCCTAGATGGCAAAGTGTCAGATGTGACCACAGCGGTGAAGTGTCATTCAGCCAATGAAGATATCGTCAAGGTATAAAGATGAGGAGGTCGGGTCTAATGCTTAAAATATATGAAGTCATCTGATGGCTCTTTTCTTTGCTGGCAGGTGTCTCACGATTGCTCTGTGCTTTTTGTGGATGGGAGTGAATCAGGAAGGGGCAGCATCTGTGTGGAGGTGGAGTTTTCTTTGGGAATGTTCAGTGGCTCTTTGTGCTTGGCTGTGTGGGCTCCAGTAGTTCCACTACGTGTGTCTCTCTCGGACTCTGTGCTGAGTCCAATCAATGGCTGGAATCACTACAGTGAGAGCGGGTATGCAATATTTGGTTATGCTTTACAATAAGGTCCCATTAGTAAACATGCATTTTCTTGTGAAAAAGAACACTATAGCATCATTTAAAAAGAGTACAGAAATAATACACTTAAAGGTGCACTATGTACATTTTTTTTAGTAAACTATCCAAAAACCACCAGGCCAGTGTTATATATTTTGTTCAGTTGAGTACTTACAATATCCCAAATGTTTCCAACTATTTGTAAATCGTGAGAAAATTGCTATTTTAACCAAGGAACCAGGACGTGTGAGGGAGTCGCCTGTCGATGGTGTCATATCTGCGTTCCCCTCGGTTTTATTCTGCAGAAACGCTTTACTCTTACTGCAGTGTGGACAAGTGTCATAGCAGTCGCCGAGAGAACGCACAGAGTAACGTCATAACATAATTTTCAACACACTCAGATGCATCTAATATGATAAACAGAACTGTGTTACCTCATGCTCATGACCGGAAAAGTGGAAGTGGCACCGGCGACTGTCATAATAAAAGTCCCGCCGCTCTTCTCATTAACAATCCCTCCAGCGGTTCCTCAGCTCCACAAAACTCCGTCCTGTTTTGCTTCATACTACAGTAACATTAATAATGGCATCCATGAACATGATTTCTGCCCGAGTCCTATCCGGATTCTTTTCCACCGGCTGTGAGGTGAAGACCACATGTCCCAAGATTCTGCGCTCAAACATGGCTTCATCAAACTACGCCTTTGTTTTGAATAGGCGACCTCTAGTGGACAGAAAAATTACATAGAGCACCTTTAAGTGCAAAATAAATGTAATATTTTCAAACACTTATTACGGAAATAATACATCATTAATATTTTGGACACTTAATTGTATGTTAGTTGCTGTTAAATAAAATGTATTTTAGTTTAAATTTATATTAAATGTTATTACTTAAACTAAGAAATATGTTTACTGTGCACTGACGACTATGACCAGCTTGTATGGAAAACATATTGAAACGTGTCATGTATTTAAATATATTTGAAAATACACGTTATACCTACTTTACATGTGATTTAGTTTGTTAGTCAACACATCAAAATAACTGTACTTCTTTAAAGCATGACAGAAGATTATGAAATATGATAGGCTATATTTTATTTATTTTTATTATTTTTTTATTGTACTTAAAGGGATAGTTCATCCAAAAATGAAAGGTCTCTCATCATTTACTTACCCTCATGTTGTTCCAAAGACTTTGGTTAATCTTCAAAACACAAATTAAGAGATTTCTAATGAAACCTGAAAGGTTTCTGTCCCACCAAATGTCCATGCAACTGAAACTTTGAAGATCCGAAAACATAAAGTTGTCATAAAATGAATCCTCATGAATTGAGCTGTTTAATCCAAATCTTGTGAAGAGAAACACTCACTTTATATGATTTTATTTACATTAAAGTGAACAACACACATACATACGCATCACATATGGTAAACAGATTCTCATGCGTCATCAGGTGCTAGAACAAACCACATCGGTTCCTCTTGTTCATCACGCATGCACTTTTGAGCTTCTGTGTTTAACATATGTGATGTGTATGTGTGTATCTCTTCACAATAATTTCGAGACTGGATTAAACCATTCGATTGATTCATATGGGTTCATTTTACAACAGGAGGGTAAATTAATTAATTTTCATTTTTCTGTGAACTAATCATTGAAGTGTGTTAAGAAACAGGCATGAAAATGTACTCTCATTAAGTACACCTAAAGAAATAGTTCACCCAAAAATCTCACTCTCAAATTGTTCCAAACCTGTATGAATTTCTTTTTCTACACAAAACACAAAAGAAGATATTTTAAAGAATGTTGGTAACCAAACAGTTGATGGACCCCATTAACTTCCATAGTATTTCTTCCCCTACTATGGAAGTCATCAACTTCATACAGGTTTGAAACAACTTGAGGGTGAGTGACAATTTTCATTTTTGGGTGAACTATCCCTTTAAGTGGCTTTTTATTTCATTATTATTATAGTATCTGTACCCAATATTCTTCTGCAGACATTTCAAGTAGTGCAAGGGAATGGCACTGATCATAAGGAAATTGAAATGTCTCTTTTTTTAGGTGTGAACCAGTTTATCAGAGGTCTGCTATACAGATTTTGGCACAATTCAGTGCCCAATCGGCAGCACAAGGAGGCCAACCAACCTACATGCTCGGATCACCGGATTGGTTTGTGGATGTGACCGAACTTGTCCGAGACTGGCTGAGGATAGAAAACCCATATATTGCAGCCCTCGATAAACAAAAAACTCTAATTGGCTTGAAGCCTGGAATTACATCATTATATGTTGGTATCTGAATTTACTGTCAGATTTTTTGATGTGGCATAGCACATTAACAACGTAAAGGGATAGTTCATCCAAAAATGAAAATTCTGTCATCATATGCATGTCATTCCAAACCTGTATGACTGTCTTATGTGACATTCAAAAGAAGAAAAAACAATGAAAATGGCCATACAATGAAAGTAAATGGGGTCCAGTGTTGTTCTTTTGACAAAACTTAGTCAATCTTCTTTTGTGTTCTGCAGAAAAAAAAGTGTCTTACAGATTGGAAAAAACTTAAAGATGCGTAAATGATGACAGAATTGTAATTTGTTGGTGAACTATCACTTTAAGTATGGACCTGTCTTGGTTCTTAATTTCCTCCCTAATTGTTTCTCATGTCTCGGTTTTCTAGGTGATATCAAGTCAGTGGGATGGAGTGCTTGGAAGAGCTAATGTCATTGTAACCTCTGAACCTGTCACTGCTGGTGACCTCTCTGTTCAGTTGGTGGGAGGGCTTGGCCTGTCAATTAATTCCAGCCCATCTCATCCGTCTATTGTCACAGCAACAGTGAATGCTCACAACACACTGTACAACCATGGGCAAGTAAGTATAGTGAGTACTAACATTTTAATCCTATTGATTTTTACCAGCGTTGTTCTATTTCTCATTCTTTCTGCTCTTTTTTTTTTATTAGGAAGCATCTGTCAATGTTTGGATTCAGTTTGATGATGACACCACCATATCGGTATCTGCCTTTAGTGGGATTCCCTTTACTCTCCGGCTCTCCTCTTTGGCTGAGTCTGTGGTTGCTGTGACACCGGCTCCATCACAACGCATCTTGGCACAAGGTGACGGCGGAGGGCCTCTTGTGAAAGCCGAGCTCCTGGTCTCCCCCTGTGAACCAGCGTCTAACCATGTTGATATGGAAGCAATCCAAAAAGGAAGTGAAGCAAAAAGATTGGCTAAAGGCTCTGGCTGGATAAGGGTGAACCTGAACATGGACTTTTGGCCAATGGGGAGCGAGGAAACCAACTTTGAGATGCATGATGTGACTGATTTGCTTGTCGACTCCAACAAGGATCTGTATGATAACTTTGAAGATCAGCAAATGATGGTAAATTCTACAAGCGACTATGATGTTGGTAATGACATATTTAAAAGAAATGACTTGGAGCAGGCGGTTTTGATCCCCAACCATGAAGAGAGTGTTGTGTATTTGTCTCCTGGGGTGGAAAAAGAGTGGAAAGAGGTTAAAACTGCTGATAGACAAGTAGAGATTGGCATTGGAGCTGTCCTTTCTCTCCTTTGTCTTTCCTCCCTCCTTTTCCTGATCAATTGCCTGCCATGTGCACTGAGAGAACAGAGGAACAGAGGAAGACAAGAAGGAAATGTAAAAGACACTGTGGAGGACGACAAGGACACTCAAGAACAAGAGGAGAAAAGGGTAGAGGTAAAACAGTGTTGTGAAGTGGTAACGGGTGATGACAGAAGGGAAAGGAAATGACCTTTTGACTTTCAAAAGAGCTCACATTGCCTATTACCTTGTGCGTATCCTGAATAAGTATTTATGGTCACATATTTGTAGTATTGCCCATCAGCATGACATTTTAGCTGAGATGTAAGAATATGTATGGTAATGTTAATGATATGTTATTACTTCAATAGTTTGCTATTATTGTTGTTTCTGTTATTTCTTTCAAAGACATTAATACAAGAAGATACAATATAGCCTATTGTGTTAATATTGGCATAATAATTCATTAGAGAAAACATGAATACACCTAAACTTTTTTATGATCTGAATAACTTCAAGTAAAACATATAGGCTACTTGTTTTTTTGTGTGACTTTTTTACACTGCTCAAATATGAAATAAAGGTGAAAAATATACAAAATATTAATGAATGTTCTTTTTCTAAAACAAGGAGTTGACAGTGTTGAGTTATACAGATACAATTTCTAGGAATTTATTATTACCATAAGACTGATGTGATTCTTATACACAGATTATCACGGTAGGTGGCAGAGATCATTTACAACTAGAAACGTATTTATACAACGAGAACCTTCATACACTATATTGCCAAAAGTTTTGGGACTTCTGCCTTTACAAACACATGAACTTTAATGACATCCCATTCATAATCTGTAGGGTTTGATATGGAGTTGGCCCACCCTTTGCAGCTATAACAGCTTCAACTCTTCTGGGAAGGCTTTAGGAGTGTGTTTATGGGAATTTTTGAGGTCAGGCACTGATGATGGACGAGAATGTCTCCGCTCTAATTCATACCAAAGGTGTTCTATCGGGTTGAGGTCAGGACTCTGTGCAGGCCAGTCAAGTTCCTCCACACCAAAACTCGCTCATCCATGTCTTTATGGACCTTGCTTTTTGCACTGGTGCACAGTCATTTTGATTCGTCACTCCAGAGAACACGTCTCCACTGCTCTAGTCCAGCGGCGGCGTTCTTTACAGCACTGCATCCGACACTTTGCATTGCACTTGGTGATGTAAGGCTTGGATGCAGATGCTCGGCCATGGAAACCCCTTCCATGAAGCTCTCTATGCACAGTTCTTGAGCTAATCTGAAGGCCACACAAAGTTTGGAGGTCTGTAGCTATTGACTCTGCAGAAAGTTGGTAACTTCTGCGCACTGTGCACCTCAGCATGCGCTGACCCCACTCTGTGATTTTACTTGGCCTATACCACTTTGTGGCTGAATTGCTGTTGTTCCCAATTGCTTCCACTTTGTTATAATACCACTAACAGTTGGCAGTGGAATATTTAGTAGTGAGGAAATTTCACAAATTGATTTATTGCACAGCACAGGTGGCAACCTTTCACGGTACCACACTTGAATTCACTGAGCTTCTGAGAGCGACCCATTCTTTCACAAATATTTGTAGAAGAGTCTGCATGCCTAGGTCCTCGATTTTATACACCTGTGGCCATAGAAGTTATTGGAAGACCTGAGTTCAATGATTTTGGAGGGGTGTTCCAGTACTTTATAGTGTATTTGGCATTAATGACAATGCAGAAATAGGTTCCAGATGAATCAATCAACTGTGTATATCAAACCGAATAACTACATATCTAATCTTCAGCCTAAAATAATGATGTGCATGGTTTTACAGTCATTCAATCAAAATAACACTGATCTCATATTACATCTATCCGTATAATACTATAAGATACACTCCTTGCATCACCGCTCCCTGGTGGTCTAGTGGTTAGGATTCGGCGCTCTCACCGCCGCGGCCCGGGTTCGATTCCCGGTCAGGGAACAGATATCTTTTTTGCAGTCGACACTATTAGCTCATAGGCAAACAGTATTGCGCGCTAAATGATTTGCGCTCTGAACACGTTTTTAACAGATACGGAGAACATATAACAGAGTAGCCCCCAAGCGGTGTTAAAGTCTCGGCTGTTTTGTCAAAAAACTTTTAAATGCATTCTCTCTCACAAATGGACAGAGAAGCCATCAATCTAATAAATCATCATGTAGACCCGTAATGTTCTCACAACCACCAAAAGAATGATAAATACCAAGGGGAAACGATAAACCACAAGAGCAGAGTGGCGCAGCGGAAGCGTGCTGGGCCCATAACCCAGAGGTCGATGGATCGAAACCATCCTCTGCTAAGCGTTTTTCCATAATAAGCTTCGTACTCCTCCAGAATAAAACTGAAATGTCTTATTATATTAATCTCTCTAATGGTTTTAAATTATGTGGAAAGTTTTAAACAGATGAACTTTCGTCTACATTAAATACAATCTTGATTTTATGTTACAGGCAAGCTACACATCTTTTGAAAGTTGAAGATTTGGATAATCCAGATGTTGGAAAATATAATCCCCACGTTTTCGTTCAGATCCGCTTTTGAAGTTTAGGTTGTGATGGAATTATTCGCTGAAACAAAAAGAGAAATTTGCAATAAATACTTGCGCCCAACGTGGGGCTCGAACCCACGACCCTGAGATTAAGAGTCTCATGCTCTACCGACTGAGCTAGCCGGGCGGTGGAAACGAAATTATTGGTCAAAATATTCACAACAACAAATTGTAAACACAAACCTATACTAACATTTGAACATTTAATTATATTCAATAACAATATTTAAAGGACTTAAAATACAGCAGACTTATTTGGCCTGCCAAATCCCCTAACACAGTGCGGATAATGACCAAAATAAAAACCCAGATGGACGGTCTTTTATTATTAGTGCTCGCGCACCACCTGCTGTTCGCTATTAGTATTACAATTCACGGACATTCAATATTAGAACATCGAAGTCGCTTTAACGTCAGCGTTAGTCACTGGTAGTGTTGTAGTCAGAAGACCACCAAATCGAGAACTAGATTTTGAGGGATTGAGACCAAGACAAGACCAAGGCAGGGCGAGACCACCACTCCTTAAATTCATAAAGATCCACATTACCGCCTGAGAAATTACTTATTATTAATATAATTACAAGACACAATATAGAGCTGCTACCAATCAAATTAAATCATTACCAACAAAATTCATCTTTGCACTGCAGAGGTGAAGGTTTATGTATCTGAATGGGTACATTACAAACGCATAAATAATGTTGAGAATAATGTTAAAAAAATTTTTTAATTGAATGTTTGTATAAACCCAATATCATGTTTGGAGTCAGGCTCAAATTTGTGAAAATAGCTCTCTTGCTCTTGTGATACTGCGTAATTATATCACGTTATAATATAAAAATATCCAGATCTCATACATGTACTTTTTTTGCAAAAAAGAGCATGTATATTAAGTTTGGTGATCTTTTTGACAGAATCCCTCATTCATTTCTGAACCGGCACAATAAATAAATCAAATTAGAAATAAGTTATTGATTGCATCTGAAGCAGTAAGATTTACATCCAATCACATTAATGATGTTAATAAATCAATCAATCAGACAATGATTTTAGTAATATCCCAGCAGTTGTGGTCTTGACCGGTCTTGAAACAAAATCCCTAGTCCTCTAAGTCTGAGACCGAGACAAGAATGAGTACAAATGTGGACAAGACCTTCAAAAAGTGGTCTTAAGACCGGTCTCGAGTACTACAATGCTAGTCACTTGTAAGCACCTACACATCTTAATCTTACTGTTAATGTTTCAGTTTGTATTTCTTATATATATAAATTTAGATCTTTATTCCAGGAATAGTATAATGATTCCGTCGACATTCAGAAGACCACTGGATTCATTAGAAGGCATAAGTTGGAAGCCCTGCATGTTTATATATATCCGACTCCTCCACAGGAGGCCGACTGCTGATGTGTCTTGAGGTTGCAGATCCAGGCGAATCGTTTCCCACAGCGGGAACAGATGAAGGGTTTCTCTCCTGTGTGAACTCTTTGGTGTTTCTTCAGGTTGCCTGCCTCCGTGAACAGCTTCCCACATGTATCACACTTAAAAGGCCTCTCCCCTGTATGCACTCGCTGGTGTGCCACGACATTGGACAGCCCAGGGAACGCCTTTCCACAGAACTTACAAACGTAACCTTTCCTCCTACCTTTGTCCATGTGCTTTGGTAGTTGCAGGCCAGCAAAAGAAGGCCCAGGCTGAGTTAAGTCTGACATCATTTGGGGAATCACAGTGCGATATGAGGGGTTTGTTCGACTTGCGCACTCTGTCCGAATCGTTTCGGGCCTACTGGCGTGGCCTGATGCTTCAGTTTGGCTTTGCCTCAAAATGGCAGCTTGATTCCACCTTTCCTCTTCTCTCATAGGTCCCTCTGCTGCACCTGCGTTTCTAACAGCATGTGTTTGGGTGGATGGCGCTCCATCCCATTCACCTTTGGAGCTTCTAACAGATGATACAGTATCTGACTGAACCAGCATACAGTCTTGATCCTGGTCTGACTCTGTATATGAGCAGGATGGGTGTGTGGGCCAATGTGTAAAGCTGCTTTTATGCTCTGCAGGTCTCTCATACAAGCAGCCTTTTACTGACATTTCAGTGGCTGCCTTTTCATGGTTCTTGGGTGAAGTTCTGCTTTTCACCATTCCCTTGTGTACGTGCCCTGAATCTGTGAGAGTTGCCGTTTCTCCTGTTGTTAGACTCTTGCTAGGTTGAACAACAAACTTGTGGTATCTGTGCTGTTGAGAACTACTTGGGTTGGACTCCACAGTACCTGAGTGTAAATACGGTCAGATATTGTCAGAGCATTTTTAATTTGCTAAATTCAAACTTTTAAAAAAATCTATTTAGTACACTTGTTGTTGCCATGTTTACTTTATTATCTGCCTCTACAGCGACCTTGCGCTTGGGAAAGGTGCTTTATAAGTAAAACATATAATTATTATTTACTCACCCTGTATGTTTATCTGCAGTCCAGTGGATGGAGAAATGTCGATTTTCTGGCTCCTATCATCATTCAAATGGGAAAATTCCACCTCTATAGGCTGGAAAAATTACAAAAAAATATTTTTTTTCTCTTTCATCCTAAAGTGACTTACTATTTCTCTGCAGCAGTGACATGATACTCTCCTGTTGGTACTCTTTAGCTCTTTTTTTTTGCATTTTAAAAGAACGGTAAATAAACAAACCTTCTCTGTTCCAGGTGCAACTGTGCTTTTAGCTGATGAGGTAGAAAGTCTCCCACTACAAATGTCTGTATTTGACTCTGCTGACCCAGAGGAAAAAAGAATTGATACAAGATTCTAGACCAAAAGTATGTAAATGTTAAAGGGATAGTTCACCCAAAAAAATAACATTTCCTCTGCATAACTTAAAAGAAGATATCTTGAGAAATGTATAATTTATATATACAATATTATTATATTCCAAAAGCTCACAGGAAAAAGCATACACTGACTACAAAATCAGTTCTAAATATTGAATTGCTTCTCTCTCGTTTTTGCACGTGTTCAAAATGTATTTGTATAACAGCCTGACCAAGAAGTATAAATGTTTGTGAATCAGTTTCACTTGCTTTGGTGCAAATGAAAGTGACAACAGGGAGAGGCAACAGCAAGATAACCCCCAAAAAGGAATGATTTTGCAAGTGGTGGCCATAGACAATTGTTCTCTCCTTATTCTGACTGATTTGTCTTTTTGTTTGGTTAGGGTCCTTGTCACTGTTTGTAGCATGAGGCAGTACCTGCAACCCAATCAGGTTGCACAAGCAGTCCTGCTTCTCCAGGATGGCACATCTATACATGCTGTTGCAAGGAGGTTTGATGTGTCTCTCAGGACAGTTTCAAGAGCACGGAGGAGAAACTGGGAGACAGGCCGTTAACATGGGGAGTGGTGAACAGGGCAAGGAGGAGCACTGCCAGAGCCCCACAAAATGACCTCCCGTAGGCTACTGGTGTGCAGGTTTCTGACCAAACTGACTTCATGAGGGGGCACGAGGGCCCGACGTCCTCTAGTGTGACCTGTGCTCACAGCTCAGCACCTTGCAACTCGACTGGCATTTACCGGAGATCACCAGAATTGGCATTGGTGCCCCGTTCTCTTCACAGATGAGAGCAGGTTCACTGAGCATGTGACAGACGTGAAAGAGTCTGGAGATGCTGTGGGGAACAACATCATCCAGCATGATCGGTTTGGCGGTGGGTCAGTAATGGTCTGGGGAGGAATAACCTTGGAGGGTCGTACAGACCTCCACAAGCTAGCCAATGGTTCCCTTGCTGTTAGGTACCGGGATACCAGTGGGGGCCCTGGGTTCCTCAGGTGCATGATAATGCCCGGCATCATGTGGCTAGGGTTTGTAGGCAGTTTTTAGATGACGAAGGCATTGATGCCATTGACTGGCCCTCACGTTCCCCAGACCTGAATCCAATTGAGAACCTCTGGGACATTATGTATCAGAGCATTTGAAGCTGCCAAGTATCACCACAGACTGTCCAGGAGCCCTGATGCCCTGAGCCAGGTCTGGCAGGATATCCCCCACACCATCCGCCATCTCATCAGGAACATGCCCAGACGTTGTCTTGAGTGCCTACAGGTATGTGGGGCCCATACACTACTGACTTTACTGACTTAATTATGAGTTGCTGTGATGAACCTCCTGCAAGTTGGATATTTTCTTTGATATATTCCTCCTTGCAGCCTGTATATTTCAGTTTTTTTCATTGGTTTTTGGTATGATTTAGAATCCAGCCCTCAGTGTGTTGATGATTTTGGTTTCCATTGACTGTTATTACATACTTTTGTTCGTAACAAATTATAGAATGTATAAAAAGATTTTCAAATGGAATATTCCATTCATTGAGATTCAATGTGTGAATCCAAAGGGTTCCCTTCATTTTTTCGAGCAGTATATGGATATTCTACCATTCACTTAAGCAGCAATTAAGACGACTGCTTTTTGGCCCTCTACTCACCATCCTGCACAATTATGACTTGTGTCTGGCTTCTTTCCCACTGGTCATTTAGATCCTCCTTTATCACTATTGTTTCAGGTTCTCCATCTTCCACCTGTCCTTGCTGCTGAACACATGAAACAAGGTTTATGTTACAACATGACCCTGGCTGGCACATGAAACGTAAAGGTTGTGTATACATGTATAAAGCTTTCCCTGTCTAAATCATCTAGGAATTTCTTGTATATAAGGAAATGTGAGGGTGTGCAGTGTCGTAATGTTCATAATATCTAAAGTGATAAATTACAGCTTTTCATTATTTAAAAAACTTAAAGTGGGAAAGTATTTATGCCACTGTTGACCAACCAGAGTATGATTTATTAGTATTTAACAATGGTTGTGTCCTTCAGTCTGGTATGTGGTATGTATTTATTTATTTATACGTTGTCTCTGTCCTGAAACCACCTGCCTGCAGAGCTAATACATTTTATAACACCAATAAGAGGAAAGACAGGCATTGGTCTCCAAAACATACAACGCGTTTTGCTGTTCTTCAAAAAACAAACACAAAATGAGTGCAGAAATGTTTATTTAAACACGTCAAACACTTTTAATATACCAAAAAGAGCTTGAAACCATTTCGAGAAACCAAGTCGCTTCACTTTTTCTACAGAACACCACAGCACAGAGCTTTACTCTGAAATTGTTGATTATATAAAAACACTCATCCCTATGGATGTAAAACAATGTAAATCATGTATTTAATTTAAATTAAAGCCTTTATGCAGAAAATATATGATGGTGGTATAATACACACTCATGTTCAGTGATATTATCAGTAATCTGGTGATCATTTATTGACTCCTAGAGAAAGCAGTTCTTCTGCAGTTAACATATCTGGATGGTTCTTCTGCTGGTGGTTTTTGAGGTTCCGTATCCAGGCAAATGTCTGCCCACACTGGGTACAACTATATGGCCGTTCTCCGGTGTGGACTTTCTGGTGCTTTCTCAAGTTCCCCGCCTCTGAGAAGAACTTCCCACAGGTGTTACATTTGAATGGCTTCTCACCTGTGTGAATCCGTTGGTGGATCACCACCTTTTTGGGGCGGTTGAAAACTTTGCCACAGTATGTGCACGCAAAAAGTTTTTCGCGAGGAACTCTGTCATTTCTAGTCCGACCAACTCTTTGTTGGTTAAAACTGACATCTCTGACATTGTGGTAGCTGTCCATGCCCAGTATTTTTGAAGATGTCGATGCCACCGCTGCAAAGCCACTTGACATTAGCGGCAGATTGGAGGAAGGCAAGAGGACCATGCTATCCTGATGTTCCTCCCTCCTGTATTGTGGATAAACACATGAAGCCTGGCTTTTCCCTTGTGTTACTTTCCTAGCCCACACAGAAATCTCGTCCCCCTCCTCCGCAGAGTCAAGCTCTATGACCTCTGACCGCCGCACAGAGGCCGTGGATTGGCTCTCGGTCAATCTTGCATTGTTCACGTATACGCAAGATCGCTGCCGCAAGTCTGCATTGTCACTCCCTTGCATTAAATAATCCCTCATTGGACTGGATTTTCCATTCAAATCAAACTTTGCTTCGGCATGTAATTCTATGGGCTGTTGTGATATTCCCTTAACACTCTCAAACTCTGGCTCAGATTTTAGCGCTGTGTCAGATCCACTGACCTCCAAAGTCGTTGGCTGCATCCTAGAGACTTGATCATCTTTCATCATCTGAACATCTCCAAAACCAGCCTCTTCGGTCTGTGGTAGAGTATTTGTTTCTCCTTAAAGAAAAGAAACAGTGTCAAGTCAAGTTTTAAAGGGATAGTTCACCCAAAAATTAAAATTAGCCCATGATTTACTCACCCTCAAGCCATCCTAGGTGTATATGACATTCTTCTTTCAGACTAATAAAATTATTTAGACTAAAATAGCTTCTGGTGGTCAGCGGTACGCAAGTTGATTTATGGCAAAAGAGTAACCCTTGACACATGCGTATTGATGAACGCAGACGTGCAGAGGATAGAACAAAACAAACCCCGGTCATGAATTAGAGTCTAAAATGAGAATTTTTAAAGAGGAATGGTGGAGAATTTCAATATAAGAAAAGAGGGGCTTGAGTTTGGTATCCGCGAGAGGTGTCAAAGCTTGCGATGCTCCTGTACATCGCATCAGGGGTTACTCTTTTAGCCTAAGTTGACTTGCAAACAGCTGACCGCTAAGTTTTAAATATGGATATTTTTCTTACACAAACGCACCACTTCACTTAAAAAAGCCTTTATTAACCCCCCGGAGCCATGTGGAGCAGTTTTATGATGGATAGATGCACTTTGATGGACTTCAAAAACGAACCATCAAGTCAATGCAATTATAAAGCTGGGAAGAGCCAGGACTTTTTAAAACATAACTCAGATTGTATTAGTCTGAAAGAAGAATGTCATATACACTTAGGATGACTTAAGGGTGAGTAAACCATGGGCTAATTTTCATTTTTGGGTGAACTATCCCTTTAAGATGGTTATTGTTGGGTATCTGTTACGTTTATAATAGGTGGCTTATGTTCTTCCATCCACTCACCACCATCTCCGATGAACAGTCTCTGCTGTGTTTGGTCCTCCTCAAACATCTCATCCTTTATCAGCACGGTGTCTACTTCTGATATTACTGCATCTCCTGTCTTTTGAAATGAAATGTTTTTAAAAAATCTATATGTGTAGTGTACAACAATTCATTACAGATCTAGCTATCTGTCTATCTATCTATAATTTGTCTTTGTAACAGTTTATCTATCCATCTATCGTTTGTCTATATAACTTATCTATCGTTTATCTATTGTCTATATAACAGTATATCAATTTATTGTTTATTGGCCTATGACAGTCTATCTATCTATCAGTTATTTATATATATATATATATATATATATATATATATATATATATATATATATATATATATATATATATATATATATGTTTATATAATAGTTTATCTATCTATTGTTTTATCTGTTGTTTAAATTTCTATGATAGGCTATCTATTTGCTGTAACCATTATTAAATGTCACAATAAAAACGTACTAGACTAGTGATTGTGGTTATCATAAAGAGATAGCTTACCTACCATACTGTTACTTTCATTTACAGCCTGAGCAGTTGTGTCTGTCCCTCCACCTCTCCACAGTCCCGTGTTAAACTGAGCTCCGAACAGGGCGTCTGAATGTATGAAAACCGGAGAAACAACACAACACAGAGTACATTAAACACATAAGGCTTGATAGTTTATTTGGCGAGATGCATACACTTGTCGTTAGAATAGCACGCGAAGTTGTATAGCAACACACCGTTCGATTGGTTCCTGTATTTTTCAGACAAAGCGGCGTTCACTTGAACCCGGTTAGTGCGATTCAGAGAACTAATCCTCCTCTCGGCGAACCCTCGTGCCATCTTAAGCTCCAATATGTGCAGTTTTCTCTTCAACGCTTTGTTTTCACGCTGACATTGAGTCATCTGTAAGTTTATAACCGCGTAGTCGTCGTCCACGAGTTTACATATCTCAGCCACCGCTGCGTTGGCCAGCACCTCCATAATGGAAGCCAACTGCGTCTGGAAAGCGATGCGATTCGACATGGTGAACGATTAACCGTCCTACTGTACGCTTCAATAAACGTTCAGTGTTTTGGGAGCTGAATAAAAAAAAATTAAAATTCGAAAATATCTTCAAAACATCGTGAGAATAACAATCAGTTGCTCGGGGTTGATATCGTTCAGCACTTCCGGTCAGTAGTAATGACGTAAAAGCCATAAAGACCGTTTTACAGCGCACACCAATCTAGTATCGACAGTCGACACTGCTCAATACATTTGCCGAATTAATAAAACCGATAATTTTTGGCTGCTCTGTCAGTTATGGTTTGGTTCTTTTGGGATAAAACAGCTTGTGGCTTTTAAAGGGACCGTTTACGGCGAAATAAAAAGTAATCTCAGTAAAAGTCTCAGTAATCTTTTATTGACCCTCATATTGTTCAAAACATGTCTTTTGACTGGATCCTTGAATTCTTTGTTATTTCACTGGTCTGGTCTGCTAAGATTTTAGGCATGAGTTTGCTCATAGGAAGCCATTGCGTAAAAGATGCTGGATTTATCATAAAATAATTAAAGAATAATTTTGGGTTTAAAAAAACAACCCAACGTGAATTTTCAATTTTATATGTACACAATTATGTATATTTACATTAAAAGCAAGACTCCCCAGTATTTAGATTCCCCCCAATTTTAATAATCTTTTTAGTATTGTTTCATACAAATAAACAATCTGTAGGCTATTTGAAAACAAAGTATATTTTATTTGTTAAAATAATGTCATGAATAATACTACATAAAAAAAAAAATAAAAAAAAAATTGTAAACTCAATGCATTGGGTTAAAATTACCCACAGTTGGGAAGGTGCTATACCAACCGTAGTTGGGTTACTTGTTGGGTTGTTTTTAACCCAACATTATTAAATGAGTAATTATTTAATTCACCAATGAAATACATAAATAATACATTTAACATATTCTGGCTTGTAAAACAAAATTAAATATATACTGTATACATTTATTACACTTTTTTCATGATGTGCATAAGTGTTACACAATTAGAAAATGTATTTTCAGTCATTATTCCACAACGTCTGGTAGTGTGGATTAATAAATTATGAAATCAGTGGGTTTAAATAATATTACATTTTAAAAGCTACATGTTTGTGAAGACAAATTCTATTACAGATGTAGTTAAATCATTCCAAGGTCCTCAGAGACAACCTCTCGTGTTTGGCTAAGCTTCTTTTCTTCGAGAGCCCGAGGCGTTCTGGGTGGTTTGTTAACTTTGCTGTAGATGGGTTGGTTGTCATCGGGCAATTTGTTTTGTTGAGAGTTATTGTTTTGGGTTGCTTGTATAAAGTCGGGTACACTATAAATGGGCTCCTCAATCCTCTGGTCAAGCTTTTTCCTTGAGCGTAGTGCGACATGGTCATACACCTCAGAGTACACAGGTTCTGGCTGCTTGTCGTTGTTCAACGTTTTCTTGGCGGGCTGACCATCCATTGTGTCAGTAGGGTTGGCATTGACACAGTTGTTAGGTTTTGGGCGGATGACATCAACAGGATCAGAATACACTGGTTCTGAATCATCCCTATGATGAGATGGGAGAGGATCTTTATTTGCAGATTTGATGAGATCTGCTGGCTGTGATTCATGTCTGCTTAGCAAAATTGCAGGATTTGAATAAACAGGCTCAATCAAGCTAATATCACCACTAGGATTTGAGGGTGTGCTTTTTGAGGAGCTTATGGAATCTGCGAGTTTTGCATATATAGCTTCGGTTGAGCCAATAGGACTCGCAGGTTTTGTAAGTACTGGATTTGAGATAGCATAAATGTTTGGGCTAACACCACCTGTTGGATCAGGGTACAAGGGCACGTTTGCGTCTGAAGGCTGAGGGCTGTTGTCGCCCTCTGTACCAAGCAATGGAAAACTATCTGGGCGCTTGGGCAGGGGTGAGCGAGGAGAGCGAGACCGTGGAGAACGTGGCGAGTGCCTCTCTTCAGTGACGGCGAGGCTCCTCTGTTGCTGAATAGCTGACTCAATAAGGCGGAGGATCTCTTCACTCTGCCTGGTCTCAAAGTTAAAGGTTCCAGGGCCTGATTCACAGCGCCTGCCTGCTTCTATAGAAAACAGCATCTAGAGAGGAATAGACAATATTTGTATGCACTATTTATACAAAAATGTAATTTCAATGGAAGTCACCTTCAATTACCTTACCACAGTGAAAGTTTAACACATATGTATAATTTTATAAAATTCTCTAAAATTCTCTAAAACAGGATATTTTTTTACACATCATCACGATCCTGCACTTTATCAAGACCATGGTTACGGCTGACCTTTTCTCGTCCATAGCGGCGCAGCAGCTTGTATGGCCACTCCATTACAGTCTTCCTGGTCTCCAGATCCTGCAGAACTAGCATGTCTTCACCAGCTTGCAGCCAGTACTGTCCTTTCAGGCCACAACGAACTGAAGACTCACTCTGCAGCACAACTACTTTGAACTCAGACACTAAAATGAAAGAGATATTGAGATTAGATGATCAGAATTAATCTTAAACTTAATCTAAGATTTGTGCGAATCTAAAATGGTTTTAGTGTTGTTTGCTGGCTTGTTCGAAAAACAAAAAAATCCCTCAAAGCACTCTTATAGGAAGTGGTGAGTCTTGCCTATCAGGAACATTGTTCTGATACATTTGTGTGTACTCACGTTGATCTCTGGATATGTACAGCTCATTGTCCTCCATAAGTGGTGCCGGCTGTGGAGCACTTTTAGTGTGCTTCTGTAAAAAAATATGAATACCATTATAAACACAAGCAGAGTACCCTTACGTTATATGTGGCTGTAGTGGTCACAACCCCCGCCCCCGCCCCCCCTTTATATTTCAAATAAAGATTTATATTTATTTGAAATATAAATCTTTTGTAACATTATGAATGTCTTTACTATCACTCTTGAGCAGTTTTTTATCATCCTTGCTGAATACAATTCTGACTCCAAACTGAATGGTAGTGTATAATATAAATATACTTTTAGAAAATCCAAACGCTCACCTGAAAGGCAATGTTACATATTATGTCCACCCATTCTCCACAGCTTTCTTTCTCTGCTGCAAACACTAGTCTCTTGTCCTCTGTCTCTACACAGAAAGCAGCCATGTTTTCTCCTGGACAAGCCTCTGCATGAGGAGGCAGCTTGACGACACTCAGACAGTCAGCCAGACGTACAACTTTCCTCTCCGGATGTCGTCTGACCACCACAGTTGACCGTTCGTGAACAGCTTCTGACAATTCTAACCGTGCAATGCCATGCCGACTAGCCGGATGAAGGGCCAACCAATATCGCTTCCACTTCTGTTAATAACAAATCAAATATTAATACGTATATTTATTATTTTCCTAATGCAGTTTTATGCAATACACCAAATGACAGATACATTTATCACATTTCACACGATCCAGTCAGACCTGATGGATGTTCATCAGGTGAAACTTGTACTTCAGGTAATAAACACACCTCTGGACTCAACACTCGTTAAAAGGAAAAAGTGCTTAAAAAGCACTCCATATTGGAGGCACGGATGTAGATTACTCACCCAGCCAATCCCTCACTTACCTCACATGCATTGTGTGTAAGGCAGGGCCTGACTGTAGTATGCTACAACGTGAAGTGCACTTTCTTGAGGGCGTGTTTTTTTGTCAATGGAATGTGCCCAAATATGAAATGCAAGACCAAGATGTGCGCACCAAGTTTCAACTTGTAGAGAGAGTCCCGTTTCAGCAATCTCATACCAGAACATACATTTACACCAGCGTTCATGGCAAACATTAGGCCTATATTAAAAAAAGGTTCAAGGTTCAAGTAAAAATACCACCGGGCTTGTCAGCCCTGCATTGTCTATCTAAATTTTTACAAACCAGACTAGCTATAATCAATATTAAGATTCATGGTCAACAGTTTAATATTTTTTTATGACGTCTTTTTAATTTAGATCAGCTCAGAAAATTCTGTGGTTTTAGACTAGAGGTTGACAAACAAAAACAAACTTCTGCCATTTTTTCAATAGCACAAAATAAATATGAAGTGATGTCTTACCTCGCCATGTTTCTGACGTTGTAGGTAAACTTCACCTTGTTTCCCGCGAGTGTCCATGTCTGTTTCCTTATTTTCCGAAAGCTCATAAATTGCTTTAAAAAGTGTATTCTTTCACAGCACAATCGGACCTCTTTAAACTGTAAGACACAGGCTATTACCAAGCCTATTACATAAGGTAGAGTAAGTGCAAACTTAGACTCCTCCTCTTAAAGAAAAAAGAGACAACCTGTTTGATTTACAGCAATATTTGCTTGATTTATATCTGAATTATACACTTGAATGGTTTTCTTATTTCCTCAGCATTTACATCATTCAGCCTAATCTGTTGAACTCCATAGGGCACCTTTACTTTAACTTCACCATAAGCGTTCTCTACAGGGCATCAAGTAGTTTCAAACCACTATTTGGAATCATAAATGGAATACAAAGATAATTTAAAGTACATATATCAGAACATCTGTGCACATGAACAATTTTAATAGGGTACTATCTCAACTCAACCTTAATTTTTTAGAGCATATTTAAAAACAATGAGTCAAACCAAACTGCTTTACATACACATTCAAGCACAACAATATACCCTTCTTTAAATACCACAAATATAAAATATCTGTATTTAACATTAACTGAACAGCTGAATTGAATACAATGAGGCTGGCACTGCTTTCTATTAAAGTGGGAATGGCTTTATTGTGAGCGTGAATTGATTAATTTTGGAAATATGCCTTACATTGTAGCTTCAAAATATAAAGTGTAGCTTTAATATTTAAGAGGCCTTGCAATTCCAAAGTTATTAAATAAACAAAAAATTGTGAACTATTTGCTAAAGTGGTCTTTTTGAATTTATTATTAATAATATCTGACAGCATTTTCATTTGGTGACAAAATTGGCCATGTCACTCTGGACGCCTTATTGAAATCCTATATATCTGCTTTCATATTTACTCCATTTTTAATCCAAATTTATTTTACCAATAATTTTGTTTCAATCAGAAAATGCTGTGGTATCTTAGACTGGGTAAACCCAGCCTGATCTGCTGGCGATTTGATTTCGCCCTGCAGCTCAGTCTAGAAACCTGTACATTCATTTCTACTGCTTCTGTTACACTTTTGCGGGAACCAATCACAGACTGGCTTATCCACCTGGTGCGCTATTGGCAGGTTTAACACAATGACGGATAGAGAAACAATGGGTCGTTGCCCGTTGATCACGCCTCTTGTGGTCTGATTGGTTGAAGGACTATCCAATTGTGTACAGAGTCATTTAATTTATTCCGTTTATCATGCCTCTTGTGAAATAGAAAATACATAGCAGACTCCTTCCATTGCACCGTGGTCCAGTTCTGATGCTCACGTGCCCACTCTTGGTGCTTTCGGAAGTGCACAGGGGTTAGCATGGGCACCCTGAATGGTCTGCAGCTCTGCAGCCCAATATGCAACAAACTGCAATGCACTGTGTATTCGGGCACCTTTCTATCAGAACTTCTTGAGCAATTTGAGCTCCAGCAGCTCGACTGTTTGATCGGACCACACGGGCCAGCCTTTGCTCCCCACGTGCATCAATGAGCCTTGGCCACCTATGGCCCTGTCGCCAGTTCACCACTGTTCCTTCCTTGGACCACTGCAGACCGGGAACACCCCAGAGCTGTTTTTGGAGATGCTCTGACCCAGTCATCTAGCCATCACAATTTGGCCCTTGTTAAACGCACTCAAATCCTTACTCTTGCCCATTTTTCCTGCTTCTAACACGTCAACTTTGAGGACAAAATGTTCACTTGCTGCCTAATATATCCCACCCACTAACATAATGGTCATAATGTTATGCCTGATCAGTATATATTTTATATATATATATATATATATATATATATATATATAAAATTCTTAGTGGGGTATTTATCCCCATTGTACCCCAACTTCTTTATAACAATCTATAAGCTAAAGTGCAAGGTTTCATAGAAAACTATTTAGATATGAACAATTATATTGACACAATGACATATTTTACATTTAAAATGTAGTATTTTTCTTTGATGACCCATATGAACACAAAAGAAAACACATAGCTGGCTACAACCTTCCTGTACAGTGTCCAAAGCACATAAGTACTATGTGCATGCTTAGACAGGCACACAGACAAAAACTCATGCAGCCTCAGAGACACACACAGTATTATCTAATGTGTGTTAAGTGAGCAATAGTCTAAAAACAGTTGGTCATTCATTCACAAACACATCTTTTCCACTATTACTATATGAAGGATCAAGTACATAAACCGGCCGTCATCACTAAATTGTTGCATCAGAAATTGAATGTCAGAGGATTCTGATAGCTAAAGAACTGCAGCAGCATGTACAGGCTCTGGATCAGCACTTCATACAGGTTGCTCCTCATATCTTCTGTTCCACGCCACACTACTACAGACCTCCAGTCAAACTTATGCAAGGGAAACCTGGACAAAACTCTAATGAAGAAATGCAAGACCATTTTATGTAAAAGATCTGCTTGCATATATAAACAGTGTGGAAAGTGTCAGAACATAACTTATGGGACAATGCATCTTGATTTATAAAGTCATGGTAAATTACCTAAATAGGAAATTGAAAATAGTTATAAAACCATCCACAGAATATGAACATCTTAAAGGTTAAAAAAAGGGTAGAAACACCAGGGAAGCATGAAACCGGTGCAAAACTTAAAACGCGTATATCTATATAAATGTTTTTTTTTTTTAAACCCATGAATCAAAAAATCTGTAATGTTTTTATGTATCATTCTTTGCCCGTACAAATAAAAACAACAACAACACAACCTTGTTCCAAAAGGTGGAGCAGTTTTGATATGACAATGTTTGATTAAGCAACACATGGCCTTTCTGTCTGCACAGTTATACCTGAAATCCAAATAGTGCTCTAAGCCAAAACATATCAAAATGTACAGGGGCATAAAATGAAATTTTGCCTTCTGACTGGCTTTGGACTAATGTTTAGGATAGCCAGTCAATGGAGTAAAATGAGACTACAGACACTGGGAAAATCCCTTATTTCAATGCGGTCAACAAGAATCCTCCCAGAAACAACAACAACTACAATTTACAATATAATGCATGTGTCCATTAAAAAAAAGCAATGTGACACTCAAATGCCAGAAAATAAACATTACATTATTCTGAAAGGAACCATGCATATATAAATCTGGTATTCTTGACAGCATTTTAAAGTCAAAACAAAGGTGCTATGATGCTACAGCATTTAATGAAGTAAAACTTTGGGGTTGAGAACTGTCAAGACTGAGGTTTAGTTTACATTACATTGAAAGCACAAACACAATCAAACTTCATGGGACAGAACAAGATGTCCAAGAGGGAACCTGCTTGTTTTATTTGATTTTTTTCCATTTTTGTTAATGCATGTTGCACACTGTGACAGAACTTCAACGGAGGAAGGAGAAAAGAAACAAGAAAAATGTTTCTGTGAAAATCCCTCAAAAGTTGTCAGCTGCCACCAGTCCTGTCCATCAAAGAATGGTCCACCTGTCAACGGTCCTTGTACTGTCAGGTTTCCTTTGTCCCAGCCCTTTCCCCTCCCACTTTTATGACACACACCTCCCCGCCAAACTTCCTTTTAAAGAAAATAAAAAGAGAAGACAGGAAAAAAAAAAAAAGAAGAAAAATGGCAATGACACGGGGACAAATTGCTAGTCACTATCACAATAGTGGAACTCACATAACTGTTCCTCTGAGATTAATACAAAGATCTTCCAGGAGAACTAGTCACAATCTGCAGCGGTCCAATAGGAACATTACACGGAGCAACCTGCCCACGTTATACATGGAGACAGACAGAAATAAAAAGCTTATAGAAGAGCATCCAGCACCCCCGCCCCCCCACCCACAAGCCCCACCCCATCAAGCCCCACACAACCCCAGGAAGATTGAAGTATGTGTGAGGGTGACCCCTGGCCACCAGCGGTCACATAAAGTCTCTATAAAGGAGCCCCTAACTGGAGGGTCTCTAGTATTTCACTCCTGGAACGAACTCCTTGGCCTCTGGGTTCAAGCTGCTCTTGCGCTGTGAAAGAAAAGAGATGAGGTACACATGAGTACAAGATCACTGAAGTTTATTTGAGCTCTACAAAGTGGTCTCCTTTCAGGAAGGATGCGAGATTGCTTTTACACTTACTGCAATATCTTCTGCGTTTCCGTCACTGACCGACAACCCGCTAAGCTGCTGTTGGATCTGCCCTACTCCAGGGGGAAGGTCTCTGGCAGGAATGAACCAATCCTGATCCTCCTCCTCCAACATCTCCTGGAAGCAGCGTTCAAGAAACTCCTGCTCCAAGAGTTCCTCTTCCACCTGCAGCAAGACATCAGATCCATCAAAATTCGTGTATGAAATTGTAAGGTGCCCCTTTTCAAGAGTCATTACGGTAATTCTTCTAACTCGCTGTACAGTTAGAGATGAAGACAAACCCACAGCAAACGGATGTAAAAACAAATTGAATTGCAAATGTGAATACAAATCAGACTATACTTGATGTAAAGTCAGTCAGACAGTGTGGAGTGCTAGACAATCACATTCAAATAGGTGCGCTTTCAGTCAGTCCCTCCAGTTTTTAAATGATTCTGCCATTACTGAATACAACAAAATAAACGAAACGTTGCATTTCACCGCAAAAATTAATTGGAAAAACGGTCACACTAAAATCTACCCAATTTGTTGTAATGCATTATTTTTACGAGGATACAGCTGTTGCGCACGTTATGTCAGTGTTATAAAAGCGTACCTTTCTTACTGGCTGTGGTCTGCAAGTAGACCAAATCTTTTTATAGGATATATTAGTAACACTAGTTATATTGTTTAAATGCTTTCCCTGGTACAATTTTGCTATTCATCCTTAACCCTTCAATTGGAGCTTTAAAATCAACTAAGAGTTGAGAAGTGACTAGAAGGAGAGCAGCAGTGTGCAAACTGAACAGCAGCTACTGTTAGTGTTGACTAAAAAGTTTAAATTATACACACACCTTGTAACAGCGTCATTATTTTACTGTAGCCCGGTGATTACTGACATATCGGAGCTCAGCCTTTCATATACACTTCACTGTGTGTGCGCCCGTCTCTTTTGCATCATTAAAATGCCATTGGTTAATTTGAGCGTCAAGTTGAGAGATGTAACGAATCAAAGGAAGACTATCAGCTGGTTCCGATAAGTGGCTGAACCATTTGGAGTTAGGAAAATATAAAATGCACGCTGTTGCATTCTCAATATTTAGTCATTTTGCCTCAGATACAGGATTATGTACATTTGCTTTAACAAGCAGGTTGTTATTTGTGATTTTCATGTGAAAAAGTAACTGTACACATTAGAGGCCGAAAGACTCTGATAACTACACATTATTAAAGGATATTTATATGCATTAAGATATTGATAAATAAACTGCCCCCGTTGCGAGCATGTGCACTCCTCTAAATTGTCCGGGTGCTGCACTGCTCTCGCAGTTGACTGCTGCGGCCTTTGTTCCAACAAGATCACGTTATTAACAACCCTTTAGAAAATGTAATTACTTTGTGGATCCTCCTGATGTTTCTTTGACAACTCACGGTATAGACGGATTTTTTTTTTATCTGTTGTTACGGTTGGCATTTTATACTGTGGTAAAGATATATACCGTCATAACGCCCAACCCTAGTGTCATGTTTGATTATTGGGCATCTAACATAATGGCCTGGTTTCACAGACAGGGCTTAGAATAAGGCAGGATTAGGCCATAGTTTAATTAGGAAATTTAAGTAGCTTTTACAAACATGCCTTAGAAAAAACAGTGTGTATACATGAGACAAAACAATGGCACTGACAAGTGCAAATTCCATTTGTCATTGTTCACACTGCACAATTGTCAAAGTAGTCAGATCACCGTTCTTTTCACGCTGAATGCTATCTGGGCCAGCATTCAGTTGCTGCTGTGTTCACACTGCATGATGGATCGGCGACGGGGTTTCACACTGCATGACAACTGTCTGGTCCTCAAACTATGTTTCACAACCAAACACACGCGAGATGTGACAAAGAAACAAAGCGAGATGATCCAAGTCCGGAGTCTCGTGCGAGACTGGAATTGTTATTAAATGTTATTATGATAGCCTGCAAGAAACTTGCGATCCAAATTGTCTGTGCGTTGATTTGAAGTGAAAAGGAGAAAAAGAAAAGATTATGGAGGAGGAAATGGTTGGGGAGACGCGGCGAGCAAGGATTGTGTTCTGCAAAGAGAGTTTGAGGTAAACAAATAATTTTGCAATGCGAGTTGCTGGTCAAGCAAATGTTTGTGCTTTGTTTATTTGATATAATTGTAAAAACATCTATTAAAATACTAATATAATCAATTCTCTCAGATCGCGTCTTTGAGAATTCACAATGCGTGATTGTCACTCACGTGAACGAGCACCGATTTGCCTATGATTTCAGCATTTGTCTGCGATTCCACAAAACCTGTCTGAACAAAAGCGGGGCTAAAAATCGCATGCACTCTGTATTAGTTAAAACAGCTCAAAAAAGCATTGTAGCCTAGGACTAGGCTTAAGCCTTGACTGTGATACCAGGGGAATATGATAATTAGGGGCTTTCGCACCAGGTAGTTCTTAGGGTGGTTCCCCAAGAACTAAAAGTTCCCTTAGGACAATTTTCCTGGTTGCATTCGTACTGCCAGTAGGTACTTGGAAGTGCCGCAAGCCATGTTACTTGTTGTTACTTTTGAAAGCGCGGCGGACCTTTATTTAGACGGCGCCAAGAACGCCAGAGCACACAGCTCTCATATTCTCCGCCTTCATTAGTTTACGATCTGTTAAACAGTCCTGTCTAATACATTATTAGATGGAACTGTTATAATAAGAAAATAGACAGTATATGAAAAAGTATTAGCGTTTGCCGAGTGGTTGATGTTTAATGTCGCTAGATGAGAAAAAATACATAATCATGTTTCGCTTGGTCCCCTCAAAGTTGCATCCCCAAAAGGTTGAGAGGTCCATCCAGCACCGTTTTCCATGTTCGTAGAGTTAAGTTTCTGGAGTAAATATATAGGCGATAATCTGTGTGTATAGACATTTTACATGCTAGTGTTTCACTCTGCCAATCAGCGTACACTTACGTCACTGGTAGTTCCTATTGTGCTGGATTAGACCCTACTTTGAAGTAGGATCTGAATTAGTTCCCTCAAAATTACTAAGAGATGCACCGATACCACTTTTTTTTCAGACCAAGTACAAGTACTTACATTTGGGTACTTGCCGATACCGAGTACTTAATAATACCATAACAGTTCTTATAACAATGTTACAGTCAGAAAGTGAAAAACATCTAATGAAAATAAAACAAAGCAAATACACAAATTGATGCTGTTGCTGATATTTTAATATTCAACTTGGAGTTTTCCTAAACAAACATGGCACTGCTGCCCATTTCACATAAATGTAACATTCAGTGGATTCCAGTACCACACAACATAGTAGCAGAACAACTGAATTAAATTATGTTATCATAGCTATACAGCCCTTTTCGTAAAAGTGAGAGGCAGGTTATTTTTATGAAAAGAAGCTTCTCTGCATTATCAGCTATGAGCCTGTTTCCGTTTCATTGGAAAATACTAGTCATTTCAATTTTTTGGCATATTTAACGTTTTGCTAGGGCTGTAACGATTTGACCAAAAATAAAAACCTCGATTAATTGAACATTTGACCTCGATTACGATTAATGAACGATTATTTTGCTTTTTTTTTGCCCTAAAGGTGGATTTTTTTTTTCTAATGAAAAAGTGCATTTCTTTGTGATTTTAAAATACTTGAAGGAAACGGTTCACTTTCAGCAGTTATTGTCTATGGGGCAGATTTCTGTTTGTTGTACATCAGATACAGATAAATTAACACTGTAGGCCTACATTACATTTATTTGAATGCATTAATGAGAGAGTGATTGTGTGTGTGAATTACTCTTACTGTCTCTATTCATTATGAAGCTGTGGTTTGTACTTACTTCAAAAGGTATTAAAATAACGGTTGAGTTTCTAAGCTACTTTAGTGACTTTACTTTAGTCACAGGACAGCGTTGATCCTGCGTTTCTGTGCTGCTCTGCACGCGATCTTCACGTGATGTGCGAGGTTCTGTCTTGAGTGTTCGTTTGTCAATAAATCAGGCATTAGTTCAACATAATACACATCTGATGGTCGAAACTCGCTTTAATGTTCAAACTGACAGGGCTTAAACGACATACAAATGACAAAGCTTTGCGAGAACGCAGGTGAAAGAGGTCTGCCTTCAGGGCGCGCGCGTTGTCGCGTTTAAACGCATTTACTTGACAAACTTTACGAGCAAGAAAGTGAAAGCGGCTTCGGGGCTTGCGCGCGCCGTCTCTCTCTGTGTGTGTGTGTCAGCGCGTAGGCTATAAGAACAGCAATTAACTGACCTGTATAAACTGTGTAAAACATGCAGTTACTATAGTGATTCTGGGTATCTATAAACACAGATAACCGCTCCTGCATCTCTGTGTGCCTGCAAACTGCACTTGATGTGACTGACGGGGCGGAGTCACGTGAAAACCGAAATAACCGACATGGGAAAAATACGTCGGTTAGAGGTTCTGAATGTCGGTTTCGGTTATTTTTCGATTAATCGTACAGCCCTACGTTTTGCTATATATATATATATATATATATATATACAAAGGCTATGTTTAAATAACTGTCATGTTAATGTTATGTCTTGAAATTAATATATTTTGAAAAGTGTATATCTGCAGCAAAACAAAATCATTTAATTTTACCTCAGGATTTGCATGCGCTGGTTTTCTCTGGCGCTCGAGGAGGCTTCAGATAAATCTCCACTCGGGTGAAGGAAGATTTTAAAAGCTTACACACAACTTTTCCATTTTCTTCCATGTCATGTCAAACTAGTATAACAATTAAGCTTGCTTAGGCTTGTTATACTACCGGGGTTAGGCTAGTCATTGCGCACATCCATACTAAACAGCCCTTCACTTGCAGCACTCACTACCGAGCGGTATCTGCCTCACGAGCGGTTAAGCTTGGTTTATACTCGCCGCGGCCACGGAAAAAATGAAGCCATACTATGGCTGTCGTGCGCTTTGAGAGCGCGAGACCCCTTTGCACTTGGCGTGGCAGTGTGCGGGTGTGCATGGCGAATTATGTAACTTTCCACGCATCTCCACATCCGAAGATGCATTGCAATAAAGTGGTATCGGGAGCGGTTGTATCGGGGTAGTTTTACGAGTACTTCACAACAGTATCGGACCGACACCCGAATACTGGTATCGGTGCATCCCTAGTGGTAACCAGCCAAAATCAAGGTACTTTCACCAATAGTTGTAGGAACTATGAAAAGTTTCTAATGTGGTATCCTAATTATAGAAAACAAACATTTTTCTCTCTGTGCTTATTCAGATTGGTTTTTGTTCTATGTGTTTTATAATGGTTTGCATTACAACAAAATGCTAAGACAAGAAACAAATCATAGATGCTAATGATTTCTCACTGAAGGAATTTTTGGAGCATGTAATTTATACATTTCTCTCATTTTTGAGTACAATTAATGCTGCTTTCACGTGCTATCAGAAACGTCCCACTTCTGAAGTGGTGATTACGAGCTTGTCGGATTCGTGCTTTGTTGTCAGAAAGAACAGGAATCAAGGAGAACACCAGGTTTATTATTGCCTATTTATTGGGAAAATCTTATTCAATGGATTGTTCACCCAAAAAAGAAAATTCGGTTATCATTTACTCACCCTTATGTTGTTCCAAACCTGTATTAGTTTCTTTATTCTGCTTCACTTCACATTTTAAAGAATGTTGGCAGCCAGACTGTCGACGGCACCCATCGACTTCCATAGTATATTTTTTCCTACTACAGAAATCAATGGCTACCGTCAACTGTTTGATTACCAATTATTATTATTTAAAATATCTTCTTGAGTTCAACAGAAGAAACCTATACAGGTGATGAAGGTGAGTAAGTGATAAAATCATTTTTGGGTGAAATATCCCTTTAGAGCCAAAATTGTGTTAGGCGTCCCATTCACTGACAATCATATAAACATTCACTGTGCTATCTAGATAGCTTTCTGACAAGTCTGGAATTTCAGTCAAACACAGGGTACTTTCGCTGTGTTTAAACCATACAATACGCTTTCAAAATTATCCCAGAGCTTCCCAGTTGTAAATACGATTTGATAGGCCATTCATGTCCAACTTTTAACTAGGAAATTCATATTTATGGTAATTCCTATAGCATGTGAATGCTGTATACATACAGACAAAACACAAAGTATTCTCTTCTGAGTTCAGAATAACAGCAGGTTCACACTGACCTGTCTATTATACTCTTCCTCGTTCTCCATCCACATGTACTCTGCGAAGGGGTTGGCGTCCCCCTCCTTGTGTCCATTCACAACATTCTCATCCTTCCCTTGCCCGCTGCCTCCTCCTGGTGTCTTTGCTACCTCTGGACTGTTAATATCAGCAGGTTCTGTGGGTGTAAAAATACAAATATTAATACTCAACCAAGAACTTAGTAACCCCCCACCCCCACACACACATCACAAAAGTGATGCAAATGAACATAAGATACTTTTGGGACACTGAATACAACTAGTACAGGTTACATGCATAAGTAAAACCTCAATCATTAATGGTGCACGTGATAAATGCATTATTTCCTAAGTACATAAACCATAACGTATAAGAAAATGTGATTGTTATCACAGCTAGATTGATTCGTCCCTATGTGTTTGGATAATATTCTCTCGCGCACAAACACGAAACTTGCTACCAACTTAAGACGTTTTATATTACAAACTGAAGGCACAAAAACGTTTATTAAGCTCTTCTAATACCTGCGACACGACAGTGCATACCGCACATGGTTTAAATATTATGTAACGATCTGTTACTATCTATCATTGTGTTGCATAAATGAGACAAAGAGGAGGTCAGTCGACACCATCTTTCTCCACATGGATTTGATTCATTGTAACGTGAGGCCTGGCTAAGGCTCCAGGGATAACTATCTATAGTACAAACCACAATGAAAGTCTCACGTTAAAACAGCTCCCTTTTGCTAAAGACATTTCCTGCCTTCGCACAATAAAGTTAAACAACTGTGCTAACTTCACGTTTGGCGAACGTATTGCGAAGCTATGCGTGTTAGCTCGAGCCACGAGTGAGCCATAACAACAGCGGTCTTTCCGCGTTAAAAAATATGTTGACTGGCCCTAAAGAGTAAGGTTTAATGGCTATTGGCTTCAATCGAAACAAAAACTGGTGCTAGTTGTTTTAAAGGCGTTCGTGTAGTAGATTAAGAAACACGGCGGATGCGTGAGTTAGCTACACGACTGCATCACATACACATTACTAGGCCTCCATGTTCCCTGAGCTTTACACACACTCTGCCAAGTTAGTATATGCGGACTTAATTTGCTTTATACTGTATGTTAAATGTGCTAGTTTACTTATATTTGGCTACTCCACGTAATCAGCGATGGCTACCATTTCACAAAACAAAGAGAGAGAGAGAGAGAGAGAGTAGCATACCGCATTTATAAAGTCAAAATATTAAACAGTGATCCTTCAACACATTTGAGTTGTTAAGAGAACTTACCCGGCATTGTAACACTTCTGTCCCTCTAACTATCACCAAGTAAGTCGACTAAAAGAGGTAATTTTCCTGTTTGCAGCGACACCGTTACCTGGCTAGATTTCAAGCCTACGTCAGAGTGCTCATGTGGGCCTTTCAAACAAACATGTCGCTGGTGCCTCCTGTTGGTCATCACCGGTATTAGAAAAGCTCGGCGGCCACAGGCTGTAACATCTGATTATTGGATTGCTGCAGGTACTGCTGCTACAGCTACACGGATTCAGGCGTGTTTGCAAGAAACGGTCAGGCTTATATATCTTCATAAATTGGTCTTTAAAAATACATGTGTTCAACACCACATTTGGGAGGAATTTATCAACATGGAAATGCAGTGGGAAAAATACTTGGTTTCACGCCAACGTCTTGAAGGTAGTTTGGATAGGACCGAGTAGATGTAAGGGAACATTAGCAGGTTAAAAATCACAAGTCTGACCAAATTCAAATGTAGTGTAACGGGTATAACATGGTCATGCGCTCGATTCTCAGTGAATGGACAGATACAATATTGTGTACAGGTTTTAATGCACCGCAATTCGTTTAGTGTGGATAACACACCATGAGACAGGATGTAACCTCTTATAAAAGTAACCCCTGGTTTCACAGATTAAAATGCACGTTTGAACTGTTTTAACTGCAAGCAACTTGCACTGACATATCTTAAACTATGTCAGTACCATTGTTTTGTCTACCAGACATTTTTTATAAAAGCTACTTAAATGTAATTTAGTACAGACACACCTGTGAAAGCGGAAAACGACCAAGATCAAAACTAAACATTGTAACAAAATATGTCCCTGTCTCGGAACAAAGCAAATTATATACAGGTCTGAAAACACAAATAGTCAAATATTGGTTGTTCAATAAAACATATGATTTGACTCCTGCTGTATTTATTATTCACTTATTAGCTCTCCCTGGTGGTCTAGTGGTTAGGATTCGGCGCTCTCACCGCCGCGGCCCGGGTTCGATTCCCGGTCAGGGAACGTATCTTTTAACAATGTATTTCGATGCTTGTGTTCGTTGTATGTAACTGATGGAAGAATATCTGCTAAACTAATACATGTGAAGGGATTTATGTCAATTTGAGTGCATTGTGGTGTGGTTTATAATAGAAATAGGCACAGATCTCAAATCTCACTTGATCTAAAAGTCTGTTTAAACTTGGTACATCAAACAAACGAATATGGTGCTCTTGTTTTCTTCTAATCTTGAGCGACCCCTAGACACTAATGCTTTCATTGTATAAAGAAAATGCACACATTTACATGTATTTTTCTGTTTTCTGTGTGTGTGTTCCATAGAAGAAAAACATCATGATTTGGAAAAAAATTAATACAGTTATGTTCATTTTTGAGGGCGAACTATTTAAAACTATTTGTGGTTACCTTTAAAAAGGACAAGATCACTGAGGTGACAAACCAAAATCAAAGGTAATACAAACATCATTTATTTACATTTACATTTATGCATTTGGCAGACGCTTTTATCCAAAGCGACTTACTTTGTCTTCAAGGTACACCATGTCATACACTCTAAAAAAAAGGTTCTATATGGCACCAAAAATGGTTCTTGGCTCATAATCCATTGGGGAACATTTTTTAGTGCTATATAGCACCAATTTTGGTGCTTCAGTGGTTCTTCAGCGGTTCTTCAGAGGTGCTATATAGTCAAAGAACCGGTGAAGAACCTCTGAAGCCTAATAGTAGGTTCCCACAATTTTTGACCTATTCATTGAGATTACTGGATAAGGAATTTTAAAAATCATATGGATATTGCACTCACAATCTCTATGAATGCAATAAAGTGGAATATAACCATAATAATTTAATTTGGTTTTAAATTTCCATTCATGGAATAATACGATCATTTTTTATTATTATTTACTTTCCCAGGACTTTTAAAATGTCCTGAAATTTCCAGGTTTTCCATGACTATAGTTATATATTATTCGATTAAAATTTTAAATTGTCTGCTTCATAAATATACAACTTTATAAAAAGTGAAAGACAAACAATAATACTTCGTATGACATTGTTTCATTGCATTTATTACAAAGGTAATGAAAATATATCATATTTAAGGTGGAAAACTTTGAGGGTATTTGGCTGAATTGACCTCAGATGTATTTTTCTGTAGTATATTGCATCCTCTGAGGAAAGAGAGATGATGGTTGTGATAAAGACAAGGAATTTTTTGAGACCACTCATACACAGACAGAGCAACAGATGCGGATTCCATTTCTAAAACCATCTGGATACTGCTCTTGTTCCAAAGGCACTGATCAACATCCACCTAGTTATGAGAACAAAAAACATCATCAATTCACTGATCTTTTAGACTCAGTGGGTCAAATACAAGTAACAGAATGACCATGGAAATTGAGTCAAACTCTTTATGTTTTCACATATTTTTTTATATATGCAGTCAAAAACATCTTTGTTCTGCTACAGCATAGCTTACCTTGTTTCCATTAAACACCAGCATTCGGAAAACTTTTCCAAAAGGTTTTAGCAGCCGTAGCACTCCTGTTGCAGCGCAGGGCTGGTTAGGTACATTACATACAACCAGCAAATTCTCCAAAGGCGACAGCAGCCCCTAAAGGACAGTGGGGACTTGTTGTTAAGAGTCATTGAGGATGGATGGAAGTTTGAAATTATTTTTTAAAGTTTAAATATTTGAAATGTCTCAAGAACAAGAGATACTTGCATTTGACATTGATGGTCCCACAAAAGCATGAAACACTGACACCTATAAGGCAAAAGTTAATCAAATCCAAAAAGGTGAAGTGTTTAAGCAAGAAAATATTCATTATAAAATTGTTTCCATCCATCCATTAGTGTATTAGCTCACAGGTGAACTAAGGTCAACGGTTTGGGACACCATCTCCAAACTTTGCTGTCTCATGTGAACCGGGATAGCAGAGTAAACCTTTACCATCTCCTGGGCTGAGAATTCAGTTGGAAGCATCAATAAAGCCTGGAAAACACACACAAGCTGATATAGTATAGTGCTGAATGTCTATTGAAAATTGTTTTTAGAAAACATTATCCTAGCTAACAAAAATGTGCTCCGAGAATGTTTTGCTAATGCTCCCATTGCGTTATAACACTTTACTTTTTTGAATGTTCTCAGAACGTTATGAATCATTGAGTCAATTCAGCGGTTTGAATCGCCAAATTCTCCTGATTTCAGCAGTTTGGCGGTTTGACACGCGATCCGAATCATAATTCGACTCGCTGATTCATAACGCTTTGAAGCTTCATGATGCAGTGTTTTGAAATCGTCATCACTATATAAGTTGTGATTTAGGTTTTTTTTGTTCTAAGGGCCCACACACTTTTGAGGCCCCCAGAGATCGGTTTTATTAGTAGTAACAGTACTAGTAGTAATGTAATAGAAATTATAAATGTATAATCTACCAAAGAGTTACAAATAAAACAAAATGATTGCCTATTTCTGCATTTCCAGCAAAATCTGGCAAAACGCTTCACTCATGAACTGCTCACGCTCACTGGTAAAACAACGTTCGCTCAAATCCCGCTCTGACATGAAATTTCTTTGTACTGTAGGCTACTATGCTTGTTGTAGCCATTAAGAAAAGGTATTTAGTTTCATATTTTAATATTATAATATTATTTTTTTAATGTCATCTATGTTGATTATGAAAAGTGAACAGCATGAGATGGGACACATCATAAGAAGCGCAATATCCTGACAGACATGGAGTGGGTCAGAAATGATTTGGACCTTTTCATTAAGTTTTGTTTTGTAGAAAGTCTTTCTTTAAAGTGAATTTCATATCTTAATTTTAATCAATGCTTCATCAACCAATTGCCTGGTTTTAATAAATAAGAAGCAAATATAGCAGACAATAATAATGACATGGAGGCGCCGGCGCGCGTCTCATAAATGAACCAAAACTCTAAACTCCTTGCAGCTGACACTGACACAGAAACAACTTGTTTATTAATAAACAATTAAAATGTCTCCTTGCTATTTTTGAAACATTCATAATTATTACTTTTGACAGTTCTCTGTGGCAAGCTTTATGCATGCGCTTGAGTGCGGAATAGGCTAGCATAATATATTACATAAATGCTCATTATGGTTTAGAATTCTCTCCCGTATATATATATGTATGTATGTATGTATGTATCAAAATTGAAGACACTTGTTGCTAATGCTGTGACCACATGTATAAAAGCAAGTTCAGAGTGCACAGTTTGCTCAAAATTCCAAACAAACACAACGGATGAAGGCAGAGTCAGGGGAAGAGGAATTCGAGTCAGAGGAGGGAGAAGAGCTGGCCATGGAAGAAGAGGAGCAGGCCAATGAGGAAGAGGAGTTCAAATCAGAGGAGGAAGAGGAGCAGGCCAACAAGGGAGAGGAGGAGGCCAACAAAGGAGAGGAGAAGGTCCAGGAGGGAGAGCAAGACAACCTCGCACCATCATTACGGACGAGATGCGAGCAACAGTCATTGACCATGTCATTGTCCATGGCATAACAATGGCTGAAGCAGGACTAAGAGTCCGTCCAAACCTGAGTAGGTTCACCGTGGCCACCATTATCAGGGCATTCAGACAACACAACAGGTATTGTACTCTATTGCTTTCTTTGTCACAATACAATTTTACAAGCCTGTGAAAGTAGTCTATTGGTTTCAAATCAGGTGTTACTGTATTGTAAAACATGTCAATTGACAACACATGTTTCTTTCTTTAGAGTTGAATGAATGCCACATAGAGGTGGGAGGGTTGCCATATTTACAGCGGCACAAGAAACCCTCATTGTGGATATGGATCGTGAGAACAACCTCATCAGACTCCGGGAGATCAGAGACAAAGTCATTGCCGATAATGTCAACTTTGAGAGCATTGATGATGTCAGCTTGGCCACAATAGACCGAGTTCTCCGGCGCCAAAAGATGCGGATGAAACAGGTCTATAGGGTTCCCTTTGAGCGCAACTCTGTGCGACACAAAGACCTACGTTACGAGTATGTGCAAGTAAGTATACATCCATGTTCACAGTACAGTTAGTGGACATACTGTGTTGCTCAGTGGCCTACATTACTTCTGGACAATACTGTGCTACCTGATTGACTGTTGTTCTGAACACCTGTGCACTGTCACATTTTCACAGAGGATATTACAGTTGGACGCGATGGCCAGACCTCATGAGTACCTCTTCCTGGACGAGGCTGGCTTCAACCTGCAGAAACGAAGGCAAAGAGGCCGTAACATCATTGGCCAAAGAGCCATCACTGAGGTTCCTGGCCAACGGGGGGGTAATATTACTCTTTGTGCGGCCATGGGTTTGGAGGGGCTTGTCCACCGGCATGCTGTCCTTGGGTCTTACAACACCCAACGTCTCCTCAGGAGCTAAAAGACATCCTCCTGGACCGCCAACAACACCATCCTGGGCCCGCACATCACATTTATGTGATCATTTGGGACAATGTAAGCTTCCACAGATCAAACCAAATCAGAGAGTGGTTTACCACCAACAGTAACCACTTTTTAAACGTCTGTCTGTCACCCTACTCCCCTTTCCTGAACCCTATAGAGGAGGAGTTCTCATCGTGGAGATGGAAGGTTTATGACAGACAACCATACACTAGAGAGAACCTCCTAAGGGCAATGGAGCTGGCCTGTGTTGCCATTCCAAGGCGTTTTTCCCGCGGTGCCTGGCAAGAGACAATAGCCTGCGATGTGGATGAGGTGATGTGGCCCGATGCAGCTCAGCGACATGATGCCGCACAGTAATTGTGGTGTGAATAAAGTAAATAAAAAAACGTCACACCCTGATCATTTTTTCAAGAGTACTTTTGTGTGCAATAGATTTTTTTTTTTTGCATTGAGTTGTTACAGTAGTGTACATGCAGAATTTACTATAGATTTATACTCTTCATATAAAACTCACAAATCTAAATGCCTAATCCTCTGCAGAGATCTAAGAAGATCCATTACTGTAAAGTTTCTAAAAATATGCATTGGCAGTTATGAAACTAAGAACCTTCTCACAAATTGAGCATTGTGTTTTCAATTGTTTTGCTGTGTGGGTTTACACATTTAAGTTTACACATTTTGTTTAGACAAAAAGGGTGTTGTGTTTAGACATTGGGGAACATGGAGGAAATGGTTGTGAAATGCGTTTTAGCATTTGAGAAAAACTGTAAATTGCAGACAAAGATTTTGGATCGCTAGGTTGGCTTGTATGTTTGGTGCGGTAGGGGGCCCAACCTCATATTCTTTCATAGGGCCCAAAATCGCTAGCGGTGCCCCTGAGGCTACTTATAAAGCACATGCCTTATTCTACATGACCATATATTCTAAATCCTTTAATCCTACACAGTACCTAAACTTAAAACTAACCTACCTTAATAACTATTACAGTTTTTCTCAAATGCTAAAACACATTTCACAACCGTTTCCTCCATGTTCCCCAATGTCTAAAGACAACACCCTTTTCTAAAGCTATATAAAACACAACCACACCTTCTCACTTCAAAACTCAAACTTTCACACCAAAAGAGCAGCGCGAAGCTTTCAAAAATGTAAACACTATACACATCATTACACACTACAGCAAAACAATTGAAAACACAATGCTCAATTTGTGAGAAGGTTCTTTGTTTCATAACTGCCAATGCATATTTTTAGAAACTTTACAGTAATGGATCTTCTTAGATCTCTGCAGAGGATTAGGCATTTAAATTTGTGAGTTTCATATGAAGAGTATAAATCTATAGTAAATTCTGCACGTACACTACTGTAACTCAATGCAAAAAAAAAAAAAAAATCTATTGCACACAACAGTACTCTTGAAAACATGATCAGGGTGTGAAGTTTTTTTTATTTACACCACACACTCACTGTGCGGCATCGCTGAGCTGCAGCGGGCCTCATCACAGGCTATATTGTCTCTTGCCAGGCACCGCGGGAAAAACGCCCTGAAATGGCGAATCCATCTTTGGAAGGCCTCCACTGGGATGTCACAGGCCAGCTCCATTGCCCTTAGGAGGTTCTCTCTAGTGTATGGTTGTCTGTCATAAACCTTCCATCTCCACGATGAGAACTCCTCTATAGGGTTCAGGAAAGGGGAGTAGGGTGGCAGACAGACGTTTAAAAAGTGGTTACTGTTGGTGGTGAACCACTCTCTGATTTGGTTTGTTCTGTGGAAGCTTACATTGTCCCAAATGATCACATAAATGTGATGTGCGGGCCCAGGATGGTGTTGTTGGCGGTCCAGGAGGATGTCTTTTAGCTCCTGAGGAGACGTTGGGTGTTGTAAGACCCAAGGACAGCATGCCGGTGGACAAGCCCCTCCAAACCCATGGCCGCACAAAGAGTAATATTACCCCCCCGTTGGCCAGGAACCTTAGTGATGGCTCTTTGGCCAATGATGTTACGGCCTCTTTGCCTTCGTTTCTGCAGGTTGAAGCCAGCCTCGTCCAAGAAGGGGTACTCATGAGGTCTGGCCATCACGTCCAACTGTAATATCCTCTGTGAAAATGTGAAAGTGCACAGGTGTTCAGAACAACAGTCAATCAGGTAGCACAGTATTGTCCAGAAGTAATGTAGGCCACTGAGCAACACAGTATGTCCACTAACTGTACTGTGAACATGGATGTATACTTACTTGCACATACTCGTAACGTAGGTCTTTGTGTCGCACAGAGTTGCGCTCAAAGGGAACCCTATAGACCTGTTTCATCCGCATCTTTTGGCGCCGGAGATCTCGGTCTATTGTGGCCAAGCTGACATCATCAATGCTCTCAAAGTTGACATTATCGGCAATGACTTTGTCTCTGATCTCCCGGAGTATGATGAGGTTGTTCTCATGAACCATATCCACAATGAGGGTTTCTTGTGCCGCTGTAAATATGGCAACCCTCCCACCTCTATGTGGCATTCATTCAACTCTAAAGAAAGAAACAGGTGTTGTCAATTGACATGTTTTACAATACAGTAACAACTGATTTGAAACCAATAGACTACTTTCACAGGCTTGCAAAATTGTATTGTGACAAAGAAAGCAATAGAGTACAATACCTGTTGTGTTGTCTGAATGCCCTGATAATGGTGGCCACGGTGAACCTACTCAGGTTTGGGTGGACTCTTAGTCCTGCTTCAGCCATTGTCATGCCATGGACAATGACATGGTCAATGACTGTTGCTCGCATCTCGTCCGTAATGATGGTGCGAGGTTGTCTTGCTCTCCCTCCTGGACCTTCTCCTCTCCCTTGTTGGCCTCCTCATCTCCCTTGTTGGCCTGCTCCTCTTCCTCCTCTGATTTGAACTCCTCTTCTTCCATGGCCAGCTCTTCTCCCTCCCCTGACTCAAATTCCTCTCCCCCTGACTCTGCCTTCATCCATTGTGTTTGTTTGGAATCTTCAGCAAACTGTGCACTCTGAACTTGCTTTTATACATGTGGTCACAGCATTAGCAACAAGTGTCTTCAATTTTGAGTCGTTGTGTGTAATGAATGACGCCAGGTGTGTTCATTGTGTTCAAATATTGCTGACTGTGGCAAGCATTTTGCATCACATGAGCTTTCATTTGAGAATATGAGCAGAGTTCTTTTGCAACTTGTGTCTTAGCAAGGAAAAATGTGTTTAGATTTAAGAGAACGGAGGATTGTGTTTTGTGAATTATGTCTTCATGTGAAATGTGTTTATGATATTGGAAAATGATGGCTAGATTTAGTAAATGTGTTTAGACAACTGATCATTTGGTTTAGAGGATTGGCTTTTGAGTTTTAGCATTTGAGAACAACTGTAATAAGCAGTCATTTTTGGAGTTTACTGAGGCAAAAGTCGTAGTTTTGTTTTAAAATGAAGTGTAAGAAATAGGCATATTATATTCTAAAAAAGTACATACCTTCTTCCATTCTAGACAGGTTTCCATGTCAACCTCAGTTGCCATTAAAACATCAACAGGGGGACTAAACGGAGATGCCATTTTGATTAGTTCACTTTCAGAGTAGTCAAGAGAGATTCCAGACACTCGAATTACACCCTTCTGTTGGAAAACACGAGAGCGATGAGAAAGAGAGAAAAGTTAACTGCTTTATTAAAAAAGTGGAGTTTGCCTATTACAGCACACATCGCGGTTTCCTCTCCTAAACATTTAAGTGTCCTGATAATTCTCACACCACTAGAGGTCACTATCTCCATTTGTGTTATCATGGGACTGTGTTGGTGGGGGAACTAGATCCTAGTTGTTTTCAGCCCGCAATGTTGAGACCAAACTGATAGGCTACTTCAATGGTGGCATTTCAATAATGTTGGTAGTTATTACAGATCAGAGAATATAAAGACCTTTATGAAACGCCTTTAATAAGACTGGCTTTAAAGAGTATTGTTATCTGATCTATTATGATGAATGCTATTACAGCAATAACAATCACTTGTAATACAAGAGTATTACTGTTACACCTCCTAGAACTTACAGTTTGTGCTGATGTTTTTGTAGTCATCTTAGTCACTGGCATCTGAATGCTCATAGATTCAGTGGTTCCTTCTGATTTTGCAGACTTGACTGTAAAAAACGGTTGATGACCATATATCATGGAATTGGAAGTGATGGATCTGTGTGAAGAGGATAAAGATCTTTTTGCTGAATAATGTCTTGTTTTATTACAGCCTGGAGAGACAAAGCTGTTCCGTATGCTGCATTTTGAGCGGGAGGGAAAACAGACTGAACCAGGCCTCCACCTGGTGACCTCAGCAGGCCCACGCTGCATTCTTTTGAGGAAGGTATTCGATCCTCTTCCTGAAAGGTAGAGAAACAGAGGTGTAGTCAAACTCTTTACCATGAAACCAATGCTATATACTTTTTCAAGCTGTATATTTCTGCCAAAAACATACCTTTTGAAAGGAATAATTAGGATGTGTACATTCATGTGTACTCAAGGTGTAAGGAAAGTTTAGTTTTTTACACAATGGTTTAATATGGGTTTTCAAAATGACATTAAACCAGCATGAACGCTACACAGAATTTGGCACATAGTATTTTTTTAAATGTGAATAAATGAATTTAAACTAAATACAACGATTTGAAGAGATACATTTACATAAATAAAGTAAGTACGTATACCAGTAATATGGGTAGTTATAATATTTTGATGATCCATTTTTACAACCAACATTTTTAGATATTGTATTACAATAGCCACAGTTCAACCTGGGTCATTGATGCAGTTGTAGATATAAAAGAAAACTCACCTGATGAATCTCTTAATCTTGTCAGTGCTCTAGACTGAGTTGAGAAGTGCTCATGAATGACCTCAGATGTGCCATCTCTTTTAGTCCTGAGGGATCTATGGGAATGGGAGGATGGACAGGATTGCTCATAGGGACTTGGTAAAGCAGACCCCTGCCATTCACTGTGCCTAATACTCCTTTGATCATGATGTTTCCCATGAGCATGTGATTCCACCTGATCAGATGAGTTCCATCTAGCATGGCCATGATGAATGTCCTTTGTTTCTTTGCGCTGTTGGAGGTCTTGTATAATGAAGGGGAGTTTCTCTGTTGTTAACTGGCTGTCTGGGAAGTGACTAAGTAATTCTAGGTCCTCAAGAGAGAGGCCTAGGCTGTCTAAAGTTTTGATCAGATTTTCTGTTGGAAAACGTGGCATTGCTTGTTGCTTTGGCTCTACTTCTTCAATTTGTGGTCTATCAGGAGACATCATTGCTTTGGCTGTCATTGACTGGTACTGAGAACAGTCCACATCTGGTTTGAAGGCAAAATGTTTGCCAAGATGGTTGGTGTTGGATCTGACAAGAGGTTTCTCAGATGTTGGCAATGGCTCTTTTGTTGGCAGAAGGTCAGTACTCTTCTTATTCACAGTAACTGAATTAATTTCGGTGACTAATGATGAGGGATAACTAACCTTGTGAGGTATGGACTCCATGTTTTTTCTGTGCAATAGATGGGAGTGAGTAAAAACCCCTGGTGGCTGGTACATGCTCAAAAATGAGGATCTTTGAATGCCAACAGGCTGTAAGAGACTTAGAGGAACCAGGGGGTGCCCATAACTGCTGTTATTTCCAGCTGCAATTTTACTAATTAGATTCAAGACCAACTGAGTTTCAAGCTGGGCTAGTCTCAACAGGAAAGCTTGTGCTGTTCCAAATAGCGGTGGCACACTGGTGAAAACACTGCCCATCTGAGACAAACACACTGGACTGGCATGTGAATGTCTGTGGGGAGAAAAAAATATTAATTTAATCTAATATTTCTGAAACATTCAACCCTTAAATTCAGCACCCGTGTCAATTTTTTTTGTCAAGATCTAGAAATTAATTAAAAAATACACTAAAAATGCAATTTATATATAATGCCAGTGAGAAAAAAACTGTGATATCATAATGAAAACTTCAAAAAATGATCTTCTTCCTCAGAATTTTGCCTCTTTTTCTTTACAAATATCTAAACGTTCTTAAATCAAGTTACATTTACAACACAAAATTACTCTAAGTCTATAGTTACTATAAATTACAATAGATATTAAGTCTTATTCTCAGAAAAATGTATCAAAATTAAGCGACTTCATGATAAGAACTAGAAAATTAATTTAATTAAAAAATAATTAATAATTGTTTTGCCTTTAAATTAAGTTTTTTTGTCTTGCCCCACTGACAGATATTTTTTCTTTTTATCCCATTGGCAGATGTTTTTCTTGCTTCCAGTGTCGTTACCTAATTTTATATATTTTTCAGAAACTATATATACACTTGTGATACAAAAGAAACAGGAAACTAATGAAAACATACTAAAAGTCTGTGAATAACAAAACATAAATGTGACAATATACAGTGAGGAAAATAAGTATTTGAACACCCTGCTATTTTGCAAGTTCTCCCACTTGGAAATCATGGAGGGGTCTGAAATTGTCATCGTAGGTGCATGTCCACTGTGAGAGATATAATCCAAAAAAAAATCCAGAAATCACAATGTATGATTTTTTTAACTATTTATTTAAAAACGGAAAAAAATATCAATCGGTTCACTCCGAGCAGAATCGATATTATAGCGTTTCGGTTTTTGCGTTCCTCAATAAACATTACTGTTCCGAAAACGGTTTGATATGAAAAAATACTGGTTAATAACGTTATTTTAATTAAGCCTATACTTTAAACAAATATGTATAAATTTTAAACAAATATGTATAAATAGACTTATTTTCACTCAATAATAATATAACACATGGTAATTCAACTTGAATATTTATTTAATAACATTTTTAAAACCAGAAATACATGCATTAATTACAAGGCATAAACAGCGGACCTGTTTTAATGGAGCGTTAGACAATCGAAAGTGGCCTCTAATGCCGAATTATTTTCAGAAGAGTGATAACATTCTTTGTACATAACTTTTTTTCAACACGACTTGTTTTAAAAAATGCATGAATAAAGAATAAATAAACTGGATAACCATTGCTCTTTTAATGTACCGTCAACTGCTAATTTCAAAGCAAACACTGCGCAACCCGTCCTTGCATCACATAATCAAATTCAGTCAGCTAATAAAGCTTGCAATATAACATACCATTTAATACGAAGCATCCACCGTCTATATAGAAAACATTGACCTGTCCTGTATTGGCAATCTGAAAGTCTATAGGAAAAATGTTTGATAGATGCTATAGCCTACTTGGATAGGCTTAAACGGAATCCATAAACTATCCTAAATCAGTCTATTTGAGCTTAAAGTCCGTACTGCTTATTTAAACGTTCGAAAAGAATGTCCTCCAATACCTGCACATTCATTGTAGACCTCAGCGGGGAAAGAAATGTACTTGAGGCATGAAAATGCGCGCTCACACTGACTTGCGTTACCGGTAGATTCATAGATGATGGTGCGCGGGCATTTCACTCACGCTTGATCCGTCAACGTCACATGCTGTACTACTCATTTCATGATTGGTCACTGCCAAATTAAAATATTAAAGAGAACGATAAAATAACGTTATTAACCGGTTAATGGTCATTTCAAATTAACGTTTCTGTTCAGAACGATTCAAATTGATTTTGATTTCGTTTCCGTTTTTGTTCCTCTTAAAATTTCGTTCGTTTCCGGTTTTCGTTTTCGTTCCTTGAACCGGTTCAGAGCCCTGATTTGAACACCTGAGAAAATCAATGTTAATATTTGGTACAGTAGCCTTTGTTTGCAATTACAGAGGTCAAACGTTTCCTGTAGTTTTTCACCAGGTTTGCACACACTGCAGGAGGGATTTTGGCCCACTCCTCCACACAGATCTTCTCTAGATCAGTCAGGTTTCTGGCCTGTCGCTGAGAAACAGGGAGTTTGAGCTCCCTCCAAAGATTCTCTATTGGGTTTAGGTCTGGAGACTGGCTAGGCCACGCCAGAACCTTGATATGCTTCTTACAGAGCCATGCTTCGGGTCATTGTCATGTTGGAAGACCCAGCCTCGACCCATCTTCAATGCTCTAACTGAGGGAAGGAGGTTGTTCCCCAAAATCTCGCAATACATGGCCCCGGTCATCCTCTCCTTAAAACAGTGCAGTCGCCCTGTCCCATGTGCAGAAAAACACCCCCAAAGCATGATGCTACCACCCCCATGCCTCACAGTAGGGATGGTGTTCTTGGGATGGTACTCATCATTCTTCTTCCTCCAAACACGTTTAGTGGAATTATGACCAAAAAGTTATATTTTGGTCTCATCTGACCATATGACTTTCTCCCATGACTCCTCTGGATCATCCAAATGGTCATTGGCAAACTTAAGACGGGCCATGACATGTGCTGGTTTAAGCAAGGGAACCATGCATGATTTCAAACCATGACGTCTTACTGTATTACCAACAGTAACCTTGGAAACAGTGGTCCTAGCTCTTTTCAGGTCATTGACCAGCTCCTCCTGTGTAGTTCTGGGCTGATTTCTCACCTTTCTTAGGATCATTGAGACCCCATGAGGTGAGATCTTGCATGGAACCCCTAGTCCGTGGGAGATTGACAGTCATGTTTAGCTTCTTCCATTTTCTAATGATTGCTCCAACAGTGGACCTTTTTTCACCAAGCTGCTTGGCAATTTCCCCATAGCCCTTTCCAGCCTTGTGGAGGTGTACAATTTTGTCTCTAGTGTCTTTGGACAGCTCTTTGGTCTTGGCCATGTTAGTAGTTGGATTCTTACTGATTGTATGGGGTGGACAGGTGTCTTTATGCAGCTAACAACCTCAAACAGGTGCATCTAATTTAGGATAATAAATGGAGTGGAGGTGGACATTTTAAAGGCAGACTAACAGGTCTTTGAGGGTCAGAATTCTAGCTGATAGACAGGTGTTCAAATACTTATTTGCAGCTGTATCATACAAATAAATAGTTTAAAAATCATATATTGTGATTTCTGGATTTTTTTTTAGATTATGTCTCTCACAGTGGACATGCACCTACGATGACAATTTCAGACCCCTCCATGATTTCCAAGTGGGAGAACTTGCAAAATAGCAGGGTGTTCAAATACTTATTTTCCTCACTGTATATGGATGAATATTGATTTATTGATTTCTATGTATCTTGATTCAAGGATGTTTAGATGTTTGTAAAATGAAACAAATACTGAGAAAAGAAAGCCTCATTAAATTATTTGTTATATTCTTTTATTATTGCGTCATACAAAAAAAATATTTAAAAACTGCCAAATCAAAGTTGTATGGCGTGACAAATGTGCAGGAAAAAATTTAATAATATCACAGAGAGGACATGTATCAATGTCAAAATCTATTATCTTTTTACCTTTATATGACAAGGCAAGACTAACTTGGGTGATTAATTTAACTTCCAAAAAACGTAACGATATTTATAAATTATTATATATAGATATATACACACACCATGACAAATGTCTTTGAAAATAATTTATAAGATGTGAAGGAAAATTGCTATTATATTATTTGCTATTTTCATACCACATTTTTACTAAATGTAGTCACTAAATTGAATATTTTTCTGAAAATTATATAACATTTTTTCAAAACCATAATATACCAGCATGAACACTGGTTTTAAGAACTTGACATTTTTTTTAAACTAATTTTTAAAATGAATTTTCTTGTCATGGACACTAATTGTTGTTGACACTCTCTTGACTCCACATGCTCATTATTCAAATTACATTTGTTGTTAAGCTTTTCCTTTCACCTAGACCATCAATCCTTTGCGAGTCTCAACATTTAGCTCCCAAGCAAGCTTAAAATATAAACTGTGAAATAGTTCTTGGTGTTGAACATGCATAAACAAATACTTTAAAGTTTAATGAATGGACGACTATAGTGTCCACAGAGCACGAAAGGACAACTTCGTGGAGGCTTTCACTCAGACATGTGTTCACTTCATTACGTATAATTAATAACACGCCAACGGGGTGTTTTTCAAACACCATGACAGCACGTCCTCGAAACATGAGTAAGAGGTGAAAGACATTTGTCTAGTGTAAAGTACCACACAGCTGCCATAGTTCCACATTTGTTCCCTGCATGTGTGTGCACTTTCCAGGACAGATTTTGTGTCATCCAATATATAATTATATTTTTTAAAGAGGGGTTGACAAAACCTGGATGACACATTATTCAAAAATCTGTTCAAGAGAGTGCACACCTGTTCACAGTTCACAAAATTGATTTAAAAGACAACAATTAACAGATACTATACAGAACCAGGCTGAAGTTACATTCAAATATAAGTACCTTTATCAATAATATAAAAGATATAAAATATTTCTTTATATAAAAAGTGAAAAATTCCATTGTTAGATCTCAATGCTTTTCCAGTCATGTTTACCCTTGTGAAAAATAAGTGTGCTAAATTGTATTGAATGTGCACTTGTAGTGTACTTCAAATCTTAAAGGTAGGATGAATGTTTTTCATAAAGACTTTTTGGTTATATTTGTTGAAAGTCAGTCTATTCTCATCCTGATTGCGATTAGACTTAGAATTTGTGTTGAAATATTGATTACTTTAGATGATCTGTTTGTCCTAGGGACTGTTGTTGATACTGTAAGATGACTCCAGAACTTCATATGAATAGTGTTGTCATGAATAGTGCTTCATTTACATAGTGCTCATATTTAAGACACACACACACACACACCACATTGTTGCGAAGTCTTGATTTGCTACGGTTGTCATTTCTGAGCGTTTTCTGTGGACTGATACTTTGTTATTACCTGGACTGTTTATTATCTGAGATCCTCTGCTGCCTGCCCTGAACCTTGCCTGTACCCTGGTCTGTGATTGTTAACCGCCTGCCTTGATCCTTGCCTGTGACCCGACTCTGATTCCCGCCGCCAGCCTCGATCCTTGCCTGTCCCCGTTTACGGTATTGCTTTATCCCTGTCTGTACTTCTGCTATCTCTAATAAAACTGCAAATGGATCCACTGCCTGTTGACCCTTCATTACAGAAGACTTCGCCAACCAGCGATCCAGCAGCTTGGTCACAGATCTCCACTGAGATATCCGCTCAGGCCAATCAGTTAGTGATGCATCACCACCAATTGAACCATTTGACATCACTCACGGAAGAGTTGGTAAAGACGCTTCAAAATCTACACATCCACCCCGCCGCGGTCGCCACGCCACCACCCGCTGCGCCTGCCACGCCCACATTACCCACTTCTCCAGCAGTGAATCCCTGTCTGGCCCTGCCAGAGAGGTTTGATGGTACTCCCACCCAGTGTAAAGGATTTCTCCTTCAATGTTCACTATATGTTAACCAACAGCCCTCTCTGTACCCCACTGAAATCAGTCGCATATCCTTTGTCTGCTCTCTGCTTCCCGGCAAAGCACTGGACTGGGCCACTGCTGTCTGGAGAGACGACAACTCTGTATTCCCCTCATTCGCTGAGTTTCTACAACAATTCAGAGGTATTTGAACATCCCGCGGGAGGCCTAAGTCCCGGTGATCAGCTGCTCGTGTCGGACAGAGGTCCGCAGTTCACTTCTTGAGTCTGGTCAGCCTTCTTCAAGAACCTGAACATCAACGTCAGTCTCACTTCTGGCTACCACCCAGAGTCCAATGGACAGACCGAGCGGATGAATCAAGAGCTCACTCGTTTCCTCCGCACATACTGCCAAGGAAACCAGACCGAATGGAGTCGCTATTTGATGTGGGCTGAATACGCCCAAAACTCCCTCAGGAAACCAGCCACAGGGATTACACCCTTCCAGTGTGTTCTAGGCTACCAACCTCCTCTGTTCCCTTGGTCCGGCGAACCCTCTGAGCTACCGTCGGTAAACGAATGGATGCGAAGGCGTGAGGAGACCTGGGAGCTGTCTCATCATCATCTGCAACGCGCTAGAGCTGCAACTAACGATTATTTTTTCTGTCGACTAATCTAACGATTATTTTTTCCGATTAGTCGACTAATCTAACGATTATTTTTCCAGATTAATCTTATTATTCTTTTTTTACTGATTATTGTATTTCAAAGAGGGTAGTGAATTTGTATATTATTTTAACATGAAATCAATGAATGATGACAATATTAATTGTATTTCAAGAAGGGTAGTGTACATAGTATGCCATTTTATAATGAAATATATGAACACAAGAAGCTTTTTAAACATAATATATAATGATACTATTCATCATAAAATGTATACAGAGTAGGCCTAATTAGGAAAAGTTGTTTACTATAGTAGTTGAGTATGATTTACTTATTGATTTGTGTCAGTAGTAAACGAAAATGCACTTGTATTTATCTGCAAAAGGTTCACATACAGGAGCTTTCAGCATAGTGTTAATGTATAACTAGTCGTCTATTTTGAAGATACATGTGCATAAATAACGACTAAAGCTGCCAGAAGTTTTTGCCCAAACTTCAAAGACACATTTAAATGATTAAAGCTAGAGGCATATCTTAACTGTAATGTTACTTTAATCATGTAAACTACCTATATACAGCAAGTTATTATGCATATGTGTTTGGGACAGAGCGGAACCAGGTCGCATATACAGGAGATATATGCAGCCCATAATAAATAAAAGCACGAGACATACTGGGGTCGGAGAAGAACCCAGGAAAATGTGACCGTCTGTTGCAATACACGCGCCACGGTTCAGCTGCGCGAGAGAACACTGGCAGCAGGGTTGCCAGGTTTACACAACAAAACCCACCCATTCGTTACTCAAAACTAGTCCAAAACAAGCCCAATCGCGTTTCGGGGAGGTTCTCTGGTAAACATCGCGTTCGGGGGGTTAAATATGTGTGTTTTTTTGCTTCAACCCGCGGACATGAGACACAGCCCGCGGCAACAGTGTAGAAGTAGCCCAATTCCGCGGAAAAAAGCGAACTTGGCAACACTGACTGCAGTGTGAAAGCTCCCGCTCTCCACGCGCACAGCTCCTGCTCTGCCACCGCGTGCAGTGTGAAACCGGCGTTACAGAGCGAACAAAGCACAGTTTTATTCGGCTTCTGTTTAAAGTACTCCCACACTTTTGAATGTCGCGGTCTGGCTTTATATGATAAATGATCATTTTCACTATGCCCGGGAGCAGAAGCTGCCATTATTCTAGATCTTCTGTTCCATTCTAGAACGTAAATAATGTGCCGCCGACGCGTCGACGCATTTCACGCACTTGCAGCCCTACAACGCGCTATCAGGAGACAAGAGGTTCAGGCCAACCGACATCAGCAACCGAATCCCCAGTACACCGTGGGGCAGTGGGTCTGGGCTATCCACCAGGGACCTACGTCTGCGACTCCCATGCAGGAAGCTCAGTCCCAGGTTCGTAGGGCCTTTTCAAATCATTAAACAAATTACTCCTGTTTCATTTCGGTTAAAATTGCCTGCTAACTATCGTGTCTCTCCCACTTTCCATGTTTCGCTGCTGAAACCCTCCGGGGGTCCCGGAGGATTGAAGGCGAGGAGGCCTATCAAGTTCGAGAATTGCTCGACTCCAGGCGTCGGGGTCGGAGACTACAGTATCTGGTCGACTGGGAGGGGTACGGACCGGAGGAGCGATCCTGGGTCGACGTGGGTGATATCCTGGACCCTGCACTCATGGAGGAATTCCATCGGACACACCCGGAGAGACCAGCCCCTCGACCACGTGGTAGACCCCGGCATCCGCCTCCTCGCGTCAGGAGCCGCTCACAGGGTGGGGGCTCTGTCATGAACAGCGCTTCACCGGTTCATCCTCCGGACCGCCGGAGGGAGCCATCACCGGAATATTGATTCACGATCATTCGGACTCCATTTCCCGTAGGCCCTCATTCCTGGGACTGATCACATGCACACCTGCACTGCATCATACACACACTATTTAAGACACACACACCACATTGTGGCGAAGTCTTGATTTGCTACGGTTGTCATTTCTGAGCGTTTTCTGTGGACTGATACTTTGTTATTACCTGGACTGTTTATTATCTGAGATCCTCTGCCTCCTGCCCTGAACCTTGCCTGTACCCTGGTCTGTGATTGTTAACCGCCTGCCTTGATCCTTGCCTGTGACCCGACTCTGATTCCCGCCGCCAGCCTCGATCCTTGCCTGTCCCCGTTTACGGTATTGCTTTATCCCTGTCTGTACTTCTGCTATCTCTAATAAAACTGCAAATGGATCCACTGCCTGTTGACCCTTCATTACAAGTGTGTGTGTGAGGACAAAGATACGGTAGCATTGAGACATTTTCTGTTGACATTGAAGAAGTTCTTAGATAGGCTGTAACGCATCATATCATTTAAGATCGGTATGATCCTAAGTGCTCTGATCCAGCTGGCCTATAACTGAAATGCCAAGTGTAACAGGAATCAACAACCACTCGCCTAATTAAATCATTTGAGCCTTCTCTTTCTGTCTCTCTCACTCATCGGTCACACGTCTATTTGGGTAAATCTTATTTTTAGATGCTCATCTGATGCAGGATCACTCCCAGAAGTATGTTCAGATTCACGCATTCAGCATATTCAATCATTCATCAACTCTCACTGGGACTAACAGCAAGAGATGTAATCAAAATGTACTTGATATGATCATAATTGCACTTTTACAATTAATTTTCTGCAGTAATGTATACGATGACCTGAAGACATTTTGCTCAGCAGGTGGTGCTAAGTTAATAAACTAATCTGATTTACAACTCCTGGATAGATATGCATCACACTGTCTTCATTCCTGGAGGGTGGGAACAGTCCATGCTGGTCAGTCAAGGGCAACCCAAAACTAAACATAAGCGTGAAGGTAGAACAACTTAGCACACCTCTGTCTGTATAACCAGGATATGAGGTTTTAGCACAATTTGGAACTAGACCAGAAGTATCAATGTTGTTAACTCATAGATATGTTAATGACTCAGCACCTCGAAAAGGCCAAACATACTGAATTACACAAGCCTCGCCTGAAAATTCAGGTCTCTGTTACAGCTAAATATGCAACAACTATGGAGGTGGGGGGAATCCTGTCGCTCTGGTACATGACGTCCTCAAAGAGATTGCCCAGATCAGTATAACCTCTGTGGTCTGTGCTTGTATATTTGAGCTATGTACCCCATGAGGAATGGTATTGGACAAGGTTAGAAAGAGGAATCCTGCTTTACATTTAAACACTATGCTAATGGTCTAAAATGTATTGTTCTATATTATTAAAATTTAGTAAAACATTTAATTATACAACATCTATATGTACTCAAATCACCTAAAACATCATATGTTATATATGTTTATGAATAAATTATACTGGAGAATATCATATTTGCTCTCCAAACTAAAACGTAGTTTTTTGCTATGTGGGAATAAAACTAAAGACTAACAGCCTGTTGTTTGCCTGTGGGCAACAAGATACAGAAACATGTGACTTTGACTTGAGAACAAATTCAAGACCTTGACACACGTGCTGTTTAAGTTCACAATGGATGTTAAAAATGGAATGCAACAGGTGACAAGACTGTTCTCTGGGCACCAAAACAGTTCACGACACGTCATAAATTTATGTGCTTTTCATGACCGATGGCTTCTTACACTATTAAGTTTTGTATGTGAAAAACTTATTAGTACTGCTTTTCAGTTGAAAGTAAAAAATTAACATTAAACAAACATACAAAACCAAACTCTATTATAATGCTTTATAATGCCAAATTTGTCTGACTATGTGATTGTCACTGTTCTGTCAGGACCACTATCGTCAAAGACGATTGATTGGATTGGCGGTATGGTTCTGTTCTGGGCAAGAACTCCTTGCGCATCCATGCAGCCTAGCGTGGGTAAGAGCAGGGAGAGCAGCAATAAACCCCTTAGGGTAAACAGAACAGAACCAACATAATGTATTGCAGATATCATTAATTTCAATATTTAATGTACAAAATAATTCCAGAATTTAGTCATTCACTTTAGTGATTCAAGGGGAATAAGAATACCAAATCCTGACTGGACGAGAGGATGAGCTGGGGATGGAGGAGGGTAAATGAGCTCTGGAGAAACACGATAGCTGCTGATAGTACTGAAGGAGCTTATATATGTATGCTGTGATAGACATCGTATTACTATAGGTAGATGTGATCAGCTGACAGTCATCTGATGCGAACTTGACTGACGTGACCTGCCAGAACTGACGCTATACGCTTGATTTCAAACTTACATTTGCATAATTAGGGTTAGAGAAGAAAAGGCTATGTATCAATGGATCGATCAACCTCAAAATAAAAAATAAATAAAAAATAATAATTGTGAGACCCCAGCAGGCACAGTACGTCAATGTGACGTCAGTCAGACGTCATATTTTGGTTGAAAATGAAAGTCGAGTTGACATCTAAACCCAACTTTGTTTGACGTCAAGCTCCAATGTCAGACAGACGTCGAATTTTGGTTGGAATAAGCACCGCACTGTAAAAATAAATAAATAAATAAATAATCGTAAAAAAGGGGGTTTTATTGTTGATGTTTTATTGAAAAAATGTTTATGGTGATCAGTGTTTACTTTAGTTGGGTAGTTTGACTTTTTAACTTTAGTTTTTCTCTGGCTGCTGCAACTGTGTTTGTTATGATAAGACAAGCAAGAGAAAATGTGATCAGATATTGTCTTACTTGATGATAAAGATATGATCAACATATAGTGGTCTATTTCACTGATGTCATCCAGAATCTTATCTTTTGATACATGATAATTTTGTATTATTAATTATAACAAGCCTATAATTCTACATTGTCCACTAAACATTTTGATCTCCAGCTTCTAGACTTACTCAGACATCAATAATCAGCATATGAATCTCAACAATGGTGACATGCTTAATGCCACAATGCATTCTTGGAGCCATAGACTAGTTTTGTATGATGCACCCAGAATACATTGCGGCATGAAGAACGTTACCGTTATTGAGATTCATACGCTGATTCTGCAATGATGTCTGTGTGCATCTTTAAAACTTTTTGGTGCACAATCCCTCAGATCAGAACACTGCTGGACAATCACATGACTATTACAATCAATAATGAGAAATGAATAACATGATATCTAAACAAATAATAGACTCTGAATATGATCAGTGAATCAAACACTACATGATGATCATATCTTTATCATCATCAAATAGCTGGCATCATCTGAACACATTTTCTCTTGGAGTTCTTGCAATAACAAACAGTTACAGCAGCAAGAAAAAAAAATAATGTTAAAATGTCAAGTCAAACTGTCCAATTAAAGCAAATACTCATCACCATAATGGTGACGAAACGAAACATTTTCAACAAAACATTAACATCTAAACCTCTGTTAATTCTCAATAAGAACTTATGTAGACGTCTGACAGAAATAAAGTCAATCTGGTTAGTAATAAGTGAAGCTGGTAATTATTACAACCAAAATTCAACGTCTGCCCAATGTTGGAGCTTATTGTCAAACAAACGTTGGATTTAGACATCAAACCAATTTTAATTTTCACCAAAATCCAACGTCTGACTGACTTTGGAGTCTACATCCTGTGCCTGCCGGGACAGTTTAACATAAAAATAAAAAAAATTAAGGTAAAAATGTTAAAATGTTGCAACTATGAGTTAAAAAAGGGAGATATAAAAGTATACATTTTTATGTATCAAATACAATGATAGAATATAGTTTGGCCATGAAGCTTGAAGAGTGACAACACCGGCAACATGACCCATGCTGAAAGATTCACACTTCATTAAAACACAACATAATCCTTACTCACATGTTGGCTTTAGTTAAAGTTGAACTGGAGATCCTTTTCCTTTGGACTGAATTCTTCATTATTGGGTCAATCTTCAGACTTTAAATATATTTTTAACTGTTCCTCTTGATTATGTATCATTTCACAGCACATGAACACCAAAACTAGAATTTGAACAAAGTGCATCCAGATTATTGACTTTTAGAGCAAAATGTCTTTTGTCGCCCTGTAAATCTTATCCCACTCTTCACTCTGGTCAGACACACACTGTAACACATTCTTTCTTCTCAGTATGCTTTCACACCCCTGACCCTGCTCGCCTTCCCAACACCACCCCCTAGCATTTCCTTCTAAACACCTTTGCAGTCACACGCTCTCTCTTACACACTTGATCATATTAACAGTATTAAGACTCATGATCATCACTGTATTTTTAGGGGTCAAGCACCAAAGAGTGGTTTAGCATGAATGACTTGAGGAAACAGGGCCCACCCGTCGGTTCATTCCTGATCGCTTTGCGGAGAAGGGAGGGTTCCCCCTCAGTCCGTTCGATGCCCCCTAAAGCAATTCCGGATGGAGCCCATAATTTCCCCACCCCAGTTGCTCTGAACTGATTGACATATTTCTCTAAACTAAGTTTAATCTATCAAAAAAAGACATGTATATGACATTCTTCTTTCAGACGAATACAATTATATTACAAAAGTCCAGGCTAATCCAAGCATTAGAATTGGATTTATAGTTGCTCTGTTTTTGAAGTCCATAAAAAGTGCATCTGCCCATCAAATAACGTGCTCCACGCGGCTCCGGAGTGTTAATAAAGGCCTTCTGAAGCGAATCGATGCGTTTGTGTAAGAAAAATATCCATATTTAAAATTTTATAAAGTAAAGTTTCGGCCAACCGCCTTCCCTGATCAATATTATGGAAAAATTGTTGAAAGTTCCGCTGCCGATCGAAAGACTAACGCGACCAGGTAGGCTCGTCATGACGTCACGTACGCATCTTGAGTTTCACTTTCAACATTCAACGCTTTTCCACAGAAGGCGGTCGGCCTAAAGTTTACTTGATAAAGTTTTAAAGTTAAAAATGTTGCTCTCCTTTCTTTCTGGCCAGCAAATTTCTCAATGACTCTCTGATTAAAGTCAGTCATCTCAGTAGTGCCATGACGTTTGCATTTTTCAGTCAGATATTTGAGGTCTCTTACCCCCGTTGTTGTCCACAAAACTTCAGTACTGACACTTTGAAATAAAAGACAGGGAGAGCAATAAAGGGCATTGCTAACAACACATAAAGTTGAATGACAGGTGACGAGAACCAATCCGATTGGATAAAATAACATGCATCCAATTCTGATTCGCCAGGGACGCAGCGACCTGCGTCCGGAGGAGGATCTTTAAGAAACCAATTAGAGACCAGCTTCAGGTCACATGCTGCCCGTAGATTTTTGGACTCAGATAGACATCCATTTGTCCGGCATCCCTCGCCCATGAAACGGCATGAAACATATAACATATAAATATATATAACATACAACATATAAAATAGTTAACCGATCAAAGCCAGTTTTTATTAAATGCTGAGGCTCTTACTAACAGCCGGCACGTCGTATGAGTAAAATATTTTATTTTTATTTTATTTTTATATACATGTATATTTCTGGAATTTTGATGGGGGCGGTTCCCCAGCGCCCTCTATTGACCAGCCGCCACTGCGCCATTCACAAATCCTCTTGCTTGGCCTCATGGGATAGTAAATTGTCCTTTGTTCGTGTAACCACTGTTTGGGGATTTTTTTATGTTTTTATTCATGGTCAAGTCAAACCTTGTCAAGTTATTTTATTGTTCATGTTTGGATAAATAAACTGCACATGGGTTCTGCAAATTTGCCTTCATACGTATTTTTTTATATGCCGATGCGCTTAATCAGTCATATACAGACAAAAGTAGGACTCACAAGCTGTTTGACAGGCGGCTTTATGTGCGCGCTCTGGGTGTGATTGCGAAACCTGCGGGAATGATTTTCATTTCTACTTCTGTAAATTCAGACTGAAGGTCAAAATATAGATGTTTGCTACAGCACCATACATTTTTTATTCAAATATTGTACATTTTCATAACATGCTGTTGCAAATATCGATTTTCACGAGCAAACATTAATGACTTCGGTAAGTAAAACAGGGACAACCCTATGCAAACACAATATGCATGAGCACAGATATTGCTTTATGAATGGATAAAATATAGTCAGTCACTTTTAGTGGCTCGTCGTTTTTGGGATCAAATGAAACAATTCTAGAGTGCATGCTGTTTCATCAATCCAGGTACAGTATTTCACACAATCTAATAGTTGCTAAATATTTACAAAGTCTGATCAGAAGTCAACCTTTTTAGAAATGATGGTAACACTTTATTTTGATAGTCCACTTTAGACATTCTACTAACTATAACTTTGCAACTGTGTCAACTACCAGTCATTACAGTAGACTGTCAGCTTAATATCTGCTAACACTTTATTTCGATGCTCCTTCTCCAACACTGACTATATTACTGGCTATAAGTAACTTTGCAAGTACATGTCAACTTATTCTAGTAACCCTAACTATAACCTAACAGTCTGTTAATACTTTAATGAGAGTTAGTTGATATGTAATCACAAATGAATTAGAATTAGTAGACAAGTTGCAAAGTTAATTATGGACTATTTAAATAAAGTGTATACACAAGGTTATAACCTTTCTCTTAATTTGAAATAACTTTGTACCCATTTTTGAAAATCATAAACAAATGACTGCCTACTTCATTTCTGTTTCCCCAGATTTGTAGAACCGTGTGTAATTCATCCTTTCAAACCAACAATTCAATGTTTAATAAATTGAAAATAAAGTCAGTAATTACTCACCCTCATGTTGTTCCAACCATGTAAGACCTTCGTTCATCTTCGGAACATAATTTAGTATATTTTTGATGAAATCTGAGAGCTGTCTCACTCCTCCATAGGCTTTCAGAGGGAATGAAACTTGATGGCCCAGAATAGTAAGTAAAAACGTCATTTAAGGAGTCCAAATGACTACAGTGGCTCTGTATTAAGTCTATCATGCGACGAAAATACTTTTTGAGCGGAAAAACAACAAAAATAACGACTTTATCCCACTATTATTGTTGTTGAATTTGAGCCTCTGACGAGAGTTCGCGGGAGTGCCACGACGCATGCGCGAGAACTGAGATTAGTAGTAGTAGAAGAAGAACGCCGTAATCTCAGGCTCAAATTGAACAACAATAATAGTGGGATAAAGTCGTTATTTTTGTTGTTTTTCCGCTCAAAAAGTATTTTCTGAGATTACGGCGTTCTTCTTCTCATGAAGTGTTTTTCATGAAGTGTTTTACATATAACTGAAACAACACCTTAAAATAGCAAATACATTTTTTTTTTGACAATGATATTTGTGTGCTATATTGAGGGATTTGTTAAAGCAATAGTTCACCCAAAAATGAATTTTTTTTGTATTTTAAACAAAGGTTAGGATTTCCATCTTATATTTTTCAATTACAATTGCTTTCCAGCCTTCTGGGTGAAGTGGTTGAAGCCATTTATGGGTAAGGAATTTTGATCTTTAATATAGCCTCTAATGCCCTGTCTGTGTACATCTTTCCAAAATATGTGAATGACTGGACACGCCCATAATGTGATGATTTGCTTGCATTACAGTGTCTCCAACACCCATCCTATTTCACTATAGCACTTTGGAGCCAGTGAAATAAAAAATCCAATTACATTTTTCCAGGCTAATAACTTCCATTGGGAGCCTGTGGGTTTCTATTTAGATCTACATGTTTTTCTCTCAGATTTTGTTATAAAATATCTTCATTTGTGTTCTGAAGATGAACAAAAGTCTTATGGGTTTGGAACAACATGAGGAAGAGTAAATGATGACAGAATTTTCATTTTTGGGTGAACTAACCCTTTAACATATATGATTACTTTAGCCTATTATCAATATTTCATGTCCACATATTGATTTATTTTGTGAGTAGCCAGCAGACAGGCTGACTGTACATTACTGAGAAGGCAGCTGAGATGATCCTGTCTCGACGAGGAGAGAGATCGGGACACCAGTAGAGGTGGAGGCAGTTCTTGAGAATAAATCACAGTCAGGAACAGAGGACCGCAAAGGTACTCTTGCAGCAAATGCAGAACTCAGAATAAACTTAGGCGCAAGGCTGTATCAGACAAACAAGACCTGGGGCCTCATTTATAAACGTTGCGTACGCACAAAAGAAGGCGTACGCCACTCTCTACGCAATAATTGGTATTTATAAAAAGAAAACTTGACGGGAAAATGTGCGGTCCTTCACGCAAGCTCTGACCCAGGCGTACGCACAAAAACGGGTGAAATGAGAAAGGGCGACACCGTCGGCAGATGAAGAAACACGTGAAAGTGCGTGAAACTGTAGACCGTTGTGTAAAAGAAATGGCAATACTGCCTCTCATAAATAACATGAAGACTTCACAAAGCAAGTCTTACAATTAACAGCCTACACGAACACCCGTTTGATCGATCTGCAGTGCAAATTGCAAAACAAACAAAATCAAACGAAAATTACAACAGAAATGCAAATTAACACATATTTGCAAAAAGAAAAGTGAAATATGTTCTGCAATAATATTGGCATATTATGCAATTCATCCTCATAAATAATATGATAAACAGAACGAAATAATGTGCAAAGCTGATATTCTCGTCAATGTGTATAGATGGATGGATGGATGGATGGATGGATGGATGGATGGATAGATGGATAGATAGATAGATAGATAGATAGATAGATAGATAGATAGATAGATAGATAGATAGATAGATAGATAGATAGATAGATAGATAGATAGATAGATAGATAGATAGATAGATAGATAGATAGATAGATAGATAGATAGATAGATAGATAGATAGATAGATAGATAGATAGATAGATAGATAGATAGATAGATAGATAGATAGATAGATAGATAGATAGATAGATAGATTAATTGTCCACTGGGGAAAGTTGTTTTCATAGTCAAATTTCTTCATCAGCTACGGAATCATGGTATTCATGCATATGCCTTTAGTTTTATTTTTGATAAAATGAACTATTTCCCATTTCCACGTAGATTATAACCGACATCTGTAACTTGTCAGATACAGTTAAATGGATGGAAATGCCCCATCACAATGCGTAATGACGCACAATGGCTGATCTTGCGCTCTTAGAAGATGTGGCAAATGGAAGGATTCAGAGTGAACGCATCTTCACACAGCAAGAAGACTGCGCTACATTTAGAATTGATTGTGATTTATTAAGGGAAAACTGCGTAGGATGTGCGTGCGCACGGTTTTATAAATCCGAATATTTCTGTGCGTACGCACATCCTATGTTTCATCCGTACGCCACTTCTGACGCAAATCCTACGCAAAGTTTTATAAATGAGGCCCCAGGTGAGCACTTCCAAAGCAAATCAGACATGAAGAAAGCAGCAGTCGTAACGCATGACATGAAACAATGATCCAACAAGAGGCAGTAAGAACAAACACTAGATAAAGGGTAAGCACTCAAACAAAAGTGGGAGCTGATTGCGATGACTAACAGGTGCAGGTAGACAGAGAGAAGATGAGCCTAACGAGCGAGTGAGAAAGTGTGTGTGTGTGTGTGTGTGTGTGTGTGTGTGTGTGTGTGTGTGTGTGTGTGTGTGTGTGTGTGTGTGTGTGTGTGTGTGTGTGTGTGTGTGTGTCTGAAACAATCAGGAAGAAGAGTGAGCGAAGAAAAGGATAGTGAGAAGCAAAGAGAAAGAACCTGACACATGTCTCTCTCTCTCTCTCTCTCTCTCTCTCTCTCTCTCTCTCTCTCTCTCTCTCTCTCTCTCTCTCTCTCTCTCTCTCTCTCTCTCTCAAATTCAAAGCTTTATTGGCATGACTTGTACAGTATTGCCAAAGCATTGGCCATCACATAAGCAATGAAAAGAAAAAGAAAATCAATAAATCAATCAGTAAACAAATACAAGACAATTATTACGACAATAAAAAAAAAAAACCTTAAATAATAAAAAGCTTTATACATTTGTACACATTCAGCTGAGATGGGAATATTTCTGCCTTTAGTTTTGTCCACTGGCTGACTCTCTTAGTTTGTGGCAGGCTGTCACATATTTGGCTGCTGTTGTAGTCAAGCAAGATTTTTCTCCCGGAATATGAATTAATTTTTCTGAATTTGGTAATGCAATAAAATTTGGTTCTAGTTGTTGGAATTTAGTGAAATAGTCTGATCTGATGTTGTGATAGTAATGGCAGTGCAGCAGGAAGTGTTCCTCTGTCTCCACGTCTCTCTGAGAGCACAGGGAAAACAGTCTCTGCTCTCGCGGCTGCCATCTCTGTCTGTGCCGTCCTCTCTCTATGGCCAGACTGTGGTCACTCAGCTTGTATTTGGTTAGGGTTTTTCTCACTTTATGCTCTTTCACACAGCTCAATATTCTGCTGGTTTATAGTCTCTCTTCAGATGTAAATAGAGTTCCATCTTCTTTTGTAATTTAGTGGCTTCTTTCCAATAGGTAATGTAATGTTGTTTTTGTAGTTGTATAATTTGGTTGGGCCAGATTGTGCTGTGCTGGTGTGGGTGTAGCATCAGCACCAGCTGTGAGAGAGCGCTCCGGTGCCGGTTCTGCTCCTGACACCGCAGGGTTTCAGCTGCCATATAGTGCAATCGGTTCAATTATTGCTTTTAGGATTTTTAGCCAGGTTTGAATTGGAATTTCATGTCGAATTGTATTTTTAATCATATAGAACAGCCATTCCCAAACTGTGGTCTGCGGACCACTAGTGGTCCGTGAGGGTACTGCAGGTGGTCCGTGGAAAGGCAAAATAATTTTTTTTTTTACCTTCATTTTACCAGGAAATTCCCATAAAAATAAAAAGTAAAAAGAATATGTAGGCCTATATTGATATAAAATTTAAATTAAATTGTCAAGTTATTGTGTGATTACTAAAATAGGCTAGTGGCGCTCGGCCGTGACGTTCAAGTTCAGTGCCTCACCTTCTGAGGACTTGTAAACTTTAAATAATAACTCTAATAATCCCCTAAATTTGCCAAAGGTTTTGAAATGTTGACTATATCCAAGTGTTCTTATTACTGTATAGATTTCATACTCCATTGCAAAATAAGCCCGTTGTTTAAATGAACACGATTATGCACTTGAGTAAATAAATAAAATAAATATGTGGCAGCCGTTGTATACAGTAAACTTTCTTTTAACAAGCCTGTTGTACTGATGTCATGACCAGTTATAGTTTTAGTGTTAGTAAGCCTATTTAGAGGTGCGGATTAATTCAGGTAGGTCTGTGTGTAGACATATATTTTATTATGTGCTTTATGAGGTGGTCTGCAAAATTTCTTGATTACAACTAGTGGTCCACACACACAAAAAGTTTGAAAACCCCTGATATAGAAGACCCTCATTGCTTTTGCTTTCAGCTCATTCACAGCCAGATTGAAGTCCCAGATAGGTGTATTCATGGGTGTGCAGGAGGACCTGGTTTCCTGCTCTGAAGGTGTATTTATTTTCCCTACACCTGGATCTATTTTGAAAAATCATTATTTTAGTTTTTGCAAGGTTAATTTTAAGAGCCCATGTCTGACTGAATGTGTCTAGGATGTCAAGGAGCTGTTGTAGTCCTTCTTTTGTTTTAGACAGAATGACTAAATCATCTGCAAAGAGGAGACATTTGATTTCTGATTCAGTCAGGATTGGGCCGGGGGCATTCGAGTTATTTAACACTTTGGCTGATTCATTTATATAAATGTTAAATAGAGTGGGGCTCAATAGACAACCTTGTCTGACTCCTTATTTTTGAGGGAAAAAATCTGTTCGTTTGTTCCATATTTTTACAGCACACGTGTTGTTTTTGTACATGGTGCTTATCAAATCAAATGTTTTCCCTCCAATCCCATTTTCCAGTAGTTTTAGGAAGAGTCCTTCATGCCAGATCGAATCAAAAGCCTTCTCAAAGTCAACAAAGCAAGCAAAGACTTTGGATTTGCTCTGGTGTACAGGTTTCTCGTGTGGATCGTGTGGAGGATGTAGATGTGATCAGATGTTCTGTGTTTGGACAGAAATCCAATTTGACTTTTGTCCAGAATTTTGTGGGTTTTGAGAAAGTTCTGCAATCTCATATTAACAATTGAACAGAATATTTTCCCCAGGTTGCTATTGACACATATGCCTCTGTAATTGTTTGGCTCAAATTTATCTCCTTGTTTAAAGATCGGTGTAATCAGGCCTTGATTCCAGGTGTTGGGGAAATATCCTACACTCAGAACCATGTTGAATAATTTGATAATTGCGGTTTTGAATTTATCGTTGGTGTATTTGATCATTTCGTTTAATATTTTATCAATGCCACATGCCTTGTTGGGTTTAAAGCATGTATTTTCTCTGTTAACTAATTTACGGTGATTGGGAAATCAAAGGGGTTTTGATTGTCTTTAATTTTCTCTTTCAGGCTTTCTAATTTGTTTTTTATTTCATCTCAAGCAGGATTTGTTTCAGTTGTTTTGTACAGATTTTCGAAGTGTGTCCTCCATATGTTCCCGTCTTGAATGGCCAATTCTTCCTGCCAGGCACGTGCACAGGTAGGGCTCAACCTGTGCAGAGCACATGCCCTTTTTGCCCTTACACTCCGAAGTGCCCTTTTTTTTGGTGGTAGTGTTTTTTGTTCCTGCTTCAATAAATCAATAGTTTTGGTAACTGCATTTGAGTTTGACTTTTGTAAAATGTTAATAATATATTGATAAGTAATACAACCACATTTAATTTGTTTTTGCCACCGAAAAATCATAAATAAGCAAAGGTGCGCCCATAGACCGTCAAGAGCGCCCACGCCGTTTCCTACTGGAACTTACACAAAGTGACTTGAGTGATCAAGGTCATCTAGGTAAAATATATTTCTTAGAAATTTGTTCTTTGATTTATGATTGCTAATACAATTAATTTGTTAACATGTAATAATATCATGGTCGCATGTTTAATTCATTTACGCTGTTGATATATGCACATATTCGCTAATTTTTGAATCTCTATACTCTCTCGTTTTCACATGTGTAGTAAAACATGGTTAAAGTAATGTTGTCGTTACATTAAGTGCAAATAGGCCGTCTTTTTCACAGAAGGTCTGGTTGGGTCAGTCAGAATTGCAGAAGACACCATGTAAGTGATATCTATGATAGTGCAGGGGTAAAGCGCATGGCTTGAAGTTTTGACGCAAATTGATCACGGTTCGAATCCACGTTTTGCCGAACTTGCTCTACTTCATTTTCCCATCATACAGAAATTCGAAAAGGCATTTTTTTCCCCCAATAAAAATAGTGAAAATCTTCATCTTCAAATCTTCAAATGTAAATAAAGCATGTCATGTGTGTTTGATAATAAAGTGTTAGGGGCGGGTGAACAGAGGGGGTGCCCTTTTTCAGTTTCAGCACATGCCCTTCAAAAGGTCTGTGCACGGTCCTGCTTCCTGCTGTGGTCTATAGAGAGTGTTCCAATTGTTCCAGAAGTCATTGCTCTTTATTGACTCCTCCATTTCTAGAAATAATTGTTCTGTGTGCTCTTCTTTTTTTGCTCTTAGTGTTTGTTTGTACACTTTAAGCGCTTCATGGTATTGATGGCGGAGTTCTTGATTGTCAGGATCTCTGTGTTTTTGATTGGATAGATTTCGTACTGTTGTTCTAATACTTTTACACTCATTGTCAAACCACTTTTTACTGGTGTTTTTTGGCTTCCTTTTTGATGATTTTTTCAAATTGCACATGGATGCTGATTGGTGGAATATATTGGTAATGTCACTTAGTGCCAGATTTATGCCTATTTTATTTTGTGGATATGTTTTCATTATAAATTTGTCTAATAATAACGTCATAGTTGGACTTTCTGTTGAACTTTGATAATTTTCTTTGCTGTTTTTTGTCCACTCGTAGGATTGTTGCAGCCTCAGTAATTGAGAGGGCTGTCTGTGGGATGCATTGGTTTGGGTTGGTTTTAGATACAGTGTAAGTTTACAGTGGTCTGACAGAGGTGTTTGAGGACTGACTGTGAATGCTCTGAGATGCACTGGGTCAATGTCTGTGATGAAATAATCTATAGTACTGTTGCCCAGAAAAGAGTTAAAGGTATAAGAGCCGAAAGAGTCTCCCCGTATGCGCCTGTTCACTAAATACAGGCCCAGTGCCTGACAGAGCTCTAGAAGGCTTCTCCCACTTTTGTTTGTGAATTTGTCGTAATTATTTCCTGGATGATATGAGGGCAGAGGGAGGCTGGTTTTTGTAATATATTTGTCTCCCTGTGTGTTGACAAAGTCTGGTTCATTTCCAGTTCTAGCATTTAAATCTCCACACATTAACACATTTCCTTGTGTCTGGAAATGGCAGATCTCATCTCGCAGGATAGAAAAGGTTTCTTCATTATAATAGGGAGATTCAGCCGGGGGTAAATATGGAGCACACAAGAATATGTCACAGTCTGTTGAAACGATGTCTTTTTGGATTTTTAACCATATGTACAATTTTCCAATTTTTACAGATTTGATTGAGTCTGCGAGTTGTGTTCTGTACCATATCAGCATTCCCCCTGAATCTCTGCCCTGAGCCACCCCTCTTAGTTTGATGGATGGTAGAACTATTTCTCTAAATCCAGTTGGGCAGCCAGTGGACAAATATTTTACATTCCATGTTTCTTGTAGAATTATAATGTCAGAATTCAGAATTTCTTTTTTGAAATCTGAATGTTTGCTCTTAATACCAAAGATGGAGGACCTCAGTCCTTGAATGTTCCAACATGAGATTTTTAAGGAATATGAGCCCATTAATGAATCGCTGTGTTGTTTCAAAACAAGACAAACACCAGTATGTTGAATTGATAGATCGAGAATACTATATTAAATATCGTTAGCCTCATAGCATAATTGCCCAGATCATATTTGGCCAACAAATGACTTAGGCAATTATGCTATGAGGCTAACGATATTATGATGCATCTAGAAATATCTAAAATATGAATGATCCTATTTATTTATTATAAATAATGAGGTTTCTAAGAATCTGTTTTAAAATACTTGTATACATAAAATAAAACACACACACACACACACACACACACACACACACACACACACACACACACACACACACACACACACACACACACACACACACACACACACACACACACACACACACACACACACACACACACACACACACAGTGAGGAAAATAAGTATTTGAACACCCTGCTATTTTGCAAGTTCTCCCAATCATGGAGGGGTCTGAAATTGTCATCGTAGGTGAATGTCCACTTTGAGAGACATAATCTAAAAAAAAAATAAAAAAAATCCAGAAATCACAATATATGATTTTTTAACTATTTATTTGTATGATACATCTGCAAATAAGTATTTGAACACCTGTCTATCAGCTAGAATTCTGACCCTCAAAGACCTGTTAGTCGATGAATGTCAATCTCCCTCGGACTGGGGCTCCATGCAAGATCTCACCTCGTGGGGTCTCAATGATCCTAAGAAAGGTGAGAAATCAGCCCAGAACTACACGGCAGGAGCTGGTCAATGACCTGAAAAGAGCTGGGACCACTGTTTCCAAGGTTACTATTGGTAATACAGTAAGACGTCATGGTTTGAAATCATGCATGGCACGGAAGGTTCCCCTGCTTAAACCAGCACATGTCAAGGCCCGTCTTAAGTTTGCCAATGACCATTTGGATGATCCAGAGGAGTCATGGGAGAAAGTCATGTGGTCAGATGAGACCAAAATAGAACTTTTTGGTCATAATTCCAATAAACGTGTTTGGAGGAAGAAGAATGATGAGTACCATCCCAAGAACACCATCCCTACTGTGAAGCATGGGGGTGGTAGCATCATGCTTTGGGGGTGTTTTTCTGCACATGGGACAGGGCGACTGCACTGTATTAAGGAGAGGATGACCGGGGCCATGTATTGCGAGATTTTGGGGAACAACCTCCTTCCCTCAGTTAGAGCATTGAAGATGGGTCGAGGCTGGGTCTTCCAACATGACAGTGACCCGAAGCACACAGCCAGGATAACCAAGGAGTGGCTCTGTAAGAAGCATATCAAGGTTCTTGCGTGGCCTAGCCAGTCTCCAGACCTTAACCCAATACAGAATCTTTGGAGGGAGCTCAAATCCGTGTTTCTCAGCGACAGGCTAGAAACCTGACTGATCTAGAGAAGATCTGTGTGGAGGAGTGGGCCAAAATCCCTCCTGCAGTGTGTGCAAACCTGGTGAAAAACTACAGGAAACGTTTGACCTCTGTAATTGCAAACAAAGGCTACTGTACCAAATATTAACATTGATTTTCTCAGGTGTTCAAATACTTATTTGCAGCTGTATCATACAAATAAATTGTTAAAAAAATAATTCATTGTGATTTCTGGATTTTTTTTTTGATTATGTCTCTCACAGTGGACATGCACCTTTCAGACACAATGTCAGACCCCTCCATGATTTCTAAGTGGGAGAACTTGCAAAATAGCAGGGTGTTCAAATACTTATTTTCCTCACTGTATATATATACACGGTCCTTCTCAATAAATTAGCATATTGTGATAAAGTTAATTATTTTCCATAATGTAATGATAAAAATTAAACTTTTATATATTTTAGATTCATTGCACACCAACTGAAATATTTCAGGTCTTTTATTGTTTTAATACTGATGATTTTGGCATACAGCTCATGAATCTCAATAAATTAGCATATCATGAAAAGGTTCTCTAAACGAGCTATTAACCTAATCATCTGAATCAAAATTACACCTGCAAAAGATTCCTGAGGCTTTTAAAAACTCCCAGCCTGGTTCATTACTCAAAACCGCAATCATGGGTAAGACTGCCGACCTGACTGCTGTCCAGAAGGCCATCATTGACACCCTCAAGCAAGAGGGTAAGACACAGAAAGAAATTTCTGAACGAATAGGCTGTTTCCAGAGTGCTGTATCAAGGCACCTCAGTGGGAAGTCTGTGGGAAGGAAAAAGTGTGGCAAAAAACGCTGCACAACGAGAAGAGGTGACCGGACCCTGAGGAAGATTGTGGAGAAGGACCGATTCCAGACCTTGGGGGACCTGCGGAAGCAGTGGACTGAGTCTGGAGTAGAAACATCCAGAGCCACCGTGCAAGGAAATGGGCTACAGGTGCCGCATTCCCCAGGTCAAGCCACTTTTGACCCAGAAACAGCGACAGAAGCGCCTGACCTGGACAACAGAGAAGCAGCACTGGACTGTTGCTCAGTGGTCCAAAGTACTTTTTTCGGATGAAAGCAAATTTTGCATGTAATTCGGAAATCAAGGTGTCAGAGTCTGGAGGAAGACTGGGGAGAAGGAAATGCCAAAATGCCTGAAGTCCAGTGTCAAGTACCCACAGTCAGTGATGGTCTGGGGTGCCATGTCAGCTGCTGGTGTTGGTCCACTGTGTTTTATCAAGGGCAGGGTCAATGCAGCTAGCTATCAGGAGATTTTGGAGCACTTCATGCTTCCATCTGCTGAAAAGCTTTATGGAGATGATTTCATTTTTCAGCATGACCTGGCACCTGCTCACAGTGCCAAAACCACTGGTAAATGGTTTACTGACCATGGTATTACTGTGCTCAATTGGCCTGCCAACTCTCCTGACCTGAACCCCATAGAGAATCTGTGGGATATTGTGAAGAGAAAGTTGAGAGACGCAAGACCCAACACTCTGGATGAGCTTAAGGCCGCTATCGAAGCATCCTGGGCCTCCATAACACCTCAGTAGTGCCACAGGCTGATTGCCTCCATGCCACGCCGCATTGAAGCAGTCATTTCTGCAAAAGGATTCCCGACCAAGTATTGAGTGCATAACTGAACATAATTATTTGAAGGTTGACTTTTTTTGTATTAAAAACACTTTTCTTTTATTGGTCGGATAAAATATGCTAATTTATTGAGATAGGAATTTTGGGTTTTCATGAGCTGTATGCCAAAATCATCAGTATTAAAACAATAAAAGACCTGAAATATTTCAGTTGGTGTGCAATGAATCTAAAATATATGAAAGTTTAATTTTTATCATTACATTATGGAAAATAATGAACTTTATCACAATATGCTAATTTATTGAGAAGGACCTGTATATATATACACTAAACATATAGACTTTGGTATGGGACATTAATTCATTTTAATTATGTTCCCTTTCCCTATTTGTTTGGACTCCTGTTTTCTGTCCCAGTCAGTTTGTAGATTTCTTTTTGATTAGTTCCCTGATTGTTCCCAGGTGTGTCTTGTTTGCCATTAACCCCTTGTGTAGGCATCAACCCTATGTTTCCCTTGTTCAGTGTCTTTCAGCAAGGAGGTTATGTGAAAACTCTGAGTATGTTAACCCTGAAATGAGGGAAACTCTGAGTTTTCTGTTTCAGAATGGGAGGTATGTCAAACCCGAGAAAGCAGGGTAAGTCAAGCATGTTTCTAAAAGAGAGGTATATACTCAGAGTCGGTTACCAGGGTAACTTTCTCTGTGAACCTAACCTGGTCTGGAGCAGGTTCTCTTTGGTAAACTCAGAGTTTCTTTCTGTCTCCTCCCCCTTTTTAAAGCGGCAGCAGTGTTTAAATACTTTATTCATTCATTCAAACTGCACAAATGTTTTTTGTAGTATTTTGTCGTATTTCAAGTACAAATATAAAAAATTATAAATTAAATCTAAATCTAAAGTAAGCAAAGTTTACTTAAAACAAGTTAAATTATCTGCCACATGACAAAAATACAAAGTAAAAAAAGCATTCTTTGCAGTGCAGGGGCATTCATTCATTGCTCATATTTCATCATGAGGACACAGTCAAAGTGACAAAAATGGCATGTCCTTTTATACAGGATCCTGATGTTCACTTGATAAACCTCTAGAAGTATCCTAATAATTAGAATTACCTTTAGGATTTCCAGTGGTTGGACACATTGATGACACTCATATTCCCATCATCACACTTTCTGAAAACGGATTATTGTTTCACGAGTTCACACTTACATATAATTTATATAGAGTACATTTTTGGCGTGCTGTCCGGGGGGAGGGCTTCAAGCTCGGACTTGGCCCGAACCCAGAGTACTTGGCTTTTCATAATTGGGGTGTATGTGCTTAACTCAGAGTCAGTCTACTCAGAGTTGATTGAACTACCTCAATTCAGATGTTCTGAAACCCAACACTCAGAGTTTCCCATCTCAGGGTAAGTCAAATCAGAGTTCAAGTTTAAACTCAAAGTTGGTTGAACCTCCTTTCTGAAAGGGGCCCCTGGTGTTGAACTAGATGTATCACGTGTGTTGCTTTCGGTTCTGTTTTCGCACCATGTTTGGATTAACTTTGTTTGCCTCTGTTTTTTGGATTTAGGTTTGTTATTTTTGTGTGTACTGCACTTGAACTTTCAGCCTCCAGAGCAAAAATTCAGAGCCAAATCCTTTTTGATCTTGAATGCATGTAAACCTAATGAGACAAAACAAAATTAGGAACCCTGTGTTGACAAATTTATTTTCTGAACTACTATACTGTGGAGGAATAATATTAATGAAAACAAATTGAACAAATCACTCTCAGTTCATTATTCTTGAATAAAAAATAAAAAGAAATAGAAAGAATGAATTAATTAATTAATTAATTAATGGTCCATGATCGACCCACCTCTACACTCTCAAAAATAAGAGTACAAAATTGTACCTTTTAAGGTACAAGCTGGCCGTCACTGGGGTGAGTAGTGTATATAAGGGACCTTCTGTCAAATTGACTGATGGTGACCTTTGACCTACCACACCCCCTTTGACCTTGACCACCCACATCGTTCCCCTCCCCCACGTTTGACCTCGACCACCCACGTTGTTGTCACCTTTGACCTTGTGTATCCTCCGGGGAGCAATATGACTTTTGAGGTCTCAGGAGCGGTTCGCAGCCGAGGAGACTGATGTTCTTGTAAGAGCAGTGAAAGACAGAGAAGTTGTGTTGTATGGGGATGGGAGAAACCCACCCAAAATAGCGTCGGTTAAATAAATAATTAGCCTGAATAATTTGTAAGCTAGATTTATGCCTATTTTTTCACATCTTCGTGGCACACCACAATGATTTCCGTCATCTCATGTGTTAATATTTTTTTAGTGTAACAATTTATGATTTGCAAAAATAACTGTTGCATCTGTGTAGATTACATGAGCAAAGTGTATGCGCGTTGTGCACGCTATGGTCAAGCATGCGCCCTTAAAATAGCATAATGAACAACGCGCAACGCGCCACTGACTTTAGACTAGGTTTTTTCTGGTCAGTGGCGCAATTGTTTAATGGAACAGCAAAATAGCACCAGGGATTGTTTGCGCCGGAACACGCCTCCTTTTTTGCGCTGAACCGCCCAGGGAGCGCAAGTTCATTCACTAGTTTAGCGACGTGCTTCTGTGGAGGGAAAAGCGCGCTTTGCGCGGGTGCAAAATAGGAATGACACATGCGTCGGTGTACAAAGTCAATTGCGCTGGGTGCAAGATAGGGCCCATTGTTTCAAAGCAGCTTTACAGAAAGTACATTTCATAGATGAACAGTAAAAATGTTAGAAAGACAATGTTAAAGAATAATGTTCGAAAAAGTTAATCAATCGTGTATTAATTTAGGCCATAACAACGCTGGCGTTGAGTCGTCTCTTCACAGGCGTGGAGTCGTCTCATCACAGGTTTTGGGGCATCCGAAGTCTCCATGAGAGGCTGGATACAAACTGGAGCTGACGAGCTATTTACCTCGGGACTAGTGTCCCGAGATAACAACAGAAAAGCAGATGGGATATAATTAGCGTAGCTGCTGTTCAGAATATTATATTAATGCTTTTGTTCCGATTTAACTGTAGTATAAAGGGTAATTATAATGTGAATGCTTGGCTGAAGAGATGCGTCTTTAATCTAGTTTTAAACTGGGACAGCGAGTCTGAACCTCGAACAATATCAGGAAGACTATTCCAGAGTTTAGGAGCTAAATCTGAAAAAGCCCTCCCTCCTTTAGTGGACTTAGATATCCTAGGAATGACCAGAAGCCTAGAGTTTAGTGACCTTAAAGAGCGCAATGGATTGTAGGGTGATAGAAGATCCGTTAGATACACTGGAGCTAAACCATTTAGGGCTTTATAGGTCAGTAGCAGTACTTTGTAATTGATACGGAACTTAATAGGTAACCAGTGTACAGATGATAAAATTGGTGTTATATGATCATATTTTCTTGACCTAGTAAGAACTCTAGCAGCTGCGTTTTGGACTAACTGTAGTTTGTTTATTGAGGATGCAGGACAACCAGCTAATAAAGCATTACAGTAATCTAATCTCGAGGTCATGAATGCATGAACTAACTTTTCTGCATCAGGAATAGATAGCATGTTACGTAGCTTAGCAATGTTTCTAAGGTGGAAAAATGCCGTTCTTGTAACATATGCAATATGATTTTCGAATGTCAGGTTGCGGTCTAATATAACACCCAGGTCTTTTACTGTAGTGGATAAAGTGACAGGGCATCCTTCCAAGGTAAAATTGTATTGTGAGAGGTTTTGTGGGCAGTTTTTTGGACCAATAAGTAATACCTCCGTTTTATCTGTATTTAATAGCAGAAAATTACACGTCATCCAGTATTTAATATCTTCAACACACGATGTCAGTTTAGATAATTTAGCGTTATATGCACACTCGAAGTATCTTGGTCACACACACACACACACACACACACACCGCTCCGGCATCTGATAAAGTTGGTCCTCATTCTTCTCTTGTCTGTAATTGTAATTATGTGCATGTTCGTTATCCCCTTTCCACTAAAACTACGTTTCCAACATTTAGCTGCAATGCTAGCGACCAATTGATGTTCTACACATCTCTTGGTTCGTATACAGCATTTGGTTGATTTAATCAGATGATGCATTAAACCACCGTATTCATCAAGTAATATTAAGACGCAATGTACACATTGTATGAAACAGAATATTTTAAATGTTTTTTCCAGTATATACAAACACTTTTAAACAATATTCTACAATTTGAATAAGACATTATGTTGTCTGGTAACAGATTTCTAGAGGTGAGTGAAATTTAATTCAATCACAGTTAAACAAATTCATAGGTGTTACGGTTGGTGCGGTCCAGCAGGGATAAATCAGAATCGGACTTCCAACAATAGACGGGTTTATTCAGCGAGGGGATAACATAGCAACCAAACACACAATACCAACAATAGTAAACATATCAATAAGAATAGACGGAGTAAAGGGAAGTGAGTCCAATATAATGGGAGTGCTGGGAATCCGGGGAGTGCGGGAGAGAGGATGACGAAGTGAGTTCAGTTGTAGGACAGGGAGGATCATGGGAAACTGAGTCCAGGACAACCGTGGCTTGTAACAATTGTACATTACAATATAATTGTACAAATAGTGTTTTTACCAGAACGCATGTTCCTATTCAATACTTATTAAGACATATCACCATGACTTAAAATGAATTAAACTCAACTCCGCTTAAAAAGCATGTCAATTGCTGAAAAGACGGTGTGCAACATAGGCATGTCACTCCATAAGAGGACAAGACTCTTTATACAACATTCGAAAGAGTAGTCCTCTGGAATTGGGTAGTCATTATCAGAATCTGAGTCGCTGCTGCTTTGAAGCCAATACTTCGAATTTCGGCCTCCACGTAGCATTTACGCCGCTTAAGTCGGTTTTGTTCATGTAGCATCTTGTTCCTGCAGGTTGATATGAGTACACAATCATCAGACTTTGGTTCCTCACTGTCCTTTGTCACCTCGTACCTCACATTTGGCGTCACTCCATCCCATTCGTTGATGTAAAAGGTTTTACTAGCAAGCCCATTAAGATCGCTCCAAACACGATTGTAGAAAAATGACCAGTCTTTAGTGGGGAAAACCACACAATGTGTCTCCGATGTCTCCAATTCTTCAAAGAATTCCATAGCGTAGAGCTTGACCGTCTGTGCTGCCTTGTCAAAAAAAAATCCGCCAACATAAACACCCCCTAGCAGAAATTCCTGCTTCACAAAATCTTCATCTTCATGAAGAAACTTGGTCAAACGGATCCTCTATTTTTTCTGTCGTGTGTAAGGAAGGTCTTCTTCCGTTTCAACAGAACTTCTTGTCAGTGCTACCGCCATCACAGATGTTTCAGAAGTTTCAGGAGTAGCCATTGTAACACTAGAGTTGAAGACCGTTTCCTAACTTCTTTAAATACCAAATTCAGTGGGTAGGACCTGTAGCTTTGAGGTGGTTAGAGAGAATATGACACCTTAAATAGTCATAAAACACCAGCCTTAACACACTCAGTACAATTAATCATGTCACAGCATCTAACCCCTGTTCTTTTAATGGTATTACACAATCAAAATAAAAAGTTTTCTTCCCCCTCCAAAAACAGTTATGGTAGTATAAATACTATGTAAATGATGGATTCGGTGGTTCAACGAACATGCACATAATTACAATTACAGACAGAGAAGAATGGGGACCAACTTTATCAGATGCCATACTGAGTACCCATGGGTTGACATTGAGAGAGTTAAAATGCATGAATGAATCAAATGATTTTACAATGTGGAGAGAAATAAATATTTTCATCAAAATGCAGTACTGGTCTTATGTGTACTGTTTGTTCAATATATTGATATACTTTACTCTAACAAAACTTTCTGAAAATCAAACCCAGATTATATCATTAAAAAATTAGAAATGGAACAATTGTTTAAGATTGAGAACAGCAGAGTGTAAATGAACCAAACAGAATCAGAGTGTATGGACCGTGTGTGTGCCATACGCTGTCAAATTGGGTTTTGTTAAACTATTGTAAAATTTGAAAGAAGTGTTTCATTTTGCAAAAGAACTGAGGTGTTCTGCTACTTGTGTGTGCGGATGTGTGAATTGTGTGTAGTGTTTTGCACATCTCTTATACTGTATTAAAACAACATAGTTGGTAATGAAGGGCCATCATTTTATACCTGTTTTGAAAAATATGTTTACATTCACAAATTTCTTACAAATGTATTTTTGTTAGTTTAAAGGGTTTTTCAAATGTTTTGATACTGAGATTATCTATGCATATAGAACTACTAATTTTAGAGTTGTAATATGTGTTTAATATGTTATTGAACGTGGATGTTTATCATTACTGAAGTTGCTTAAACCTTTAAAGTGATTATAAGTATTATAGGTTTCTGTAAGTGCTTGTTATTTCTTCTTAATGAGAATTAACTGCATATTGTCACAGTATTATTTTGTCACATTATAAGAGTAACATTTTACATTTAAAATAATCACCAGCACTGCAAGTAAAATTTATTTAAAGAGCAAATATTTTGTGTAATTATATTAATTACATCAGATTTGTAAGTAAAAATTACTCTATATAATTTAACAGGCCAAGTTATATTTACTTGTCCACTTTGTTAATTTTACTTCACATAGTTAAGTAGATTTATTTAATATCCATATGTGTAAAATGTACATAATTGTTTGCAAGTTTATGCATAAATATTTTTGGAGAAAATCTAATCTAAACCATTTTTTTCATTGTTTTGAAAATATATAAAACAAAGACTGAAACAACTTATTTTAAGTAGCATATCTTTGAAATATGTTATCTTGTAAAACATAGTGTTAAAAATCATTGTTGAAGTTATTTCCATTACATGAACTTACAGTAAAATAGGACTCTATTGCTTTAAATATTCAAGTACTTTAAAAAATAAAAAATCTAGTGTAATTAATAAAAAGTTGAAAATTGCTTAACTTATTCTGATTAGTTAAAGCAATGTAAAAACATATGCTGTCATAACTTATTGATCATATAAGTTTTACAGTGTACAGAGGAGTGGAGGGAGAGGTGTATAGGATCAGGACAATGGGTGGAAGGAGAGGTAGAGGAGAGAAGGAAAAATATGTACATTCTTGGCAACAGCTGAATCAACTTAGCTTGTTATTATCTGGATTCTAACGCATTAGGCACTCATAAAGACTATTAAAAATAGCAAGTGTGATACTAGAGTACAAATATTGTATAACACATGTTGAAACATAATCTGTTTGGTTTCATCTGAATCCTTGTACTGCATGATTGTAACACGCCTGAAACTTTGAAAATATTAAACCAACAGCTAAATCTTTGGTTTTAAGGTAAAACAAATACTCTCAAGAGACCCACTGACCCTGGAAGTCACGACTTTCGAAGACCTTGCATGTGTAAATTCACCAGGTTGACAAAAAACGACAACAACATTGTAGGCTCTTTAACACCCTGCAAAATCGTTGGGGCTCTCTCCAAATCATCAACTCCCTCCAAAGTCTGTTCATGCTGGTCAACAGACAAACTGTCTCATCAACAAAAGGCTACATTTGTAAAATTCACCGTATTTTGAGTAGATAACCGATAGTATATTTTCAGTAAAGGGTATGTTTCCGCAATGACAAAGGCCAGTTTGGAAGACACAAGAAAAGTAAAACCATATACAACTTGTACACGCAAACCTAGATCATGCCTTCCACAAAATGTCAAATATTATAGTAGTGTAAAATATGACCAGTTAATATTTAAAGTAAGATCATTAAATATTCACTCAAGACAAACTTTACTTCTGCTGTGTCATTGACCACAGAGGACCAGCTGGTCTTCAAATCACCCCATCACCCTACCCTGAACTAATCACTAATGATTGCTGAGGACATGTGTGGGGATTTTCTTAAAGATACGTCTCAAACTTCTTTTACTAATAATCTTTTAAAACAAATGAAATGTATTGAAACAAATTCTGTTTATTTGTGACAAACTTTGTTAACATGTTTCATTGCATGGGGTTCATACATGCTTAAGTGTTATTAATCAAGACCTGCTTGAATCTTTTTAGAAATAATATTTAAAATTATGTACTGGGCTCTGTTTAGTAAAAAATTATGGTTTATGATGGATTTAAACACTCATTGGGCAGCAGATGCTATCTTTATACATCAGCCTTCTGGGAAGATTAAGAAGATACGATTTTATTAAAACTTTAAATATTTAATTTAAATCTAATTTAAACTTTTAAGATTAGGCTTTGAAATAAAATGAGTACGAACAACATTGGCTCTGGAAAGACGTTTGCTAACTTTGTTCTTGTTGTTTAGTTTGATACAGGTTAAAATATTTGCTTTTTATCATTTTATAAAGAACTACTTCTTCATCTCTCTGAAAAAATGTGAGGTATTTTCATATTTATTTATTATTATTTACATATTTATTATTATATTTAGCTAAACTATAACTAAAAGTGGTTATGATTATAAATATATGTAATATATAGTTTCATCTACCTAAAACTATAATATTTGATTACCTCTGTTTCAGTAAATTAATCATTCAATGTATTCACATTATTGTGTAATATATTAGCCTGACGTCATCATACTCAAGTCTAGTCAGAATCTGAGTCTGATACTGCTCCATTGGGCTGTGATTATGGGGCGTGTTTAAACCGAACCAGGAAAGACCTCAATTGGATAGACCTACAACCAATCAGAGCAACGGAGCGACGCATAACGTTAGTTGTCAAATGTCAACAGAACTCAACTGCACTGTGTTGCCAAGTCCACGGGTTGAAGCGACCCCAATTATGTAATATACAGACCCAGGAATGCGAAATTTAGCAGCCAGTCTAGCCAAAATAACAAATATTTTTACACCCCAAATGCCATTTTTCCCGGAGAACCTAGCTATTGGGCTTGTTTTTAGCTAGTTTTGAGTAGCAACTGGGAGAGTTTTGCTGTAAAAACTTGGCAACCCTGTCTGCACGCACGCTTGAATAATGCTGCGTTCCAGGCAGGTTTTTGAGCCCGTAAGTTACGACTTCAAACCACGACTTACGACTTTGTAGCGTTCCAGGCAAAGTCACGCCAAACTGCTTGAGCGCAAGGAATTGTGGTGCTAGATGTAAACAAAACATGGCGAGCCGTACGGTGCTTATGCTCATTTACCATCATTTCTATCGCCAAAAGTGCTTACTCATTGCTGAGAAATTGTACATTGCATTATTATTTTTTAATTAGCATTATCGTTTGCATGGTCAAGTTCAGGTTTACCTCACGTTAGATATGCCCAACATTTCCATGTAGCGATATACTTTCACAATATACATCGTTTCAGACACATAACATTGTAATACATAATCGTGTGTGTATTATTTATCATTATTATATTATTATTAATTTGATTCCAACGTTATATTGTCCTAAAGTCTATTTCTCACCGTGTACGACTTCCAAAAACACAGCATCCATGGGGGCTGCCATTGTTGCTTCGCGGGCTCTGTGACGTCAGAACTCGTAACTGGGAGTACATCGATCTAGTACGAGTTCTCTTTTCCGGTGTTGTAAAAAAAGAATTTAAGGATACACAGAGTACTTACCAACACGATCATCATTTCTGAGAGAAATAGTAAAGGTGAATGCATATACGAACAAGTTCTCCGTTTAGGATTAGAAAAAATTCAACCCAAGCGCCTTTGATGACGTGGATGATTATGTTACTGTTTATCATCTGTCCATCATCGTCTAAAGCCCGCCCTGACAATTTCATTGGTCCGAAGTGTTTCTGTTCGGGCATAATTACTTCTCTATGGAACAAGTCCAGACCGAACTGCCCGTGCAAATTTTTTTGTGGGCGGGGCTAAGTTCGTCTGGCATCCAGGCTAGTAATATATATTTCCACCTAGCTAACTACATTGTTTGAGGTGATGCGAAACACAAGAAACTAACATAAAAACAACTAGTCCTTTTTTAAATGACATCTTTGTAGGAATAAGCTCTAAAACATAAGGTAATGGAGCATTCTCTGTTTAGTGAAAACGATCCTTTATGCAGGATTTAAAAATCATACAATGTCAGTCGTGTAGAGAGTGACCATTCGAGATACTTTATGAAATATGTAGTTGAATACACGGTTACTGTTCATCAAAAATTTGGCTCAAGGATATTGATTAAGACCTGGTTGACTATTTGTATAAATGAGGTATATATAAAAAATGATGGTTTATGATGAAATTAAAGATCATAGAGTGTCAGATGTTGGCTACAAAAATCTTATAGGAAGATATATGGGGAGAATAAGTTAAAGCATAGATTGGGCCTGATTCCTGTTTGCCACTTCTGTGTCAAATTTCACACCCCCACCGGTGCTGCTCACATTCTTGGAGAGACATAGTGAGAGAGAGCCAGAGAGAGTGAATTTATATTTCTTTAAACGGGTATTTTGTAAAACATCCTTACACGAATGTAATTACATTAATGTAAAACCCCTACTTTTGCCTGCTCCCTGAAAATGTAAGTTCATTTTCACATTTACATTTTAGTATGATAATTGTTATTATACAATGTAATATTTTATCTGGCCTGTTTCAGTACATTTAAATAGAAATACATCCCTTTTATAAACCCAATTGCACATTTTACTATGTGTGTGAGGCAGTGTGTGTGTGTGTGTGTGTGTGTGTGTGTGTGTGTGAGACCAAGATACTTCGAGTGTGCATATTGTGATGTACCATAATGACAATTTTCAACTCCTCTGTGAAAAAATGTTCCCGTCTATGGAATGCACCAACCCCTCACGTGTCCGGCAGATGCCCTCCCGAAATCATTCCTTCAAATAGTTGTGTCAAAGTTCAATACAATCATTCTTCACTTTGGTGGCCTAGAGGTCATACCCTGGCATCGCTATTTCAAATATGAGACCTCAAAAGTCATATTGCTCCCCGGAGGATACACAAGGTCAAAGGTGACAACAACGTGGGTGGTCGAGGTCAAACGTGGGGGAGGGGAACGATGTGGGTGGTCAAGGTCAAAGGGGGCGTGGTAGGTCAAAGGTCACCATCAATCAATTTGACAGAAGGTCCCTTATATACACTACTGGGGTGGTACCCTTAAGGGTACATGTTTGTACTTCTAAGTCAGCGGCAGGCAAGTTCGGTCCTAGAGAGCTGATGTCCTGCAGAGTTTAGCTCCAACCCTACTAAGGCACCACAGTATAAAACTTGTGGCTCGCAGCATGCATTTCAGCATTAAGTATGTCACCTTTGTTGAGATTGCTGATTCTTGATATCTGTGTGCGTCTAAACTTTTTTCTTCCTAGAATGTATTTAAAAATAAAAATTCAGAATGTCTGATCTGTGGCAAGAAAGTATTGTTGGTGAATAATATTTATTAAGAGTTTTAGTCAGTGATGAGTTTAGTCGAACATTTTTCTTCATGACATTTTTGTTTATGGATTCTTTTAATTCGAACAGATTATGTGTTTTGTTAACACTGTAACAAAAAGCACAAACATATTCAATAAAACATCAACAACTAAACCTCTGTTAATTCTCAATAAGAGCTTCTATAGATGTCTTTCAGGGTTGGAGCCAAACTCTGCAGGACTGACTCACTAGGACCGATCTTGCCTACCCCTGCTCTAAGTAGAAGAAAACAATGGTTTAATTGTAATACAATAAATCCAATTTTGTACCTTTAAAGGTACAGTTATACATTTTGTTCCCCAAGGAACCTCCACTGTACCTTTTTTTCAGAGAGTGTATAGAGCAGATAATCTGGTGGGGGTTAGAATTCGGCACAAAAACGGGTCATTGAATCAGTTCATTGCTGGAATAACCAGTCTGCATGATACACTATATAAATACATAAATCATAAGTTGACTCTACAAACCAGAAAGAATAATGATGATTATAAGGAATAATGCAAAACCCTAAAGCTAATGAAAGGTAATCTGTAAAAAAAACATGTGTATGATAGTGTATGATTTTCTATTCAAATAACGCAAATAAGATTTATTTGCAACATTTCATAATGTGCTGTTGTAAATATCGACATTCATTAACAAACTGTCATGAGCTAAAGACCACAACAATTCTATGTGTATGTTCAGGCACATTTATTGTTCCCACAGATGGAAGGCATTAGTTACCCTAGTTTGCATGCTGTTTCATCAATCCAGATATGACACACCTTTCCTTCATTTTAATTCATATCGTTCAGGGTTAAAACACACACAAATTAACAGTGGCAAACTAACCACCATGGCTGGAGGGAGATGTTGAAGATTCACAACATAACACAGCTGGCAATGATAATCCATCCAAAAGCCCTCAAGTAATAAACAGGAATCCGGACAGATTTTAATTTTGCAATACAGGTGAGGATTCCTCCTTGTCTATAAGGTTATATTCTGTCTAAAGCTGATTTGGAACAATATTGTGCAAAGTGCTACCCAAATGTTACCTGCCATGCAGACAATTTATTTTGAAAGAATGTGACCTCCTGAATAAATTGACTCTACAAACAAGGGGAAAAAAAGATGATCATCAATTATCTTATTGATATTGTTGACATGACACAAGCAAAAAAAAATGTATGACATGTATGAGCAGAAGTATATTTCCTTATTAACAGATGAAAGGCACTTTTGTGGCTCATTGCTGTTGGGATTAAATTAAGCAGTTTATTAGCACATTTTGCACACTGTTTCATCAATACAGGTATGACTTTAGTGCACTGCACATTTAAGGGTTAAATTACACACAAACAAGCAAAATTTTATCTAGAAACCAGTCCTTCTGTCCAGGCTTACTATTATACAGAAACGATTTGTGTTAATTTGAACTTTCTTTGCTTATACCTAATTTTGCTAAGCATAAAATGAATGAAATTGACTGACTCATTCATTTCTTTTTCCCCAGCTCTGTGCAATCATGTGTAATTCATCCTTGCAATTTGACAATTCAACCTTCATGTACGATGAGGCTTTAAATTGGAAATGCCTTTGCCAGGAAAATTTTGGCACTGTCTTAATTTCGATCATTACAGCATTCTTCTTCATTGTGGGAACGCCAATCCATTGCTGGTCTCTCTGGATGTTTCTTCATGGGAACATCAAACCCAACTTGGTGTTTCCACTGAACATCACTATACTAGAACTGGTTTATTGTTTTCTCTTCTCTATTAACTTTGTTATTACCAACTATTTCTCACTGCCAGCCTATAATTTGGCTTTGTTTCTCATTGGTCTCTGCTGGACTGTCAGACCTCTTCTCCAGATCTGCATGTCTATAGAGCATTACCTGGCTGTGATTCATCCAGTAATATTCTTGAGATATAAGGGCATCCAGTGCAGGATTGCATTGGCAACAGCAGCTTGGCTGATTGGAGTGGGCAACAGCTTGAGGCTCATTTTCATCGAAGCTCCTTTTTTCCCAGATCACATGTACTTTTTTTTTTTTTGCATCGCAGTGATGATAACCTCATTTTGCTGTGCATCCGTCCTTCGTGCCCTGAAGCGTCCAGGTCCAGGCAATGGCAAGAATGTAGAGATGACAGAAAAGAATAGACACAATACAACTGACAGAGGCAGAGCTTTTGAGAACCAACAGAAAAAGAAGGCCTTCAGAATCATCTCTAATATTTTAGTGTCTATCCTGGTTTGTTATTTACCTCTGGTAGTAACTTATTTTATGTGCATAGCTAAAATCAATGAGCAATTATATGCATGTACCGTTTTACCATTGGTTATGTCTATCACTATAAGTACTGTATTCATTTCACCTCTAGTCAGAATGTATAATGATGGCCATTTGAAACACATGTGCTTTTCAATGCTTAAAAAACTCATAAAAGGAAAATAAGAGATATTTAAATAAAAATATTTTACTTAAACATTTAGTTTTCTCTCATATTTTTTTTAAATTCTGATGTAGCCTAGCTTATGCTGTCTGTATATGTATAGGCCTATTGACATTATAGTCTTCATAAACAAGTTTATTAAAGATCGACATAGAAGGTGTCAACTGGGCACATTCGAAGCACTGCTTCATGAAGCTTTAAAATCTTTACGAATATTTTGCTTCGAATCAGTGCTTCGAAGTCATGTGATTGTCACCAAGGTTCGTAAGTATTTTTAAGTCAATTTTATCTGTTCATGAATGTTTAATAGAAATTTCTATACATTTCTTAAGTTTATTTTTAAATGTATAAGTATATATAATTGAAATCCTATAACAGATTACCGACAATGGAATAGGTCTATTTGCTAGCTTGCTTATATCCTAGCCTATTGAGGTCTAGCCTACTACATTAGCCTACACTATTTTGTGATTGTTAATTGTTATTGTTTTTATTGTTATTTTTTTTAATGCATTCTCATTGCATTTGTATGGCTTTAATCAGCAGAGCGATTTGAAATAGTCGTGAATAATTTTGTGGAACGGGATCCTCTTAAGGGGTCATTTGCGACAGGCAGAAATGGCTTTAGATTTGGCCATTGTTGTAAGGTACTGATGACTTTAGCTATCGACCGTCTCCTGAATGACTTGAGTGTGTATACACATTAAGCACACCATCATTTGTATGCATTGTTATGGCCCAAGGTGTTTTTGTATTTGTCCACCAGGTGGCATTGTGCCTTGATTTGGTTTCTTCCAGAGCTAAATAACACAAGCTAAATAATAGGGACAGACATATGCAAATAAATAAAATGGGAGAAGGCACATATGTTCATGAACAGACCAAACAAACAAAGTGGACAATGAATGTTTGGTAGCTTGTAGCTTCTGATCAAATAAAACAAAATTTCAGAATATTTGTATTTCTTTACCATCAATTCAGGTAAGCCTATAACATTTTCTTCAAACTGTAATTAGTCTGAGGTAACTACACAAATAGACCCTTACACAAGACTTGATCTGGAATTCAGTTCTAGTACTTTTCTGTTTTAAAACTCTTGTGCACACAATTTCTTTTTATTTCCCCAGCTCTGTTCAACCATGTGCAATTCATCATTAATACTCTGGAATGCAACTATATTTGAGTGGTTCTGCATTTGCGAGGGACATTTTGGCACTTATTTCAATCTTTCTACTTCAATGCTGTGCTTCATTGTGGGAATGCCGGTTCATTGCTGGTTCTTCTGGGTACATCTTCATGGGGACATCAAACCCAACTTGGTGTTTCCACTGAACATCACAATACTGGAGCTTTTTTATTGTATTCAATGCATTGTAGACATCATTGTTATCAATTATCCTTCCATGTTGGGACAGGCCATACTGCACTTTCTTATTGGTCTCGGTTGGACTTTCAGACCTCTCATCCAGATCTTCATGTGTTGTCAGGACCCGGCCTAGAACCTGGGTCTCTGGTGTAAGAACTAGGCGGTAATACCACTGAGCCACCAGCAAGCAGGGGTAGGATCCAATTGAAACACAGGTCAGAATACGAGGTCTCAGGTAAGGTGGTTTAATGAACAAAAGAGGATGACAAAAACTCTAACAAAAGTTCTTCTCAAAATGGAGGTATAAAAACAAAAGGAAGAAAACAAACACTCCACGAGGGGAGAAAAATAGACAGAAGCAAGAGAACTTACTATAAAATAACTTAAACAAGAGTCCTACAATCTCACAAGATCTCCAAGAAAATCCTTAGAAACACAGAGTGCCAGGCAGACCTCTCTTACAGCATCTCATACAAAGACCAAGTAACAAGGGAGAACAAAAACAGAGCTTAAATACACAGGGGGAAACAAGGTTCAGGTGAAGATAATTACACAAACGAGAGACAACAGATGAGTGGCACGACATCTAGTGGCAGAACTAAGGAACAGCAGTCCCAAATGCTGACAGGACCCCCTTCCCTAGGGACGTCTCCTGACGTTCCTTCCAGAACACCCCGGTCTCCGGGCACGAAATTCCCGGATCAAGCTGCGGTCCAGGATGTCCTTGGTCGGAACCCAGGAGCGTTCCTCTGGCCCGTAACCCTCCCAGTCCACCAGATACTGCAGGGAGTTTTGGACCCTTCGCGAGTCTAATATCCGGCGGACTGTGAAGGCTGGCTGGCCGTCAATGATCCTGGGGGGCGGAGGGGGCCTGCGTGGGGGGGCAAAAGGAGAAGACAAAACAGGTTTTAACAAAGACACATGAAAGGTAGGGTTAATTCTAAGTGAACGAGGAAGGTACAAACGGTAAGACACAGGGTTTACTTTCCTGGCAATACGGAAAGGGCCAATGAATTTCTGGGCAAGTTTCTTAGACTCAACCCGAAGAGGTAAGTTCTTGGTAGCCAACCAGACCTGTTGGCCGGCCCGGAAGCTGGGAGCCCTCTGTCGATGGCGGTTAGCCTGATGCTGGTACCTCATGGAGGTCTGGAGAAGCGCACGTCTAGCCTTCTTCCAAGTCGACTGGCAGCGTCGGACGAAGTGTTGGGCAGAAGGAACCCCGACCTGTGCCTCTTCCTCAGGAAACAGTGGAGGGAGATAGCCAAACTGACACTCGAAGGGGGATAGTCCTGTGGCAGATGATCGGAGGGTGTTGTGTGCATATTCTGCCCACACGATGAAGGTGGACCATGAGGTGGGGTTGTTGGCCACCATACAGCGCAGGGTGGTCTCGAGGTCCTGGTTGACCCGTTCTGTCTGGCCATTAGACTCAGGATGGAACCCAGATGACAAGCTGGCAGAAGACCCGACCAATTTACAAAAGGCCCCCCAGAATCGAGATGAAAACTGGGGGCCTCGATCGGAGACGACATCCTGAGGAATACCAAAGACTCTGAAGACGTGGTTCATCAGGAGCGTGGCAGTCTCCTTGGCTGAAGGCAGTTTTGGTAAGGGAATGAATCGGGCAGCCTTCGAGAACCGGTCCACAATAACCAGGATGACAGAGTTGCCCTGGGACGGAGGAAGACCTGTGATGAAGTCCAGAGATATGTGCGACCACGGTCTATGGGGAACAGGCAAGGGGTGCAGAAGTCCTAAAGGCCGCTGGCGCCTCGATTTTCCTTGGCTGCACACTGGACAGGCCTCCACAAAGCTCCTTACGTCCTCCTTGATGGAGGGCCACCAGAACCGCCGCTGGAGGAAGTCCAGGGTACGTGCAATCCCAGGGTGGCAGGTCAGGGGAGAGTCATGACCCCACTGAAGAACCCGGGCTCGGACGGATCGAGGAACGTACAGGCGACCTGGGGAACCGCCACCTGGGTCTGGTTCATGGGCTTGGGCCTCACGTATCTCCCTTTCCAGTTCCCAGCGCAGTGGTGCGACGATCCTAGCCTTAGGGATGATCAATTCTAGTGCCTTCTCTTGTAACTCAGGAGAGTAAGCTCGGGACAAGGCATCCGGCTTGATGTTCTTAGTGCCAGGCCTGTAGGACAGAAGGAACTGAAAACGATTAAAAAATAAGGACCATCGAGCTTGGCGAGGATTGAGTCGCTTAGCCTGCTGCAGGTACTCCAGGTTCCTGTGGTCTGTGAGAACCTGGAAAGGGTGTTGAGCCCCCTCAAGCCAGTGGCGCCACTCTTCCAAGGCGAGCTTCACCGCAAGAAGTTCCCGATCCCCGATGTGGTAGTTGCGTTCCGCTTCCGACAGGCGACGAGACATGAAGGCGCAAGGGTGCATCCTACAGTCCTCCCCTCTCTGAGAAAGGATGGCCCCAACTCCCACATCCGATGCATCCACCTCTACCACAAAAGGTCTTTCAGGATCGGGAACTGAGAGGATAGGTGCCGAAGTGAAGCGACGCTTGAGGTCACGGAAGGCTCTTTCTGCCTCCGAGGACCAGCAGATCTTGGTAATACCTCCCTTAGTCAGTGCCGTTAAGGGTGCAGCCACTGTGCTGAAGTTCTTGATAAACCTCCTATAGAAGTTAGCAAAGCCGATGAAGCGTTGAACTTCCTTGACTGTCGTAGGGGTAGGCCATTTCAGGACAGCCTCGACCTTCTTGGGATCCATCTCAACATGACCTGGGGTGATGATAAAGCCGAGAAATTGAGCATGGGTGACATGGAACTCACATTTCTCAGGTTTCACATAGAGATGGTTATTCAGGAGGCGTTGGAGAACAGCACTGACATGCCCTTCATGCTCCTCGAGAGACCTCGAAAAAATTAAAATGTCATCCAAGTAAACGAAAACGAACTTGTTCAGCATGTCCCGGAGTACATCATTTATTAGGGCCTGGAAGACTGCTGGAGCGTTGGTGAGCCCGAACGGCATCACCAGGTACTCATAGTGACCTGTGGGAGTATTGAAGGCCGTCTTCCATTCATCCCCTTGTTGAATCCGCACAAGATGGTAGGCGTTGCGTAGATCCAGTTTGGAGAAAATGGAAGCCCCTTGTAGCAGCTCAAAGGCGGAGGCCATCAGAGGAAGGGGGTAGCGATTCCGAATCGTGATTTTATTAAGTGCCCGGTAATCGATACACGGCCTGAGTCCTCCATCCTTCTTCCCCACAAAGAAGAAACCCGCTCCTGCTGGGGAAGTGGAAGCACGGATGATGCCAGCCGCTAAGGACTCCTTGATGTATGTGTCCATAGCGACGCGCTCGGGAGGAGACAGGGAGAAAATCCGACCTCTAGTGGGACAGGTGCCAGGGAGAAGGTCGATGGAGCAATCATAGGAACGGTGTGGTGGTAGGGAAGTGGCTCTGGACTTACTAAAAACAGCCTGGAAACGGTGGTAGACACTAGGGACTCGAGACAGGTTGATGGGTTCTTGAGACTCGGGACTCTGGGCTGGGGGACTGGAGAGGGGACAGGTAACCTGGCATGCAGTACCCCAACTCAGGATGGTTCCAGCTAGCCAGTCGATACAAGGGTTGTGTTGGTGCAGCCAGGGATAACCCAAGATCACAGGGAACTCGGGAGAGTCAATCAGAAAAAACTCTTCCATATGTTGATGTTGGAGAACAGTGAGACGAAGAGGGTAAGTGATCTCCGTAATGCAGCCCGGTTCCAAGGGTCTGCCGTCTAGGGCAGTAACGGTTTGGGGTCGAGGAAGTAATTGGGTGGGTATACCAAGCCTCTTGACCAGAGAACGGTCCAGGAAGTCGCCAGCAGCCCCGGAGTCGATCATGGCTCTGACCTGATGTTGATGGCCCTCCCAGGAAAGAGTTACAGGAATGGAAAGCACTGCATTGGGAGGAGGAGCACTAATCTTCCCCATCACAGCCCTCCTGTAACTGGGCGGGGACTGTCGTTTCCCGGGAGCTCGGGACAGAGGAGACGGAAATGCCCAGATGCACCGCAGTATAGGCAGCGATTCTCCCTCATGCGGCGATCCCTCTCGGCAGGGGAGAGTCTGGAACGCCCCAACTGCATGTCCTCCGGGGGCTCAAGTTTCTCAGAACTGAGTGAGGAAATGCGTGCAGGATAGGATTGCCTGTTTCCAGAAAATCGGGGCGGAGATGTCTTGCGACGGGTTGATGCTCTCTCTCTTAGCCGATTGTCCAGACGGATAGCCATGGTGATCAAGGACTCGAGATCAGTTGCGGGCTCACGAGTAACTAGCTCGTCCAGAATGGGTCCGGACAATCCTCCCTGGAAGCAGGCCATTAGAGCTTTGTCGTTCCATCCACTACTGGACGCAATGGTCCGGAACTCTATAGCAAAGTCTGCAGTGCTACGTGATCCCTGCTTAAGGGTGAGTAGTTGCCTAGAAGACTCCTGACCACTCACTGGATGGTCGAACACCCGCTTGAACTCCTCCACAAAGAGAGCGTATGTTCCACAACAGACATCTTGAGATTCCCACACCGCAGAGGCCCAGGAAAGTGCCTTATCTGCTAGGAGAGTGATGATGTAGGCGATCTTAGAGCGGTCAGTAGGGAAGCTTGAAGGCTGGAGTTCAAATGTCAAGGAACACTGAGTCAGGAATCCCCCACATGAATTGGCATTCCCTGAAAAGGGCTTAGGAGGTGGAAGCCGAGGCTCAGCGACCACTTGGGGCACACCAATGGGAGGCAGAGGTGGTGCTGGAGAAGGTGAACTCCCTGGAATCAGTTGAAAGAGCTGGCCAATGGATTTCATCACATCAGCGAGAAGGTCAGAGTGCTTGGCCATCAGTTCCTCCTGATGGGTGAGAACTGCTTCATGGCGTTGATACGCTACCTCATGCTGAGCCATCATTGCCACCAGGTCCTTATAGGTGAGTGTTTCTGGATCCATGTTGTGACTCCATTTTGAGAAGAACTTTTGTTAGAGTTTTTGTCATCCTCTTTTGTTCATTAAACCACCTTACCTGAGACCTCGTATTCTGACCTGTGTTTCAATTGGATCCTACCCCTGCTTGCTGGTGGCTCAGTGGTATTACCGCCTAGTTCTTACACCAGAGACCCAGGTTCTAGGCCGGGTCCTGACAGAAAGACTTCTGTCAGGACCCGGCCTAGAACCTGGGTCTCTGGTGTAAGAACTAGGCGGTAATACCACTGAGCCACCAGCAAGCAGGGGTAGGATCCAATTGAAACACAGGTCAGAATACGAGGTCTCAGGTAAGGTGGTTTAATGAACAAAAGAGGATGACAAAAACTCTAACAAAAGTTCTTCTCAAAATGGAGGTATAAAAACAAAAGGAAGAAAACAAACACTCCACGAGGGGAGAAAAATAGACAGAAGCAAGAGAACTTACTATAAAATAACTTAAACAAGAGTCCTACAATCTCACAAGATCTCCAAGAAAATCCTTAGAAACACAGAGTGCCAGGCAGACCTCTCTTACAGCATCTCATACAAAGACCAAGTAACAAGGGAGAACAAAAACAGAGCTTAAATACACAGGGGGAAACAAGGTTCAGGTGAAGATAATTACACAAACGAGAGACAACAGATGAGTGGCACGACATCTAGTGGCAGAACTAAGGAACAGCAGTCCCAAATGCTGACATGTGTATTGAACAATATTTGGCAGTGATTCATCCAGTAACATTTCTGAGATATAAGGACATCCAGTACAGGATTGCATTGGTAGCAGCAGCTTGGCTAATGGCAATGTGCAACAGTTTGAGGCTTGTTTCCATTGGGATATACTACTTTGAAGATCACATATTCTTTGTGGGCTTTTGCATTGCAGTGATGATAACTTCATTTTGCTGTGCTTCCGTCCTTCACGCTTTGAAGCGTCCAGGACCTGCAGATCGAAGGAATGTAGAGATGACAGACAAAGACAGACACAATAAAACTGACAGAGGCAGAGCTGTTGCGAACCAGCAAAAAAGGAAGGCCTTCAGAATCATCGCTCATATTTTAGTGTCTATACTGGTTTGTTATTTACCTCTGGTAGTAACTTATTTTATACGTACAGCTAAAGTCCATAAGCTTTCTTATATATGTGAAGCTGTTCCACTGATTCTGTCAATCACCACAATTGCTCTGTTAATTTCACCGCTAGTCAGAATGTACAGTGAAGGACATCTGAAACATTTACTGTGCTTTTCTCAAATGTTTTCAAATAAAAGGATTATTGCATTTTAAATATGAAAAAGAAATGTGAAATTAGTGCTTGAGGTAAATAAAATATGTGACTGTTTTGTGCAAATATATAGCATATAGTATAGCATTATATTTTCACAGTAATAGAGTACTATTATTTTTATTATGTGTGTTATGATTCAGGGGCAGGGAGGCGGTGCCTCTTCAAAAAAATTTGATGAGAAAATAATCCATATTACAAAAATAAAAAACCACAAATATTGTATGTGTATAAATAGCTAATTTTCTAACACTGTCCAACACCGACAAAGGCAGGTAAAGTTACAGCGGAAGTCCACGTCTCTCTTTTGCCTCAAAGCGACAGAGCATTGAGTTTTAACAGACCCCCAAAACTGCATGTGGCGGGTTGGTGGGGGGTAATTGAGAATGAATGGGGGAAAGTCACGTGAGAGGAGGCAATGCCTCCATCACGCTATTGGTTATGAATAGATACGATTGGTTTGTGTGATCAATCCCATCTAGTTTTTGTGCATGTTTTGCAAATCAGTCTGAATTAACAAAATGGTGGCACTGATGGGAAGATCATAGACAGTAAAATAAATGGACAGAGCGTCCCCATAGACTTCAACGGAGATAATTGAAGTCAGATAGAAGCACTCACTTCCTGATGGCTGAGCGTACTGCGCAGCCTCGGACTGAGCTTGACGACGTAGATGTGACGTGAGCATCCTGTCCAACAGTGGCAAGTCTTCTAGTAGTTGTGCAAAGTGAAATCTGAATCACAGAATCTTGCAGAGACAGAGAGGGTGAGCAGGAGCAACTTTTGATGAATGAAGCAGGATCTGCAACATCTCTATCTGCGTTTATGCCTCCACGTCCCCCCGATTGCCTCATAGACAGTAAAAGATTGCCTACTTCTCCTCGGGTCTATACGGTAATTTGCTCAACAGTGCGACGCAATCGTTAGCCTATATTTTACAAAAACAGCTTCAACGGGGCGATAGTGTAAGATACAAGGTAATGGAGCTTTTTATACATTGTCGTGTTTGTTTATTAATAAACAATGGACGAATGGAGTCTTTAAACGCCTCAGATGTAAAGATATTCACTGTCAAAATGAGGCCAAAATGAATGGGAGTCAATGGGATGCTAACAGCAGGTGATGGCTTGATTAGCAATGGCCGCGCCTATGGAAGGTACGATTTCCGGGGGCTGGATTACCCCCTTGGGGAAGATAGACTATAATTAAAAAGCAAGTAAACAACTCAGCCACTTAAGCCGTGTTTCCGCCACAGGAACTTTCCCCAGGAACTAGGAACTTTGGGGTGGTACTCGGTGTGTTTTGACCGCTGGAACCAGGGTCTAAATGAAGTTCCGGGTAAATATTTCCCCCGAGTGGCCCTGCTCCCGAGGTGGTACTTTTTCAAAGTTCGGGAACTTTCGGGGGTGGGACTTGGGCGCTGAACATGCTGATTGGTTGAGCTCACGCAGCATTTTATTTCAACCAGCATTTTTAAAAGTCTCAGCCATTGCACGGTCAATGTCCGTAATAGCAGATGATACCATACTTTGTCATATTTTAAATCTAGCTTTACGAGCTTTCAGAATACGCTTTAGTATCAGTGCTTGTCTCTTTTCCGCAGTTTTGTTAATGACCTCTTTAGTAAACCAATATATAACCAGCAAAAGCAGCGCTGCTTGAATCTCCTCTATACTTGTTATTGTTGCAGACAGTGTCGCACAAAAATGATTACTGTCTGTCGCTGACTGGGAGGAGCAGTCGCGCCGCGCGCAGTCCTACATCACCGGACTAATTTGCCTAATCTTCTCAGTACTTTAGACCGCAGTGGAAACGCAGACAGCAGCAGGTCTGGGGGGAAAAAGTTCCTGTAAAAAAAGTTCCTGGTACAAATTGTTCCGGGTAATTTCGGTGGAAATGGGGCTTTAGATAACACTGCTTTATGTCATATCAAAATTAAAACTTGAAATGGCCTTTAAACATGACGACTGTGACTGTTTATTTAACAAGGAAAATGTGACAACATAAATGGGGCATGAAAATATGGCAGCATCATTATTTTATTTTTACACATAGATCGCCAGGTCTATTAGGTAAATCTGTTGACTTTATCAGTCTTTGTTGCATTACATGCCAGTGGTGCCCGTTCAAAAATGGGGAAAGGTACTTGTTTTTTTAATCAAAGTTTGCACGCCTGCAACCTCTTATTTTGAAGATAATATCCTTTTAGATTCTAATTTACTTTACTTTTGGTTTCTTAATTTTTAAGGCCCAATAATTTCCAGAGATATAGGAATCTCAATGTGGCTCCATGAGTAAATTGGTACACATTTGCAATGGTCACACATTTTCTGAACAACAAATAATGTTGAAACTAGAAATGTATCTTTTTTTTTTCTTCTATCAACATAATTGAACATTCCTGTCTAAATGCGCCATCAATATTGTGCCTGTAACCCTAAAAGTATTAAATATATCTCAACATCCTTCTATATTCTCATTCTTAATAAACTTTTCTTTTGTAACCTTAATTTTAAAGGCCCTATGATTCAGTCCCATAGATATAATGTTGCTCCATGCTCAAATTATTGAATATTTATTTACCAAGAGATATTAAAAATCATCAACCTGATAAAATTTATTAAATGATAAAATGATTAAATGATAAAATTAAGTTTTGTTTTTTTTTGTCAGGAAGATACATGGCATAAAATTTGAAAGCATAATATCTGAATGTCTTTGAAATGTCAGCCAATAAAACGTATTATTATTATTATTATTATTATTTTTTTAAACAATGGCACTTTATTTTGAATTAGGATGTTGTTGCAGCATGTAGGCCTATGAATAAATGAAAATGCATATTTTTAAATTAAAGAGAACTTAAAGGATTGCTTTTGGTCCTTATTGGTTATTTTGTGTTTCAATAATGAGGTTAAGAATACTTAAATATAAAATGTTTTTAACAACTTACAATAATGAAAGAGGACTTCCCTTTTTGATCACGTCTTTCCTCATGGAGAGTGCATGTTTTATTGCATGGCTGAATGTTGGACTCATGAACAATAATCACATTGTTTGCATCCACCCAAACTGATTTGCTGAAATCAAAATGCGAACAGGGATGTTTTTTTTTTATTTTTCTCGAAGGAATGGTTAATTCTCAATTTAGAGCGTATGCCTGAATATACGGGACAAGCTATATAATATATGGGACAAACCATATAATATGGAATCGTCCCGTATTTAAGACGTCAATGAAGTGTTCCGTATGAAAGCCATACGGAATGCTTCATTGATGCCTTAAATACAGGACGATTCCGTATTATATGGAACGGTTGGCAACCCTACTACCAACTCGCTAAACCACGACCCACCCAGCACAATTACCGTTATGTGTCCGACGTTGTAAAGATCGATACCATTGAGCAGCGTTTACCTCTGTAAGTTGACGGAGTGGATTTCTGAGTGAGTGGAGGCAGGGCTAATTAGTGTCGTTTAAAGGTGCCCTAGATTGAAAAATGTAATTAACCTCGGCATAGTTGAATAACAAGAGTTCAGTACATGGAAATCACATACCGTGAGTCTCAAACACCATTGCTTCCTCCTTCATATGTAAATCACGTACGTGATAAACACCACAGAAAAATAGGTGAATCTCAACATAACACATACTGTGACGCAACAGTCGGGATCATTAATATGTATGCCCCCAACATTTGCATATGCCAGCCCATGTTCAAGGCCAGGCGGAACTGCACAGCCGAGTCATTGGAAATTCTGCAGGTATTGTGAAGAAACAAGGATCTAGCGAGGATAGCGAAAATGGCAGATCATGGAAATAAATGTTATGTTCCAGGCTGTGCAGGGGATGTGAGGACTTTTCATACCCTTCCCACAGAACAAAACTGTCAACAGGCATGGTTGATTTTTATCTATAACCGGATACCACACCAATTAAATTCAAAGTTTTTTGTTTGCTCGGCCCATTTCACCACGGACAGTTTTTCTAACCTGGGACAATATGAAGCAGGCTTCGCTCAGCGTCTGATACTGAAGAAGGGGGCAATTCCATCTATATTTGTGATTCAAAGTGAAGAAGCTGTAAAATCATACGGTGACACATTACAATAATTAAAATGTTTTTACTTTTTTACAAATTCTGCAGCTTCGTCAGAAACAGGCTCAAACATATAAGGTTGGATGCCTAATCTCTCCATTGTCTTGACAGACAGTAGAGATGTGTTTGCTGCTACTGAAATGAGCTGCGCAGTGAAACAGCCAATCAGAGCAGAATTCCACTTTACTATTCACAACCCTTCCAAATAAGGCAAAAAAAATTGATTCTAGGGACAATTTCTAGGGTTGTAAATGGACCTGTAAAACCGTATCTGAAATATTTTCCATTTAATAAGCCACATATCCCCTATGTAGATATCAGAGAACTATTTAAAATATAGTTTCAAGGGCACCTTTAATCATGTTTTTCAGGTCAGTTATTATTGTTATTGTTCTATTGTGTTCTACTTTATCTACAAATCTACTTTTGTTCAGATTTGTTTGAAGTTCAGTCAGTATCTGCTACTGGGTTTAATGTTATATACCTTATGCTTCACTGGCTTAGTTTGACTGGATTCTTTTCTTGCCATGTGTGCCATTTAAAAATCTGTTTAACTTCATGTTGAGTTTATTAATGTTTACTCACATGAACTTTCAGGTGAACTTTCCTTTCTATGTTTACCCAACTGGAAATGTTCAGGGAAAAACTTTCATTTTACATAAAACATGCATTTCAAACAGTTTCTGCTCTGTTGATAAAAGGAAATGTGTAAACAGGTGATTAGGGGGAAAAGACAACAGCTTTAAAAAACAAAACAAAAAAAACCTACCCCCATAAACACACACAACCCCCACGCACCACTTACTTGGGAAATAATCAAGCCTGTTTTAATGTAAGGAAAAAAGTTCATGTTTAAAATTATGGCCTATTTTATTACTACAGCTTTCTTCTAAAATGGTCTAGCCATGTATTAATAAAAAAAGTATGTCTTCAATAACAAGGCGAGAATACGTAGGCCAACAGGTGTTTTTTGTAAATGCACATCATGATTTTCTATTCAAATGTTGCACCAACATTTGTTTGTTCCCAAAACTAAGCTATTGAAAAAACAACATTATCTTAAAGATCATGAATGACATGAGCTAAAACAACAGGGACAATTCTATGCAAAAATAGCATGATATATAGCATTTTTTTCTTGAAGATGCATAATCAGAAGATAGAAGAAGACAATCAGGTCATGTATAACACAAGATAACACTAGTCCATTAGTCCTTTCCATTAACAAAACAACAAAAGAAAAACCTATGTATGTGTGTGTGTGGTCATTAACTAAAAGCTGAAGAAATGGTAAAACCTTAAATGTTTAAATTTTTTGGGTCCCTATGAGGAAAAAACATATAAATAATTATTTAATTATGTATGTAAAATGCAGAACGTTTTCTGTGATGGGTAGGTTTAGGGTTAGGGGATAGAATATAGTCCTACATTTTTTACAGTATAAAAATAATTATATCTATAGAAAGTCCCCAAAAATATGAAACCCCCCAAATTAGCTTGGAGCATCCTAAGATACTGTTGCAAAAAAAAAAAAAAAAAAAAAAAACATATATAAGGGACAAATATGCAAAACAAAATAGGAGTAAGGCAAGGCAAGTTTATTTATATAGCACATTTCAGACACAATGGTAATTCAAAGTGCTTTACATGAAGAGTAAGCAGACATTTATCATTTCTTAGATGGACGAGGTGCTTTTGTAGCTTGTTTTTTACACACAGATTGAAACAGAGCCACGTTTAGTATCTTGTCGCTGTTAGAAAAAACTATTCTTTGGTATATTTTGCAATCTCGCCCATCAATCCAGGTAGGACATTCTTTACCATCATTTTAATTCACATACTTCAGATTTAAGGATTAAACAAAAACAGTGGCAATATTTGTGTCCAGTCTGACTATTAAATAAAATGTTTTTTATCATTTGAACTGCATGTTTCGGTGGCATAAAACACAAGAAATGACATGCTGTAATAAAAATAATATTTGACCAAAGTACTCACCCATTTCTGTTTTCTCCAGCTCGGTACAATCATGTGCAATTCATCCATCCACATCAACAATACAGCTTTCATATTTGATGAGTCAGTGGATTGGTTCTGCATGTGTGAGGGATATTTTGGCCCCTATGCCACTTTTTTGACTTCAATACTGTGCTTCACTGTGGGAACGCCGATCCATTGCTGGTCCCTCTGGGTGTTTCTCCATGGGAACATTAAATCCAACTTGGTGTTTCCACTGAACGTCACTATACTGGAGCTGTTTTTTTGCATTCAATGCATTATAGACGTCATTGTTGTCAGATATCCTTCTCTGGATGGTGACCGTTTAGCCAACTTTCTTATTGGTGTTAGTTGGACCGTCAGACCTCTTCTCCAGATCTGCATGTGTATTGAACAATATTTGGCTGTGATTCAGCCAGTAACATTCCTGAGATATAAGGGCATACAGTACAGGATTGCATTGGTAGCAGCAGTTTGGCTAATTTCTTTGGGCAACAGCTTGAGGCTCATTTTCAGTGGGGTAAACTATTTTAAAGATCATGCATTCTTTGTAATTTTTTACATTGCAGTGATGATAACCTCTTTTTGCTGTGCTTCTGTCCTTCACGCTCTGAAGCGCCCAGGACCATGTGATCGCAATAATGTAGAGAAAGACAGACACAATAAAATTGACAGAGGCAGAGCTGTTGAGAACCAGCAGAAAATGAAGGCCTTCAGAATCATATCTCTTATTTTAGTGTCTATCCTGGTTTGTTATTTGCCTATGGTAGTCATTTATTTTATGAATCTAACTAAAATCAGTAAGTATTTATATTTATGTGAAGTTGTTCCGCTGACTCTGTCCTTAACTACAACTGCTGTGTTTTTTTCACAACTAGTCAGGATGTATAATGAAGGCCATCTGAAGCACATAATGTGCTTTTCAAAGCTTAGAGAACAAATACAAGGAAACTAAGACAAACTGAAAAAAAATCGAGCTTCAAATATTATTAGATTTTAGATTTCTTGTAAATGATGTGACATTAGAATCAGAATTGTATTTGTGTGGTTGATTTGTGAAAATCTGAATCAAAATGTATAAAATCTGAATAAAAATGTTCTCCCTTCCCTCTTGGGCCATAAGAAGGCCCCCTATAACTGTCTACTTAAGCAGGTTACACTCTATAGGGAACACCATTAGCATGACTGGTGTCTGAAGCACGTGTGACAAACACAGCAATTTATTGGCTGTCGACAGTCCATTACGTCACAAGTTGAGTATAAAAAGGCACCTGTAATGTAAAGTTTTTGTAGTTTCAGTTGGTTCTATTTCTTTTATAAATGTAATTTAAATGTAATTTTAAAGGTCCTGTTCTTCGTGTTTGTAGAGGTTCGGGTAAGGAGGGCAAGGAAGAGGACACAGGGGTCGGCTGAACTACTGACGTTTTTATTAATAAACTCAAGGTCGTTTCGTATTCGCACTAGAGTGCACATTCAACTCAAAAACATTCGGCGGCACACTTCCGGGTCGCGTCCATCCGGGAACTCAGGGCACACGTCAGTAGTTCCTTCTCTCTCTCTTCATCCTCCGTTTCTCCATGGCTCTTATACTCTCCCCGCGCCCATTACTGGAATGAGAGACAGGTGTAGGTGGTTTGTGTCTAACCCACTCACTTACCGCTCGTCTCCCGCCTCTCTCTCCTGCTGCAAACCTCGCTGAACCACGCCCCCCCTGCCACATACCCCCACCGCCCGTCTCAGGCCGGGGAGCCATCCGGCCTGCGGCCCCCCCCCCCCCCATTCCTGGAGAGGAAGTCAGCCACCGCCATCTGAACACCCGGCCTGTGGATCACCTTGAACTTAAATGGCTGAAGAGCTAGATACCAACGGGTGATCCGCGCGTTGGTATCCTTCATGCGGTGGAGCCACTGCAGCGGGGCATGGTCCGAACAGAGGGTGAACTCCCGCCCCAGGAGATAATAGCGGAGGGTGAGAACGGCCCACCTGATCGCCAGGCACTCTTTCTCAATGGTGCTGTACTTAGCCTCTCTCTTAGAGAGCTTGCGGCTAATGTACAGCACCGGCCGCTCCCCCCCTTCCATCTCCTGGGACAGGACCGCGCCCAACCCCCTGTCCGACGCGTCGGTCTGCAACAGAAAAGGGAGAGAAAAGTCAGGAGAGTGTAATAACGGCCCGCCACATAGAGCAGCCTTTACCTGAGTGAAGGCCTGCTGACACAGCTCCGTCCATTGGACCGTATCTGGCACCTCCTTTTGAGTAAGGTCAGTCAGAGGGCTGGTGAGGTCCGAATAATTGGGAATAAAGCGTCTGTAATATCCCGCCAGCCCCAGGAACTGCCTTACCTCCTTTTTGGTCTTAGGGCGCGGGCAGGTCGCAATCGCAGCAGTCTTATCAATTTGGGGACGCACCTGTCCATGCCCCAAGTGGAAGCCAAGATACCTCACTTCCACACGCCCAATCGCACACTTCTTTGGATTGGCCGTGAGCCCCGCCCCTCTCAGCGACCTCAGGACAGCCCTCAAATGCTGCATATGCCGCTGCCAATCATTACTAAAAATGATAATATCATCTAGATAGGCAGCCGCATATGCCGCATGGGGCCGTAGAATCCGGTCCATGAGACGCTGAAAAGTGGCGGGTGCCCCGAACAATCCAAAAGGAAGGGTGACAAATTGGTGTAACCCAAACGGCGTTGTGAAAGCCGTCTTTTCTTTGGACAATGGAGACAAGGGGATCTGCCAATAGCCCTTCGTTAAGTCCAATGTCGAATAAAAACGAGCCGTGCCTAGCCGATCTAACAGCTCGTCAACCCGTGGCATTGGATACGCGTCGAATTTCGACACAGCGTTCACTTTGCGGTAATCTACGCAGAACCGGACGGAGCCGTCTGTTTTCGGAACTAAAACTATCGGGCTGGCCCAGTCACTGTTAGATTCCTCGATTACTCCCATGTCCAACATCGCGCTCAATTCATCCTGAACCACCTTTTTCTTATGCTCAGGTAAACGATACGGCCGACTGCGAACTACCACGCCCGGCTCGGTCTCAATGTGGTGCTGAATGAGGTTCGTACGGCCGAACACGTCGGCGAACTCCCCCTGCAATGTTGTCAAATCCATGAGTTGGGCCGGTGAGAGGTGATCTCCCCCTGGGGCCAGAGCGAAGGATTGCGGTTTGATGTTCGCCTCTGGGCCGAGATCATCCTCTCCGCTAACCACCGACACCAACATCACTGATTCGGCCTCATTCCATTTCTTTAGGAGGTTGAGGTGATATACCTGACGCGCCCCTCCTCTATCGGACCGAATAACCTCATAATCAAGATCCCCGACTTGTCGTGCGACCTCAAACGGCCCCTGCCACTTAGCCATTAATTTAGAGCTAGACGTTGGGAGTAATACGAGTACTTTCTCTCCCGGTGAAAATTTGCGTAGCCTCGTTCCCCTGTTATACAGCCGGCTTTGGCGGTCCTGGGCTTGTAACAAATTCTCCCGTGATAGCCGCCCCAACGTGTGGAGTTTTGTTCTCAAGTCCAGCACATATTGAATTTCGTTTTTGCCCCGAGAAGGTCCCTCCTCCCAAGCCTCTCGCAGGACATCCAGTACCCCTCGGGGCTGGCGTCCATAGAGGAGCTCAAAGGGGGAAAACCCCGTGGAGGCTTGTGGGACTTCCCGCACAGCGAATAAGAGGGGTTCTAACCATTTGTCCCAATTTTTGGCGTCATCCTGCACGAACTTCCGGATCATGGATTTAAGCGTGCGATTAAACCGTTCGACCAAACCGTCTGTTTGTGGGTGGTAGACGCTAGTTCGAATCGATTTAACGCCCAATAACCCGTACAGTTCGCGTAACGTCCGTGACATAAACGCCGTGCCTTGATCGGTGAGGATTTCCTTTGGAACCCCCACCCGGGAGATAAGACGGAATAGCGCGTCCGCAACACTTTTCGCGGAAATGGTGCGGAGGGCTATTGCCTCCGGATACCGCGTTGCATAGTCCACTATGACTAATGCAAAGCGGTGTCCTCGTGTGGATCGCTCTAATGGCCCGATGAGGTCCATCGCAATTCTCTCGAAGGGGACCTGCATTAATGGAAGGGGGCGCAAAGGCGCTTTTGGGGCGGCCAGGGGATTCACTAACTGACATTCCGGACACGCCGCGCACCACCTGCGCACATTGTCATGAATGCCTGGCCAGAAAAATCGGGTCATGAGACGATTCAGTGTAGCCGCCTGTCCCAAATGTCCCGCCATAGGATTCGTATGAGCCGCGTGGAAAAGCATTTCCCTGCGGCTCTTCGGAACTAATAACTGGGTTGTATCTACTTTTGTCTGAGCGTCTTGGGTCACTCGATACAACCGATCTTTTATAATGGCAAAATACGGATAGGAGAGCGGGCGAGCGGGTGGGAGAGCCTGGCCATCGATGGAACGGACCTGTTGAAATGCGTGTTTTAGCGTCTCATCCTGGGACTGCTCCAGAGGAAAGTCATCCCGGTCCGAGAGAATTAGTCTCTCGATCCCGGTCGGTTCCTCTGAGGCAGCAGCCCTGGGTCCTGGCTCAGTCTCGCCCAGCTGCACTCGCGCCCCCTCCTCCCGTGCCTTCTTTCCCCAAGAAGCATCCACACTTAAAGCCCCCAATAGAACCGGAAAAGCGGGCCAATTCGTCCCCAAAATTAGTGGATGCCGGAGGTGGGGACTAACCGCCACCTCGACTCTATGCTTTTTCCCCCGAAACTGAATAGAGATTGGGACCACCGGATATTCCACCACATCCCCGTGCACACACCGCACCTTAACCACGCGGCTTGTATCCAATGCCCCCGATTGAATCAGGCTTTGATGGAAGGAGGTTTGGTTGCAACCTGAATCCACCAAGGCCCGATAAGTACCCCCCTCGATACTCACAGGTATTTGGTACTCGCCCGCCTGACCGGGGGTGACCTGGGGACCGTCCGGGACCCGGACCATCAGCCCCACCTCCATCACCGGGCACCGATCGATAAAATGGTCCGGGTCGCCGCAACGCCAACAGGCCAGCCCAGACCTACCCGCCGCTCCGGTGGCGGGGAGTGGGCTGGAGACGGGGCGCGGAGAGAGCGGAGAAACGGAAGCACTGTCGCCTCCGCCCGTCGTAGGGCCCGCCCCCCTGGGCGAAAACCTGGAGGAACCAAAGTAACCTTGGCCCCGGCTCCGGGGCGGGACCCGAGGAGGTGCTGGTGGTCTCAACCTAGGCAGAGGGACAGGGCGAGAGAGAGACGGGGAGGGAAGAGAGAGAGAATTAGTGGTGGTAACGTCGCCGACCCCTGGGCACGCCACCATGTGGTCCTCCGCCAGATCGATGGCTGAGTCCAGCGACGTGGGTCGGTGGCACTGGACCCATTCAGCCGTCTTCTTAGGCAGCCGAGCGATAAACTGCTCCAGTACCACCAGATCGATGACTTGGTCCACGTCGCTTTCCTCGGCCCGGAGCCATTTGCGGCACGAGTCCCGGAGCTGTTGGGCCAACGCGAAGGGCCGGCTCGCATCGCCCCTGTCCAGAGACCGAAAGTGCTGGCGGTGTTGTTCGGGCGAGCGGCCGACCCGCTGGACAATGGCCCGCTTCAGGTCGTCGAAGACGAGGAGGTTCGCGACGGGAAGTTGGTGGGCAGCCACCTGAGCCTCTCCGGACAGTAACGGAATCAGGCGCATCGGCCATTGCTCACGGGGCCACCGGCCGGCTTCCGCGGATTTTTGGAACAGTTCCAGGAAGACCTCCGGGTCATCTTGCGGTCCCATCTTATGCAGCGGGACAGTCAGCGGGACGGTGGACTGCTCGGTGGCTCCGTCGCGAACCTCCGTCCAGCTCCGGAACGTCTCGCGGTCCTCCTGCTGGGCCTGTATGATCGCCTGGAAGCGGCGTTCTTGATCCGTGCGCAGGTCCAGCAGGGCTTGATGTTGTTCGCGATGTAGGACCGCGAGGGACGAGATGACGTCCGCAAATGGCGAAGAGGACGGTTGTCCCTGCATGGCGGCGGCGTGGGTCCTTCTTCCTCCCGGGTTTCGGCACCAGTGTAGAGGTTCGGGTAAGGAGGGCAAGGAAGAGGACACAGGGGTCGGCTGAACTACTGACGTTTTTATTAATAAACTCAAGGTCGTTTCGTATTCGCACTAGAGTGCACATTCAACTCAAAAACATTCGGCGGCACACTTCCGGGTCGCGTCCATCCGGGAACTCAGGGCACACGTCAGTAGTTCCTTCTCTCTCTCTTCGTCCTCCGTTTCTCCATGGCTCTTATACTCTCCCCGCGCCCATTACTGGAATGAGAGACAGGTGTAGGTGGTTTGTGTCTAACCCACTCACTTACCGCTCGTCTCCCGCCTCTCTCTCCTGCTGCAAACCTCGCTGAACCACGCCCCCCCGCCACAGTGTTTTTTTGAAGCTTTGATTGTGTTTACAGTGTGCAAAAAAACAGTATTTTTAACACAATTTACTTATCTGTATACCGCTGTTTTCAATGTCCTAAAAACTGATGACTTCCTTTATTCTATGAAGTCCCTCCTTCAGAAATACGTAACGAGTTCTGATTGTGCCAGCGGTTCCCGTGTTGTGATTTGACCGCAGCTTAGCAAACGTGGCACGGTTCCTGTGTTGTGATTCGACGGCAGCTTAGCGCACGTGGAAAGGTCACGCCTCTTAACGGGAGATGTATGCGCTTAATGATCTCTACAGCGTCCCTGGGAAAGCCAAACAAAGGTGATTTGACTCCGGGATGAAAATAACAGCGTCTCGACGACATGGCGACAAACACACTCAAACGCAACACTTCCTTTTCTCCACGTGGGACAGCAACAAGACCACGCCCCCTTTTTTCGCGTATTCTTGTGGGCGGAGGTTAGTCTGTTCTACTGTTCTATCGACGTCATTTATGAAGGAAGTACCAGGATGTAGTCCAAGCCGGCCATTCGCTGTAGGCTTTGAAAGGGAACTTATGTTAAATAAAATATCGCCCTTGGCATTGAACTTTGTAATTTTTTATAATTTTACAGGTATTATTTATGCTCTAACAGCAACATTATACACTAACTAAAGTTTGAACAATGGGATCACGAAGAACGGGACCTTTAAGTAATAACTTTCTGAGTGAAAGTGTTCAGGCACAGGTGGTTTTACACAAATATGTGCTTTAGCATAGTAGATCCAATGTCTGTCTATAATAACAATAAACAAGGTTACATGTATTGTTTATTACAGCACACCATGATGTTCTATTCAAACATGGCACTAAGATTTGTTTGAACCAACTGGTAAATATTATGTGCACACATTCATGAAGTGAACTAAAACAACAGATACAACACTATGCAAACACAATATGAGCGCTGGTACATTATTAGTTCCCTATGAATGGATGAAACATGTTGGATGAGGGGCTTCTGTAGTTTGATTTTCATAGTTATACAGTATGCACTTCATAGAACATTTTCTTGACTGATTTTTTTATTTGAAGAATCAAGTTTCTGCTCTGCTAAAACTGTCACTTGACATTTAAGCCCCGTTTCCACTGAAATTACTCAGAACAATTTGTCCCATGAACCTGGGAACCAGACCTGTTGCTGTCTGCGTTTCCATCCTTCCTGTTCCAAAAGTACAGTGAAGATTAGTCTGGTGATGTAAGACTGTGCACGACTGCCCATGCCGTCAACAGAGCAAGGGCCAGCTGCCAAGACCATCCCGGATGCAAAGCTTGATGTCCTGGCTGACCAGGTGTGTGAGAGCCTGCCACAACATTCGTGGTATATTGGTATAAATTGGTATATTGGTTGTGCTGGATGAGGAATAAAGGCTGATCGACTGGGAGATGTAGTGATCTACACCCTGCCCACCCACCTTCTCTGTCACTGATCCCCTCCTGCACTAATGTCTCTTCATCGCCACTGGTCCTGTCTAGCCCAAGTTCTTCGTCATTACCAGTCTCAGTCATCACAGAGTTGTCTTCATCACCACCATCCCTGTCCATCAAAAGCTTTCTTCCACACCCAGTCTTCCTCCCCTGCATGCTCCACCAAAGCCAGCCACCCCCCCCCCCACCCCCAAGCTACACCATCAGCCCTGCCATGCATCCCTCATATGCCTTGGGGCCCCTAAATCTGCCCTGGCATGAAGAGGCCTGAGCTCCATCTTGTCCCTCAGAGGCCTCAGTTTCACCTTGGCTAAATTGTCTCCACCCTGGCCCCTCTTCGCGTCGGCTGCCCCGTTGACTGTCGTCCTTCTAGCTCCACCGGGGCTCCTATATCCACCGGCTCCACCTTGGTCAGTCATCTCTCCACCACAGACTTTCAGGCTGTCTGCTGCGCTCCATCCCTCCAGTTCTGTCAGGCTCCTCTATCTCTCATGCTCCACCGTTGTAGCGTCTGGAGTCGCTCTTGACGTGAGATCAAAGTGGTGGGTCGTTCGAGAAACACCAGAGATGCAGAGCTTTTACCCAGCTCTGCCTATGAATTAGTATTAGCATATAAATGAGTGTAGTGGTGCCATTTGAGGCTGGCCAAATGGCCGCACTATCACCCTTACGACCAGCAGAGACAACGCAGGCCGTGCCGTTATCGCCTGGTGAGGAGCTTCAAATAGATTCCTATCACACACACACCCCCCGGACCCCTAGCACACCTTCAATGACCTCAACCCACACACACAGACACACACACACACACACACACAAGTATTCCTCTTCATATTAGCCTTTAATTTAACCATCCCAGAAATATATGTGATGACCCTTGGGTTATATGTATGTTGACCACAAAGTATATATTTGTATGTGTGTGATGTTGATCTTAAATGCTCAAAATGGCTCTGTAAAAGAGATACACTGTCATTTTCGCATTTAAACCAGCATGTTTGATGTCGATCGGTTCCTCTTTCTCTGTCTTAGCCAATTATGTAAAAAGTATAATTATGACGTGTACCGTTATAATGCTTACCCCTTTTGGAGCAAAACCTCACTCGTTGTGGTTGCCAGCAAGAACATTCCAGTGAGTAATAAAAGTCCAAACAAAGAAACTTTCCCGCCTCAAATTCATATCAAGGATTGGTCCTCTCAGTGGAGGTGGGCGGAGGTTAGTGGACTTTAAAGTACAGTTACTCAAGCACCTCGGCGCTCAGCAGAAAAATTTGCAAGGACTCGGACGAGACAAAACTTCCCTTCCATCACGCCAGCGCGGCTCGCGGGGCTTCGGCCCGAGCCCGCCTGGTCAAGCTGATCGCCCCTTTGAAGATGACGCAACACCGGCGCGCTCCATCCGAGCGCGCACATCACTGCGCGAATCTTCTTAGCGCGAACGAGATGCCTTTTCCTTCCAAGACAACCGCTCCTACACGCCGTTAAATCTCCCGCGGACCGACCCCGGAAGGACCGAACGGAGGGAGAGCTTCAGCGCATGAACACTGAGAAACGCGACGCACGCACCTTGCTTACACAACACAAAGAAACCATGCAAGTATCAATTCTATCGAAATTTAGATGCGTTTGAGATTGTACCCCTATTATGGTGATAATTGTTCGTTGCTGGCTCTCGCGGTTTTGATTGGGAAATGTGTGACCGAACTATGCCCTTCTTCACTCTCCTTCCCTCTCCTCTTCCTCACTCTTCCTCCCCTCTCTCCTCATCCTCCCTCTTTACCTTCTTTTATTCTGTATATACATGTATCCTGTATGTAATCGTAGTAGCTATCACTATTAAAACCATTGTATCCACGTTTTAATTGTCATTGTTGCTGCTCACAAAACATGAGTCCCTTTAATGTCAGATCTAAGCTACGAGCTCTTATAAGTATCATCGAATGCCGTAATTAATACCATAACTCGGAAGGTTTGTCCTTTGTGGCCAGGGGGATAAACTTCCCGAAAATGGGTTGAAGTCCAAGTTGATAAGTATTGTACTGCTCGTTCGTTAAACCGAACGGAGTAGAGGAATTCTGAATCAATTCCTTAGAGGCTATTCTGTGATTATTTAATATAGATATATGTCCAGAGTTGATTGCAATAAATTGTTGTTAACCATATAGATATTGCATAAATACCTGTTAGGTATTCCCTTTTTTGGGTGATTTGTGATTCAATTATAACCCGTTATGATTAATCATAAATCCCTAACTATTAATACCCCTTATTCCCTATGAGCTAAATTTAATTTAATAATATATGTGACCCTAAGACGTTACACCGTGGTATTCACTCACTTCATCGTCGCTACAGTCCTCCGGCACCCTGGATCCATCTCCGCCACTCATTGGCAGGACGCCACCTTGATCTCCCAGTCCTTCAGCATCCCCGGGTCTCTCTGCCCCAAAGACTCTGCCTGGCGTAGACATCTCCTGGCGTCATTGCTGTCGGTTGGGCTCAAACGTCCACCTTAGCTCCTTTTCTTACCTGTTTCCTGTGTTCCTTTTCTCCATTTTTCCTGCCAATTTTCTATGGACATTCATTCAACCAGTACACCTGTTCATCATTTAATTTGTTATCCTTGTATAATTATGTTCTGTTTGTGTTTTCAATTCATTGTTTGGTATTGTTGTGTGTAGTGTCTTACACAATGTCACCTGTTCATCATCTTTGTATTGCTTGAGTTTGTTTTATATAACAAATACCTTTGTTTTGGAACCGTTTGAATCTTTATCATCATCATCTAGACAAAAGTGTTACAAATATCATGAGCTAAATAAGAGGAACAAATATATGCAAATAAAAAAAAAATGGGAGTGGGCACAGATATGTTCATGGTTTCCTATATGAACAGACCAAATAAGGTGGATAATGCATGGTTGGTAGCTTGTATATTCTGTTCAAATAAAACAATTCTTCAATATATTTTTTCTTTCTGTATACCATAAATTCAGGTATGACATTTCTTTCAATTTTAAATAATCAATAGTCTATGATTATGCATGGTCGTATGTCTCTAACCAATTGCGCCATTACGTTGGCTTTGATTGTAAAATGCCATTGGCTCTCGTGTGTCTCGTGACAGACTGCGTCATGCTAAAGAGTCGTGTGTATTATTTGAATGAAATATGAATGAATGTGTTCACGGAGCGGCGGGATCATCATTTTAGCGATTAAAACATTAGGATCAACTCTGTTCTTTACACAAAGATATCGTGTGACTTCAGAAGACTTGGAATGCAACAGCTCCAAAACATCTATGTGGCCAGTCCTTTGTGCAGTCATGCTCGATCCTGTTACCATTTTCCCCACGACTCTGACATGTGCTGCAAGTCGACCAACAGATCTTGGCTTTTTGGTAGACACAGTAAGGGACCTGGGTCATCTGATGAATGATGGGATTTCCTTCATGGGAAGAAAAATAAAAGTCAATCTGAGGTGCTTTGTGTGTGATGCTCCAGCTCGTGCATTAGTGAAAAATATCAAACAGTATTCCGGGTACTTTGGCTGTGACCGATGTGAGCAAAAAGGTGTGTGGTTAAACAGAGTCACATACCAAGAGACTGCTGACCTCATACTCCGGACAGATGAAGCATTCAGAAATCAATCACAATTTCAGCATCACCATGGGAACACACCTGTGTCTCACCTCCCCATAGACATGGTGAGCCACTTTCCCATTGATTACATGCACCAGGCTTGTCTCGGTGTAATGAAAAGGCTCCTGCTCATCTGGACCAGAGGAGACAGAGCTGTGAGGGTTTCGGCCAGCCAAAACAAAGAAATTAGTGCAAGACTGCTGTCTCTTCAGGACTGCATACCATCTGCATTTGTGCGAAAGCCTAGGGGTCTTGAGGAGATGGACAGATGGAAAGCAACCGAGTTTCGTCAGTTCCTTTTATACACAGGGAAGATTGTGTTAAAGGAATACTGCCAGATGATGTGTACTTACACTTCCTTTCTTTCAATGTGGCCATGGCAATCCTAGTATGTCCAAGTCTTGTGCAGGAACATTCCAAATATGCCAATGAACTTCTGCAAAACTTTGTGGAAAAAGGTAGGACAATCTATGGACAGGAGTTCCTCGTGTACAACACCCATACCATGCTGCACATAGCAAGTGATGCAGAAAACTTTGGTTGTCTGGAAAATTGTAGTGCCTTCATGCTTGAAAACTACCTGCAGTCACTGAAGAAGATGGTGCGTTCTGGCAGACACCCACTGATTCAGGTTTCTAAGAGACTGGAAGAGATGAGCAAACAGAAAAAAACTCCAAACAAAACAAGTGAACAGAAAATCTATACAAAGGCCAGAGACTGTGCATATATCCTCAGTGGGGGCCGATGCTGTGAGATTCTTCAAGTGGCAGACAAGGAAGAAAGAGTGCTTTGCCGTGTGTACAGTAAACCGTACCCACTGTTCCACAGTCCATGCACGTCATTTTTGATTGGAGCCTACACGTACAACCAAAAAAACAACACAATTAAATGGATTCCAACATCAGAACTCACAAATCATGCGATAAAGATGATTACAGAAGACAGGAGTGGGATTTTTCTGTCATTGCTCCATACGTTATAATCAAAGGTAATAGGTTGTTGTATGATGTGATGAGGCGATTGGTAAATATAATCAGCTTCTTTACCATTTATAATGATTTTTATTGCTTCTTGCAGAATGTATGCAATAGTTGAATTTTTAGAGGAGGGGACTTGTGATTTGGTTCTACAGACCTGGCTTTTTGAGGTATGAAATCTCACTTGTATCAAAAACATACATTAACAAATATCTTTACAGTCACCATGAAAATCAAAATTGACGTAATTTTTTATGGAACATAAAATTATTCATGCACTTTTTTTGTAAAGCCCTTTTAATCTTTTTACTAAATTATTTTCATGCCCTCCTTGTAAGGACAACTCTTCTCTTTTTTTCCTCAATTTAACCCATTGTTCTCCCAACGAATGTCACTTCCATTTAGCATGTTTTGAGTACAATTCTCAATTATTAACATTTACATTTACCTTTTTACTTGAGTTAGATTTTCAGTTACTCTTGCTTTCATATTTCAGTTTGAATTTATTTTCTACTTCTACAATATTTATTTCATAATTTAATTGTACTATTTTATTGCAGGTACAATATTGTTACTGAGCACCAATTAATGTGACCAAAAAAATGTAAAGACTTGAACTTCCTGATAAAACAAATTGGACCAGGCACAGGGTCAGAGTGTTTGCAAAAACAGGTATTTCATTTTACTTTAAAGGATCATTCAAACAAAATGTTAGTGCAACTACTGTTACTGAATGCTAAATTATACTCACTGTATTTGTATTTCAGATAATTATGAAACTGCTAAAAAGTGGTCCAAAAGAGCAGCTGTGCAGTCTTCTGTGGAGAGCTCTGATGACATTCCCAAGAGGAAAAAACGTCCAGTGTGTCTCAGCAGCTCTGATGAAGGTATGAACCTGAGAATGTGAAATAAGTTTACAAGTAAACAATTAAAGTAATTCTAAAATAATTTTAATTCTTTCTTTTTTTTCTCTTTTTTTTTTTACAGATACTTCAGTACCTCACCCCAAAAAGAAGAGCCGGGTGAACTGTACAAAAACTGGTAGGCCTTTCTTAGTTTTAATTCTTTTACTTCATCACTTGTGCACATTTTCATATTAAAAGTCTTTGGGGGTTTTCAGAATACCACAATTTCATAAGTTGATTGATACCAATAACGGTATATTTTATATCTATGCGTTTATTCCTATTTTTTAGTAATTAACTTCTAATTTACAGTGGAACCTCAGCTGCCATTTCCCCCAGCATTTAAACCCAACAAACCAACCACACTAACGCCTACAAGACCTGAAGGTTCAACATCAATTCTTGATGCAACATTAAGACCTGCGCCTCCTAGAGAAACCCAGAAGAATGGTAAATGCAAAACATAATTTGAAACTTAGTTTTTACCTTTATTTGAATGAATCAATATTGATTCTCCCAGATCACCTCCTGAGCCTACTCACTCAGAGAATCATCAGCATACAGGGAGTGCAGAATTATTAGGCAAGTTGTATTTTTGAGGATTAATTTTACAACATTAATAATTAAACAACAACCATGTTGTCAATGAACACAAAAAACTCATTAATATCAAAGCTGAATATTTTTGGAAGTGGTTTTTAGTTTTAGCTATTTTAGGGGGATATCTGTGTGTGCAGGTGACTATTACTGTGCATAATTATTAGGCAACTTAACAAAAAACAAATTTATACCCATTTCAATTATTTATTTTTACCAGTGAAACCAATATAACATCTCAACATTCACAAATATACATTTCTGACATTCAAAAACCAAACAAAAACAAATCAGTGACCAATATAGCCACCTTTCTTTGCAAGGACACTCAAAAGCCTGCCATCCATGGATTCTGTCAGTGTTTTGATCTGTTCACCATCAACATTGCGTGCAGCAGCAACCACAGCCTCCCAGACACTGTTCAGAGAGGTGTACTGTTTTCCCTCCTTGTAAATCGCACATTTGATGATGGACCACAGGTTCTCAATGGGGTTCAGATCAGGTGAACAAGGAGGCCATATCATTAGATTTTCTTCTTTTATACCCTTTCTTGCCAGCCACGCTGTGGAGTACTTGGACGCGTGTGATGGAGCATTGTCCTGCATGAAAATCATGTTTTTCTTGAAGGATGCAGACTTCTTCCTGTACCACTGCTTGAAGAAGGTGTCTTCCAGAAACTGGCAGTAGGACTGGGAGTTGAGCTTGACTCCATCCTCAACCCGAAAAGGCCCCACAAGCTCATCTTTGATGATACCAGCCCAAACCAGTACTCCACCTCCACCTTGCTGGCATCTGAGTCGGACTGGAGCTCTCTGCCCTTTACCAATCCAGCCACGGGCCCATCCATCTGGCCCATCAAGACTCACTCTCATTTCATCAGTCCATAAAACCTTAGAAAAATCAGTCTTGAGATATTTCTTGGCCCAGTCTTGACGTTTCAGCTTGTGTGTCTTGTTCAGTGGTGGTCGACTTTCTGCCTTTCTTACCTTGGCCATGTCTCTGAGTATTGCACACCTTGTGCTTTTGGGCACTCCAGTGATGTTGCAGCTCTGAAATATGGCCAAACTGGTGGCAAGTGGCATCTTGGCAGCTGCACGCTTGACTTTTCTCAGTTCACGGGCAGTTATTTTGCGCCTTGGTTTTTCCACACGCTTCTTGCGACCCTGTTGACTATTTTGAATGAAACGCTTGATTGTTCGATGATCACGCTTCAGAAGCTTGGCTATTTTAAGACTGCTGCATCCCTCTGCAATATATCTCACTATTTTTGACTTTTCTGAGCCTGTCAAGTCCTTCTTTTGACCCATTTTGCCAAAGGAAAGGAAGTTGCCTAATAATTATGCACACCTGATATAGGGTGTTGATGTCATTAGACCACACCCCTTCTCATTACAGAGATGCACATCACCTAATATGCTTAATTGGTAGTAGGCTTTCCAGACTATACAGCTTGGAGTAAGACAACATGCATAACGAGGATGATGTGGTCAAAATACTAATTTGCCTAATAATTCTGCACTCCCTGTAGAGAGTGAGATGAAGGCGATGAGGAGCACAACAGCAGCCCTATATGAACTCTATACTAGTGCCCTGGGTGATGGGATTAGTCACCGAGTGGAGGAGATGAACCTTGATGTGTGCGGAACTATGGAGGCACTCCTCTCTCTTGAAGAAAAAATTAAAGAGGAGAAATTTCGGAATAGAGTGGTACGTTAATAGTGAACTATCCGTGAAATGGCAAAAAAAGTGTTAGAATTAAGTTAAATAACAAAAGTTATTACCATTTTGAAAATGTATTCCATCTTGTAGACACACCATTTAAGTCTTGTTGGAGGTCCAAACCCTGGGGAAAACACCCGGCGGGTGATGTGGGCACTGGCCTCCTACAGTGTTTGGAAGGAGTTTAGTCTGAAAAGGAAAAGAGACCACTACTAAACTTGAACATTATGAAGGTCATAAAAAGTAAGTCCAATATGTTAGTGACACAAAAAACCTGTATTGCCAGTACTTTTTAAACCATTGCTGTATATTTATGGAATTGAATTTTACAGAGGCAGTGATGATGTCCAATCCTAAAATCCAGCAAGCAACAGTGGAGGACATAGTGGCAGACACACTTAAGCATGCTCCAGCAAGGTGTCCGAATGTAAGCTCCTTTTGTGCAGTTTTCTGTAAAATAGTTATTATTAGGGATGTCTATTTTCACAAATTCCCATGATCGATCGTCGATTAAATAACGATCAATTAATAGATTAATCGTTAGCCTTAATACTGCGCGTCTACTGCAGTGGCATGATATGGCCAACAGCATGACAGTCTGCAAATGCTGCTCAAAATGCTATGTAACTACATCATATCTAGGCCACAAAGTCATCTGGTGGGTCATAGTCAAATGCTTTTTGAAAACTTAAGGCTTTCTTCTAGGGGTGTGACGGTTAGTATATAGGCTAACCATGAGACCGACGGTTATAGTTGAACACCGTCATTAGAACTCTATAACCGTCAAAACCGTGTTATTAACCGTGTTTTTTTTATCACAGAGAATGTTTAAATACTAATTAAAAACAATTGGTAACAGTCTGTGTTATTAATGGTCTACGTCGTTTCCAACTGTATTTGATTCTTTGCAAAGTACCCCCTGCCCGACCACCAATCATTTGAGATAGAAATAAAAGCTATGACTATGATATAGTGATGTGCCGTCATTATGAGATTTAATAAACAAATGAAAAACATTTGCAATAATAAACATTAGCAATAAATATTTAAACCAAACTGACGCCCATGGCTATATAAGCTAACATTAGCGCATCTCACCTCGTCATAATTTACATATAGTTGACATTCATAGTAACAAATAAAATATTAAAATGAAAGATATGATTCATGGTTACTCACATAGAGCACAGCTGCAGTTTTTTCTTGTTTCGTTCACCAACTGTCGAACAACCGTCCGTTCTTCATCATTTGTTTAATGGAGGATTGCGAACCAACATCATAGGTGCATGCCGCCACCTACTGTTATGAAGTGTGAAGAAAACTGGTTTTCCCACGTAATCCCTATCCTATTTTTTAATCCACTTATCCTAATAAACTCACTATTGCATTTATTTGTTTCCTGCATTTGAGCCATTTAGTAAATACAATTACATTTGTTCATTTTAAAATTGTCCTTTTTCAATGTATTTATTAAGATTAATTAACTAATTTAATTATTTATGGATTTATATTATATATATAGTTATCTTACATGATTAATATAATTAAACCATCATATTTTAAATAAATTATATTGATCAGCTGAATCTAACACTTAATTTCAACAAATGTAAAAGTCAAATGAAAAAAACATTATGTGCAATTAATTGTATAAAACTGAAATATACATTTCATTTAGCAGCAGCAGGACCAGAGAAAAGGTGTGCAGCAGCATGATGATGACGATGATGAAACACTCCTACTTTTTGAAAACGAATAAGACTTTTTGATTCAGTAGAAATTTGTTTTCATTTTTTTTCCAAGATCAAATTAATTAAAATCAATGCCAAATTGTCACTTCTCAATAACTTTGTTAACTTTATATATATATATATATATATATATATATATATATATATATATATATATATATATATATATATATATATATATATATATATATGTGGTAAAAAATGATATGTTAATTATTTATTTATGATTTTGAAAAGTGGGGGGGGGGGGGCATGTCCCCCCTGTCCCCATAGGAAATTACGCCTGTGGTATCTAATATAGGTATGATAGCTATGCATTCAAGACTATTTAGCAAATCACGCTATGTTAACTTTCCAGTGAAATGCATCACGATTGTTTTTAATGTTAAAATAAAAACTGATTCACATGTGATACTCACACTCTGATCGTCATCCATCTTTGCTGGTCCTCTAATTCGCTAGGTGGCATTGTCAATAAAAACCTAGGGTCCTAGAAATGCGGTCCTAGGACTGCGTTCCTGAAAATGCAGGTAGATGCTACTCGTGCCAGAAGACGCGAATAAAGGCCCTGTTCTACTCGCGCCTGGCTCCGCAGCGCGAGCTCCGCAAACTGCGCGCGCTCCTCCCCCAAACGAACGAGGCGTTTATAGTCGACGCGCGCGCCGTTGTAGTATTCTGTGAAACGACAGGGGGCGACTTGGAGTAATTGTTCTTAAATCCGTCGAAAGCAGGAGCGAAGAAGTAGTTTACCGGAACAGGTGAACAGGGCGCCCCGCAAGCCGTTCGTGGAACATAAACGAACCCACATGAGCCCAGTAACTTTACAAGAGAGACTGGCCGTCACACTACGTGTTCTTGCGTCTGGCAGTAACCAAAAATGTGTTGCCTCCAGTTACAAGTTGGGCTCGACCACAGTTTCGTTGATCGCAGTACAAGTACAGGACTGTCATCAGAAGGGGATGTATACAGTAATGTTGCCAATCAAAGTAATAAAAAAAAAGTGTCAAATCTTGTGTGTTTGCTTTGTGCTTTAAAATATATTTTTCACTTTCATGTATAAGTTATCACAGTGTTTGTAATAAAACCATAAAACTGAGAGCGTGGCATTGGTCGACATTAGAACAAAATAGATGGATGTGAAAACATGCATACACTATATTTTTATACTATATATATATATATATATATATATATATATATATATATATATATATACTATATTTTAACTATATTAGTTCACAGTGCATTAACTGAAGATGACAACTAATTTCTGATTTTGTTTGTACATTCTGAAATTAACACTAAACAAGCACAATAAATGCTGTAGAAAGTGTCTTGTAAACTAATGTACTAAATGAAGCCTCTTTGTAGTTTTTTTAAAACATGCCTTATTTTATCAAAGGTTCTATTTCAGTTAGTGTAGGCTCATTTTGAAAATGTAAGCAGTTACTTAAGACAAACTGAGTGCTTAATACAAATGTATTCTAAAGTCCTATTCTCAAAAGGAATGGATGGTTGGACGGATGGATGCCCATCAATGCAAACTTTCCATGAATTCTGTGCCATCTGGCTGTCGCGATGATCCCTCATGGAATGGTCATAAATGTGCCGGTACTGACGCATCAGCTCGGACAAAGTCGCCTCAAAATCGTACATCTTCGGATGCGGAGGTGCGCGCGGAGTTACAAAAAATGCGCTGCGCACCGCCAGGCGAAATGGGGTCTTGCGGAGCCAACGCGCGAGACCGCCCCCTCCGCATTGACGTCATTTTTGCCGCGCGCACCCTCGCGCTCTTGCGGCCGCGGCGAGTATAAACAAGGCTTGAGAAGTCGCGCGCGGAGAAAATGTGTCTCTGTGCACTCATCCGAAAGCGCGCACACGTCTCACAGCGAACAAATATTGAGTTCTCTTTCAAGTCTTGCTCTTGAACAGACAAACTCACGCAAAAAGTATGTCAACATGTTCATCTTGATGAGTATTCTAGACATCCCAACCTGAAAAAAGTCATTTCAGGGAGATACTCGCTCTCTCTCACTCTCTGCCCTGCGCGCGTGCACAATCTGTGTCTCGCATGCGCGCTCTTGCTCGCTCGATCTTGATTGCAGGAGAATTTAACTAATTTGCGGGCATCAGGGAGCCGCTACCAATATGCGGGAGACTCCCGGAACTTCCGGGAGACTTGGGATGTCTGGTATTCTCGCAGACATAACTGGCTGAATATGCCCTAAGTGAACTTTATACTGTCGAGAAAGACGACGCATATCCGTGCAATTAACCATGGTTATATTGTAGTAAAAATGTAGAAACCATGGTTTTTTGGCTAATTGAAAACCATTTATAGGGTAGACCGAGTACAGTTGGTACACTTTTTGCTTTTTCAGTTACCACACCAAAACTGAGGACTGAAAAGAAGTGATTTTTCATATGACATTTCCTTTACTTGTCTACTAAAATATGAATAAGTATTACCATCCATAAATAGGTAATATTTACCACAATTAGCTTATAAACACAAGAAGCTTTTTCGTTCCAACTGTACCCATGTCGGGTACAGTTGGAACAATACTGAGTACAGTTGAGACACCCATCCATAATGCTGTAAAGCTGCCTAACCAATTAATTGAATTTGTAAAATACCTTTAAAATGAGAATTCAACAGTTTTTAATTTCCATTCAGTATTTTATTTGATTATTTGTTAAGTTAAAAATAGTTAATTAGTAAAAAATTGAACAGTAATGGTAAGAGATACAATATTTAATTTCAGTTTATCATTTTAATAGTAGGCTAGGCTAACAGTTGGGTTGAGTGACAGTAAGCTCATTGAACAATTGCAAACAATCAAATGCACAAAAATAACATATTCAACATAATAAGAGTAAATATCATGCAACTAAACTGCATGGGCCGCAATAGGATTCTAGTGCGGGTACAATTGATACACTGCGTATCCCCCTGACCACCTCGCACATTTCTCTAGATTTGACGATGGTCTTGCATGACACACAGTCATTCAATATGCCAGTTTTCAGAGCACAGATTAAGGTTTACGAAAATGTAAGTTAACAATAGGTTACTGTCGTAACCCCGGTTCTCTGAAACATCGAGTGGAGAGATCCACCTATGGGAAGGGCATCCGTACCTGACCTCTGCAGAAGCATCCAATTGCACCAAGTCTGACAAGACAGGCAGGAGCGTGCAGCCAATGCCCGGTAAGGCCCCGCCCCTTACCTGCGGGCATATATAGCCTGCACGCGCTACTGTACTCCAGTAAGAATATTCGCTTCTCGTGCGGCAAGCGGGGCAAGGCTGGTGGATCTCTCCACTCGATGTTTCAGAGAACCGGGGTTACGACAGTAACCTATTGTTCTCTTTCATCATCTCGTGTTCGAGATCCACCTATGGGAGAGACATGGACAGCTCCCCGATTGCCCAATATACTCACAGTGAGGTCCTGTTAGCCAGAAAAAGACGGTCACCCCTAAGGGGGCGGTGCTTGACACGTCTCATAATCATGAACCCGCCAAACGGACGCACACACGTAACTGCGGTGTGCAAGCAGGACATGAAACGTGTGTGGCACACACAAAAGAAGGCAGGGTCAGGAAGACCCCACCCCCAAGACCGAATGTGCTACCGAGGTTCTGGTGACATTCAGCCTATAGTAACGCACAAACGTATGGGGAAAAACCCAACTGGCAGCAGAGCAGATATCCTGCAGTGGTACTCCCCTGAACAGAGCCCAAGAGGCGGCTAAGCCCCTCGTGGAATGAGCCCTGATGCCCCCTGGGGGGTTGCACTCCCTTCAATTCGTAAGCCAAAACTATAGCGTCCACAAACCAATGCGAAAGGCATTGTTTAGACAGGGGATCCCCTTTGTGGGGAGGAGCCCATGAAACAAAGAGTTGATCACTCTTCCGGAAAGCACTGGTCCTAGCCAAATACGTCTGTAACGCACGGACCGGACACAGAGCATTCAGCCTTTGATCCTCCGCGGAGGAAAAAGGGCGGAGGGTGAAAAGCGGAAAGCTCCAACACCTCCGATGTGAACGCAGGAAAACATTTCGGCATGAAGGCTGGATTAGGCTTAAGGAAAACCTTATTTCCGCCCAGAGAGAATTTAATGCACGAGGGGTGAACCGAGAGTGCATGTAACTCACTGACACGTTTGGCTGACGCCAAAGCCAAGAGCAAGGCTGTCTTGAAGGACAGCAACTTTAGGGAAATATTCCCCAGAGGCTCAAAAGGGAATTGAGACAGGGCTTCCAGCACCATGGAGAGGTCCCATTCAGGGATCGTTCCCCTAATGACTGGCAACGAAAGACGGGCACCCTTCATAAATCTGCGGATTAGAAGATGCTGCCCAACCGTTGAGCCCTCAAAACCCACATGACAAGCAGAAATAGCTGCCAGATACACCTTAACAGTGGAAAAGGACCTTCCTTTATCCATGAGGTCTTGGAGGAAACACAAAATATCAGAAACTGAGCACTGATATGACGTGAGACCCCGCCCATCACACCACTCATCGAACACTTGCCACATACAGCCATATAAGGACCGTGTAGAAATGGCCCTGGCATTCTGTATAGTAGCCACCACGCGCGGGGGAAGCCCTGACGCGCTCAGGTTCGCGCTCTCACGGGCCAAGCCCAGAGAGCTACCCTGTCCGGGTGTGGGTGATAAATCTCCCCGTTCGCTTGAGACAATAGGTCTGTGCGGAGGGGGAGGCGCCACGGCTAGGCATGTAACAGAGGAATTATCTCCGCCAGCCAGGGCGCTTTGGGCCACCTGGGAGCTAATCAGGATGAGAGACAGGTGCCCCTCTTTCACCCTGGCCAGTGTTGGAATTATCAAGCACAGGGGAGGAAAGGCATACAGCAGCACTTTGGGCCACGGGTGGGCCAGTGCATCTACCCCGAGGGGCACGTCCAAGTCCTTTAGCGAGAAGAACATAGGACAACGGCTGTTTTCGCGCGAGGCGAATAGATCTACGGACGCCTGTCCGAATCTCATCCAAATCATGTCTGCTATCTGAGGATGGAGGCGCCAATCTCCGAAGAGCGGGTTCCCCCTCGATAGAAGATCCGCGCCTCTGTTCAGAATGCCCAGAACATGAGTCGCGCGTAACGACAGGAAAAATCGACTGCTCCATACCAAAAGCTTGTAAGCTAGAGCATGGAGTTTCGACAAGCGCACGCCGCCTTGACGATTGATATAAGCCACTGCCGTGGTATTGTCTCAGCGTACGAGCACATGATGTCCCTGCAGACGGGGCAGAAAATTATTCAGAGCCTTCCAAATAGTCAGAAGCTCTAAATAATTTATGTGCTCTGAACATAGTTTGCTCGGCCACAAACCGTTCACAGTTCTGCCCTCTTGGGTGGCACCCCAGCCTGTTAAGGACACATCCGTCGTCACAACTTTCCGCAACATAACCGTCCCGAGAGGGGCGCCCTGTGCGTAAAAGTCCACGCTCTTCCAGTGGCGCAGAGCTGCAGCGCGGGTGCGCGTCACTGTCACAGAACGGCAAAGATCGTGTAACGGGCTGAAATGTAGTGACAAAACCCACTTCATGAACGCCCTCATTCTCAGGAGTCCTAGTGGCAAAACCTGGATAGATGGAGCCATAAGACCCTGTAGCCTGAGACATGTGCGATATTGCACCCTCGCCCCTTCTCTGAACTGCGACAGACAGTTCATCAGAGAGAGAACGCGCTCCTGAGAGAGACGCGCTCGCATGGAGACTGAGTTCAGCTCCAGGCCCAGGAATATCACATTCTGGCTGGGTGTAAAATTGCTTTTGTTCACATTCACCCTGAAGCCCAGAGATGTAATGTGCGCGAGCACGCGGCAGGTGTCCTGCAACACCTTTCCCCTCGAATCGGCTATGATGAGCCAATCGTCTATGTATGTCAGGATCCGTAGACCAGACATTCTCAGGGGAGTCAAGCCCGCTTCCGCACACAGACAGGAGCTGCGAGGGCTTAGACTCATCAAACGGCAGGATCGTGAATTCGTAACAAATGCCTTGATAGGCGAAACGAAGACACTTCCTATGAGGTGGATAAATGCTTATGTGGAAAAAAGCATCTTTCAGATCGACCGATGTGAACCAGTCGTTCCGTTTTATGGCGCGGGCGAGCGAACCATGAGTTAACATTCTGATATTTTATTTCCTCAAATGTTTGTTCAACACCCTGATGTTCAGAATAGGACGGGGGCAACCGTCCCTCTTTGGAACCAGGAAAAAACGAGAATGAAAACCCTGGTTTATCAGATTGGGGGGTACCACCTGAATCGCACCTTTGCTCAGCAGAGAGGAGATTTCCTCTTTCAGAACGCGCGCCGTGTTTTCCTCTGTGTGAGAAAAACGAACGCTGCTGAAAAGTGGGGGTTTCATTGCAAACTGCAGACGATAACCCTGCGATATTGTACACAATACCCATACGGGTGGTTACACGGCTCACGAGCGTGCCCACTCGCGCCGTGCTGGCTTCGTGTTTGCCCAGCTGGCTTAGTGTTTGCCCAGCTGGCTTAGTGTTTGCCCAGCTGGCTTATTTGTGATGCAATGACGCCCTCTAGTGGAGAAACTAGGGACGGCATGCGTGGGTTCAGAGAGCTGTCCACTCTTTGCAGAGAAAAGTGCTTTCCCTGCAGAGAGAGGGTATCTCTCTGTAACGAATTAATATGATTCGTCTGATTTAACGTGTTTTTGTGTGTTTTGTTTTAGGGAAAACACTGGGGTTTGGGAAAACTGGGGCCGAAGCCTTTATTAGCTGAGTGAGGGGACACAGTATGTGCGGTGTGGTGACACTGCTTTTGCACTTTCCCTCACAACAGACCCCCTGAATGGGGGGGAGACACACCCCATCCACTAAACACATAGGCTGGGCAGCCACGGGAGGGGGGCACCCTCCAGAAGAAACCCTCCGTCTTTTAGACAGGGTTACTGCAGAAAGAGAGTTCAAAGAGCTTGTCGCTCGAGAACGGTTTTGATGAAAGTTACGTCCCGGGGCCGGGGAATTAGGCAAACGCGCCTGGCTAGGGGCCGCCTTCCTAAGAAGGCACAACTTGAAGGCCTCGTCCTCCTCCTCCTCCTCCTCCTCCTGGTCACATCCTACAAAGCAAAGCGCCATGGAGCGCCCAAAGGTTTGAAAGGCCTGACGAGCGTTATGGAGAAACGAGGTTGTAAACCGTGATGATATACTTCCATAATGCAGGAGAGGAAGATCCCTAGCTGTTGGCCCAGGTCGTCCAAAATTTCCGCCTGGTAAGCGGAGAGGAGGAGACATTTTAGGGCCCTAACAGCCAAGGCCGAGGATTGGCCTGGTGCACCGAAGCAGAAAACGGTTCATCAGGGCGAGCAGCCCTCCCTGGACTGGGTTGAGGTGCCTGGCGATCGCTCAATAGCGGGCGGTTAACCCATGCCGAGAGCCGCCATATTTTAACCTCCAGACTCGCGAGACCGTGTTTAAGGTCGAGCGGGTCGCTCCAGTAATGCCGTGTGTGCTTAGCGCACGCTAGGAGAACGTGAAAGTTACCTCAGGCCGAGGGGAGCTCCCAGCATTTTACCGTCGTAAATATCCCTCTCCTGGTCGGTGGCGCTCTGTGGAGCCGATGTTGAGACAAGCGGCCGCTCGCTCACGTATCCAGGAAGATGGGTTGAGGCAAGGCTGCGGGGGCGCTAGCCTGGGGAATGCCAGAGGGCGGGATGGCCTCCTCGTCCTCTGATGGTGCGTTCACACCGGACGCGAATGAAACGTTTCGCGCGAGTGATTTACATGTTAAGTTACATTTCATGTTAAGTCAATGCAAAGACGCGAATAGGCATTCTGCAGCGCAATTCGCGTGAATGAGAAGTCCCGCACGTCGTCATCACCGGACCCTGCCGGATCGTCGGCGAGCGGGGGGTTTCCCGCAAAGATGTCCTCTTCGGGGAACTCAGGATTGGGCTGGTCAGCCCAGACAAGAGCAGTCACGCCCCGGGAGGTCCCCGGTGGCGGGCTGTCGTCACTATGTCCCACTGGGTAGCAGCACCTTATGGTGGCGTCACAGGAGTAACTAGGCAGCACCAGGCAGTGACTGCAGTTCTCCGGATTCTCTATGGCCTCTTCCGCGTGCTTGAGGCCCAAGCAGACCGCGCAGAAAGGGTGAATATCATAGCGGCAAGAGCACCACACGCGGCCGGGCAGGCCCGTGATAAACTAGCGCCGGAAAGAAGCAGGAATAGAGAGCAACATACCGGCGAAGAACTCAGAACAAATCTGTGGCGGCAGCCGTGGAACAGGAATGACGAGGAAGAGCGTGGGCGGCTCCGAGAGCAGACACAGAGAAACTGGCAGAATAGGAACTGTCACGCCCGGCGGAGGCTGATCCGAAGATATTTCCTCCTGCAGGCAATAAGTGAGCAGCGCAAATTCGACCGAGCTGTATCAGTGCAGAGATCGCGAGAAGCGAATGTCAACTGGAGTACAGTAGCGCGTGCAGGCTATATATGCCCGCAGGTAAGGGGCGGGGCCTTACCGGGCATTGGCTGCGCGCTCCTGCCTGTCTTGTCAGACTTGGTGCAATTGGATGCTTCTGCAGAGGTCAGGTACGGATGCCCTTCCCATAGGTGGATCTCGAACACGAGATGATGAAAGAGAACTTTAAAAGTCATGTAAGGATGAGAACTATTCAATGTGGAAGGGAGGTGGTGAAATGAAAAACTTACCTTAGAAAAAGCACTTTCACCGATATCTTCGGACAGGAGAAACACACGTACTTCAAATTTCCCACGATCGAAGAGGGTGCTAATACGCATGTGCGAAGCAAATATCACAGATCAGACTTGTTGAGCACTCAAGTTATTTAAGGTGTCTCAAATGTACCCCTGTACCAACTGTACTCGGGTCTACCCTATAACTACAGTTTTACCACAAATACCATGGTTAAACTGTGGTTAGAGAAGCAAAACCATGGTTAATTTGCGGTTACCATGGTTTTACTACAATAACCATGTTTTTTTGGTTTTATTATAGTAAAACTAATGTTAGACGTACCTGAAAAACCTGAAAAGTTTATTTTATTAGTATCTTTGCTTAATAGTATTTATTTGTGCTGCTGCTTGTATTTAAATGATTTGTTCTTATTATTTTCTTTATTTTTATTTGACAGTAGTCCTTTTTTCCCTGAACATAGCAAATACTGAACCGTACCGAAACCGTGAACCTAAAACTGTGATACAAACCAAACCGTGAGCAATCTGTACCGTTACACCCCTAGCGTAACGTATGTGAGGGGGTGCCACACAATGGAGAACATTTTCAAAGGGTGCCATGACTGAAAAAAGGTTGGGAAACACTGGCTTAGGCTACTATCGAAGAAGACAGTTGCAGCGGCGGGCGGGAGGATAAGGGAAAAAGTAGCGGGAAGTGAACTTCAAGGAGAGTAGAGTAGATGAGTGTGATGTGCGATGATGGATCAGGACGCTGACGGCCAAAATCAAAATATATTGTGTAGTTATAAACTCTTTAGACTGTTAATGATTTTAAAAAAGTTTGTGAGTAAGAATCGTGTAAAAAAAACAACCTTATTTTGTGGATGGATTCCAGGAAATCTCCCATATTTTCAATGTTCAATGTTGACAGCTATGTCATAGCTATGAGCTAAGAAAGAGTTAAAAGGCTTGTTTGAGATGAGCAAAATCTGTGCAGAACCGATCACCGGTGGTCAGCGCGAGATGCATGCCGTGTGTCCGAGGGCGGTCCGCCTTGCTCTGATGTCATGCTGACGTATGTCAAAAAACTCTCGCGAGCGAAAGGTGGATGTATCGGATTCTGCAGTCGAGCGCAGTCATATGTCATATGAGCGCAGTTGCTCTGAGCAAAAGCATGATGGGAAACGACTTACTGACGACACAGTTTACAGGTCCCGTTCTTCGTGTCTTTTTGAAGCTTTGATTGTGTTTACAGTGTGCAATATAACATGTGTTCATGTTTCGCGTGTAAAAAAAACAGTATTTTTAACACAATTTACTTATCTGTATACCGCTGTTTTCACTGTCCTGAAAACGGCTGATGACTTCCTTTATTCTATGAAGTCCCTCCTTCAGAAATACGTAACGAGTTCTGATTGTGCCAGCGGTTCCCGTGTTGTGATTGGACAGCAGCTTAGCGAACGTGACACGGTTCTTGTGTTGTGATTCGACAGCAGCTTAGCGCACGTGGAAAGGTCACGCCTTTTAACGGGAGATATATGCGCTTAATGATCTCTACAGCGTCCCTGGGAAAGCCAAACAAAGGTGATTTGACTCCGGGATGAAAATAACAGCGTCTCGATGACATGGCGACAAACACAGTCAAACGCAACACTTCCTTTTCTCCACGCGACACATCCTCTTCTCCACGTGGGACAGCAACAAGACCACGTCCCCTTTTTTCGCGTATTCTTGTGGGCGGAGGTTAGTCTGTTCTACTGTTCTACTGACATCATTTATGAAGGAAGTACCAGGATGTAGTCCAAGCCGGCCGTTCGCTGTAGGCTTTGAAAGGGAACTTCTGTTAAATAAAATATCTCGCTTGGCATTGAACTTTGAGCTTTATAATTTTACAGGTATTATTTATGCTCTAACAGCAACATTACACACTAACTAAAGTTTGAACAATGGGATCACGAAGAACGGGACCTTTAATGCTTATTGGTTTAAACAACCGTGATGTAAGGTTCTTTTTTAAAATGTTTGATTTTAAAACTCTGATATCATGTTTTTATGTTTGAATATTCCCAAACTCTCGGACAGTGCAATCTCTATGTGGGTTGTCAAATATAAAAAATATATATAAAAACTAGTATGTACTTAAAGTAAAAATTATTGATAAACACGTCTTTCGAATGTAAATAAATAACAAAAACTTTGGGTGTCTTGTTCATCATATTTATTTTCATATAAAAGTAACAGAACTTAAAGGGGTGGTAAAACACATTCTTTCCAAGGCTTGATTGTGTTTGTGGTGTGCACTGTAACGTGTTCATACTTCGTTTTTAAAAAATTGCATTATTTTTCATATATTTTACCTTTATTCTACACTGCTCTCTCCCTCCCATAGACAGTAAAAGAAATGGACAGAGCAACCCCATAGACTTCAACGGAGATAAATGAAGTCAGATAGAAGCACTCACTTCCTGATGGCTGAGCGTACTGCGCAGCCTCGGACTGAGCTTGACGACGTAGATGTGACGTGAGCAACCTGTCTTCTAGTAGTTGTGCAAAGTGAAATCTGAATCACAGAATCTTGCAGAGACAGAGAGGGTGAGCAGGAGCAACTTTTGATGAATGAAGCAGGATCTGCAACATCTCTATCTGCGTTTATGCCTCCACGTCCCCCTGATTGCCTCATAGACAGTAAAAGATTGCCTGCGAGCTTCTCCTCGGGTCTATACGGTAATTTGCTCAACAATGCGACACAGTTGCGTGGTTATGACGCAATCGTTAGCCTATACTTTACAAAAACATCTTCAACGGGGCGATAGTGTAAGATACAATGGAGCCTTTTATACATTGTCGTGTTTGTTTAGAAATAAACAATGGACGAATGGAGTCTTTAAACGCCTCAGATGTAAAGATATTCACTGTCAAAGTGAGGCCAAAATGAATGGGAGTCAATGGGATGCTAACAGCAGGTGATGGCTTGGTTAGCAATGGCCGCGCCTATGGAAGGTATGATTTCCGGGGGCTGGATTACCCCCTTGGTCCCTCCTTGTAAAAACTGTCTGATGGTTTCCGGGTTCTGGTCCCTCAAAATACGCAATGGGCTCAGATTGGTTAGCTGGCCCAGTGTGTTGTGATTCGCTAACCGCCTAATGCACGTTTGTCGGAAATGTCACACCCCTTACCTTTACTGGTAGACTATGCTTTGGTAGTATTAGAAACAATGGCGTCTATAAAACCATACCAATTTGAGCCCAAATCGGACCCAGAACATTTTAGTGAAGATGATCGAGCAGAACCTGTTCAACCTGTTCAGTCCTCAAGGGTAAAGACTGCGGATCTAGTGATCGCTACTGAATGGCACTGTTACTTTTGTATTTTTAGAACGATTATAGCCAAATATCTGTCGCAAGAACTATTAACCCAAAACAAACACTAAACATTGGCTTTACTATAGTATCCAAATCAAAATACAGAACCATGTTTAGCATGCCCGTAGATAAACAATACATAAAAGCTCTAATCAAAGAATATTGTACACTAATGCCAAGTTCGCTGTTAAGATTTAAAAAAAAAGTTTGCCGGACAACATTAAGTAATGAGCATTTAACAAACTGGTTTGCAGAGCCAAACAGCGTTGTCATTTGTTTACATTTGCAACAACACTCCATCCTACTAACTATACCACAACAACTCTTCTCCACAGCAATACAAAATGCCCCCAATGTGGCCACAGGAAATATCCTTTCTGACGAGTCAGTACTGAATGTTCGCTGGACGAACAGATTTATTTGATTGTAATATTAATTCAGTTACATCAAGTTCATTCGGTTAACTGATCCAAATATTCATAATTAATTGGAACGAGTTATAATTAATTATTAATATTTCCCCTTTGAGCTAAGTTGTTACACAATGTGGCCTGGCCCTGTGTTAAAAGAGTACTGGCACATGGCCAAGTACATGTGCACCAGCCTTCTTATCAGCTCAGGTGTAGAATCACCCGGCTTCAGTAATCACACCAGTAATCAAACTGATTGCATTGACATATTTCTCTCTGTCTTTTCAAGGGGAAAAAGAAGAGGTTAAGAATTAAAAAGGTCTCACCAAGTCAAAATATAAATATTTGTGTCAAATGGCAACACCAGGGGCCCGTTCTTCGTACCTCGCTAACTCAGTTAGCCGGATTTGATTGTTGACGATTTGGCATGATCTTGGATTGTTTGGTTCTTCGACGCTCATCCTGGACTTGCTGTCATAGCAACAGGTCCGTTAGCTTAAACCTGCTCGCGAGCAGGCTTATTTCATGTAAACAGGATTAGATTGCATCTTGAGGTGATACTTAAAATCTGTCCCAGCCACTGATACTTTATTACAAGAGTTCATTAATGAACCAGGAGCAATAATAATCATTTTAAATAATAATAATATACAAATTTTAAATTGTAGGCCTATATGTATATGAGAATGTATATAATATTATAATGTTGTGTATAATACTATAGACACAGCCACTTGATTGAGCGATTTATTTGTGATGGAATAATTACTTTATAATTTTATTGGAGGTTTGCACACATGTTGTACAGTTAATCTGAGCCGTGCATTAATTTAAGTGATGACGGATATTATGGGATGCTTGATGCAGCGCAGGAGATGCAGAGAAGTTACAAATCTGCTTCGAATTGAATTAAAAATTGAATTACAACATTGAAATAAAAATGTAAAGGGTGTACAAATACTGTATAAAATCGTGAATATAAATAATTGGTAATCATGTAAAAAAAACAAAAAAACATTTATCATTGATCTATTATAACTTTTATGTTGGTTTGGTCGTTTGGCTGTTTCCTTATAAAGGTCCAGATATTCGTGGTTTTTTTTGTGTGTAATTTGCCAAGTTTTTTGCCAGGTGGCTTTTTTAATTATATGATGTCATTACGTTGCTCTCTTGACGCCAGCCAATCGCTGCATTGCTGATCATGGTTTCGAGTATCGATGCATCTGCCCTCTTCAGGGAAAACAAGAACGCGCAGTGATCTCAGATCATTTAATCCAGATATTTAAATCCAATCCGCAAATTCGTTGGAAGAACCAAATTAGCCAGAGATCAGTTATCAGGATTAAAAGATCTGGGATCTGTCAAATCATCTCAGATGTATTAAGCGAGGTACGAAGAACAGGCCCCAGGCTGAAAAGAATACAAAATAAACAAGGAAACTGATTTTTTGAAATACTTTGTTGATGGAAAACCAAATATGAACTTCTACATGATGTTTGTGATATAACTGACCAATATTAGATAAATTTGATCACATTGAACTCACACTAAACTAACAGAATGAGAGTTTAACACAATGATATCACAGTATGAGCACACAGTGAGTGCACTGTGAGGTTACACTTTTAGCTCGCTGTGACCTCACATTGTGACCACATCATGAGTAGGCCTATCCTGGGAGCTCATGGTGAGATTAGTGAGATCGAATTGTTGACTGTGTATGCAAACAAATAGGAGTGAGCACATGTATATTTACAGTCCCTTATGAGACAAAGTGAATGGGGCACTTGTTTCTGCTGGCATAACAATTATTCAGTATACTTTGCAGGTTGTAGGCTACCATCAGTCCAGGTATGACAAACCATTCAAAAATGTTTCATATGACTTAGTAAAATGACACAAATAGTGCAATATTTATTACAAAATTTGTTCCAGAAGTTTGTCTATAGTAGTATATTTAAATGACATCTATTTTTGCTGCTCATAAAATGAAAGAAAATATTATAGGGCAAGTCTTGTGTACACTCATTCTTTTCTGTTTCCCCAGCTCTGTACAATCATGTGCAATTCATCCTTCATTATCAACGATACAACTGTATTCATCGGTGAGGGTGTAAGTTGGTTCTGCATGTGTCAGGAACATTTTGGCCCTTTGGTCCTTATTTTCACTTCAATATTTTGCTTTATTGTGGGAACGCCGATCCATTGCTGGTCCCTCTGGGTGTTTCTTCGTGGGAACATTAAACCAAACATGGTGTTTCCATTGAACATCACTATACTGGAGCTGCTTTTTTGCATCCAGTGCTTTGCAGACCTCATTGATTTCAAGTTTTCAACTATGGCGAGCTACTACTTATCTACCTTTCTAATTGGTCTCGGTTGGACTTTCAGACCTCTCATCCAGATCTTCATGTGTATTGAACAATATTTGGCAGTGATTCATCCAGTAACATTTCTGAGATATAAGGACATCCAGTACAGGATTGCATTGGTAGCAGCAGCTTGGCTAATGGCAATGTGCAACAGTTTGAGGCTTGTTTCCATCAGGATGAACTATTTTCGAGATCATGTATACTTTATCATTTTTAGCATTGCGGTGATGATAATCTCCTTTTGTTGTGCTTCCGTCCTTCACGCTCTGAAGCGTCCAGGACCAGGAGATCAAAAGAATGTAGGGATGACAGACAAAGACAGACACAATAAAACTGACAGAGGCAGAGCTGTTGCGAACCAGCAGAAAAGGAAGGCCTTCAGAATCATCTCTCATATTTTAGCGTCTATCCTGGTTTGTTATTTACCTCACGTAGTAGCTTATTTCATGTGCATAGCTGAAGTCAGTACACTTATAATTCTATGTGATGCTGTTCCATCAGTTCTGTTTTTCACTATGATTACTATATTAATTTCACCACTAGTCAGGATGTATGATGAAGGCCAGCTGAAGCACATACTGTGCTTTTCAAAGCTTGACAAATAAAACTGAAAATCTATTTATTATACTTTAGATCTCTTATGTGACGTTAATGTATTATCAATGTATGCGCGCTCAACTTGTAAATAAAATCTTTCGACATAATTGGTATGATGTGTCTTTAGTGAATTTTTTTTTGATGTTCTTGTACATTGGAAAATGTTTAATTACTATGCAGTAGATTAATTTAAAGTGATTAACAAAGACAACTGTAAAATAGTTTTTGCCAACCATCTGGAAACCTTTTTGATGTCTGCCATAAATCCAGTGAAATGAAACAACACAAATATATATTTGAAGAAAGCAACTAACTCTCTAACTTAAAATTACAACAGGACATACCGAACCATATTCAAATCATTATGTGGATATCTATTAAATGTCTTTATCCAGTATACTGTGTATGGCATATGTGTTATGAGCAAAGAGACATGAAAACAAACAAACAAAATTGAATTTGAATTTGACTACCATAGTAGGAAAAAAATACCATGATCTGCTTGGTTACAAACATTTGTCCAAATATCTTCCTTTGTGAGTAAGGGTGACTTGAGGGTGAGTAAATTATGGGTGTGTAAATTGAGGGTGAGTAAATTATGACATAATTCAAATTTTGGGGTGATCTATCCCTTTAAAGAGAGGAATAAAATATTTTCTAAAAGTCAAGCTGATATTAATGGCACATCACTGTTCTGCTAAAAAGGCCAAGGATATATATATAGATTGGTGTTTTTGACCATTTCATATACTGTATGAAGAATATACCAACACTCATAAACACCCAGCTAAAACAACTGAGTCCGGCCTATGCAAACACAGTAAGAGTGGGAGAATTTATAGTTTCCAACAAACACATGAACACCTGATGGATGAGGTGCTTTCTGTTGCTTTGTAAACTAGTAAATTCATAGCATTTGTCACATAGAGAGTGTGATTAACTTCTAATTTCACATAAGAATTTATGTTACTAATTGAAAATAACATTAAATGAAACAGCATTTAATTAATTTGTTAAAATGGAATTCAAGTCTTAAAGGGGACATAAGGGAGTTTGATGGGTTTAGATGGGGAAAGCATAAACAATTGTCTTAAATTTTAGGCAAATGTTAGGGCAGATTTAAAAATATACTTTCACTTCAAATGAAAAATCTAATAATGTACACAAAATGCTTTGTGCCATTTTGATAAGATCTCAAAAAATGCTTACGATTTTACCTTGTAGAGACATCATTATTTGTGATCATAAAGCACAGGCCTCCACTTTAGAGTGCAATAAACATATATATAATTTAAGATGATTATTATAGAGTGTAAAAATGTGCAAAACCTTGAAGATATGAAAAGCAAGTCAAGATTTGTTTGGAACATGGCAAATGCCATAAGTTAAAAAAAATGACAATATGCAAATACAATTTGAGTGGGCAGGTACATTTTTGTTGTCTAAATGGATAAAACATGAAGGGATGAGGCACTTTTGGTACATTTTCACTGCTGGAAACATTTATTTTGCGTCCATCAAGGTATGACATTTCTTTCAATAATTTCTCAATTCAGTAAGTACTTCAGATTTACTTTTATATGTAACTTGCTATCTGTAGATTCATTTGTTCCTTTTCTTTCCCTAGATCTGTACAACTATGTGCAATTCATCCTTCCAAATCAATAATTCAATCTCTGCATTCGACCAGTCTGTAATATGGGCCTGTCTTTGTAAGGGAAATTTTGGCAGCATTGTCATTTTTGTTACTTTAGCGCTGTTCTTCGTTGTGGGAACGCCGACTCATTGCTGGTCCCTCTGGGTGTTTCTTCATGGGAACATCAAACCTAACTTGGTCATTCCATTGAATATCACTATAGGGGAGCTGTTTTTTTGCATTCATTGTATTACAGACTTAATTGTTACCAGCTATCCCACTGCGGCAGGTGACCGTTTGCTTGTCTTTTTCGTTGGTCTCTGCTGGACTGTCAGACCTCTTCTCCAGATCTGCATGTGCATTGACCATTACATTGCAGTGATTCATCCAGTAATATTCTTGAGATATAAGGGCATCCAGTGCAGGATTGCATTGGCAGCAGCAGCTTGGCTGATTGCAGCAGGCAGCGGCTTGAGGCTCACTTTCATCGGAATAGAATATTTCCCAGATCATGTATTCTTTCTGGTTTTTTACATTGCAGTTATGATAATCTCATTTTGCTGTGCTTCTGTCCTTTATGCCCTGAAGCGTCCAGGACCAGGTGAACGAACGAATGTAAAGAAGACAGGGAAAGTCAGACACAATAAAACTGACAGAGGCAGAGCTGTTGAGAACCAGCAGAAAAAGAAGGCCTTCAAAATGATCTCTCATAGTTTAGCATTTATCATAATTTGTTATTTTCCTCAATTAGTAGCTTATTTTATGCAAAGAGCTCAAATCAGTAAACATGCTTATATTTGCAATGCTTTTCCACTGATTCTGTCGTTTACTATGACTGCTGTATTAATTTCGTCACTGGTCAAGATGTATAATGAAGGCCAGATAAAACAAATATTGTGCTTTTCAAAGCTTAGGGAACAACTAAAAGGAAAATAAAAACACTGACAATATTTATTGAAGTTTTAATGTTTATTCCATTCTAGATTTCTAATGTAATTTGATCAATCACTACATGTCTGTGCATTTGTAAATCAATGAACAAAGCATTCTCCTTAATTAATTTTCATGTACAGAATAAGGATCAAATTAAAAAATTCAATGCATAGCATTTTTTTGCAACATAATGTTGTCAGCATTATATTTGGCAAAAAATGTTTTGTGTGTGAAACAACACAAACAATCGACTTGTTAGATTTTAAATATTATATTCTGAAACCAATGATGAATAAAAAGGTTTTTGATCAATCCAAGTTCATGATTCATGTTTTTTATGCCTTTGCTTAGATTGCTGGTCTAGTAGTGAGGCTTGTCCTGCCCTATATTGCTTTATGGATTATGATTTTTTTTAGGTAACCTGTACATCCCTTGACAACTCCCTTGACCTGCAGCATATTGAAAACTATTAATTATATTGACATTTGGGACTTGAGACTTGACTCAGACTCATGACTTGACTTGTGAACATGTCTGTTATATAAGTGCTTTTGTTGTAACTAAAATTAGTACTATTAACATACAACAAGATACGTTTTAGGGATAAATGTTTAACAGCTTGCAGTTTATATTGCACTATAGCCTGCTCATCAGCAGTTTCTAATTTGGGATCTGTATTAATAAAACATTTTATAATGGTGTAGGCCTAGTGAAAGAAAACAAGTTACCACAGTTACTGATTTATTCCAATGGGAAAGAAGTGAAGAGACATTTCCAGTAGATTTGGGTATCTTATAAAGATAAGTTGTGTTTCCACCAGATAGCATTGAGGAACTGATTATAACTGAGTATAACTGATTTGTCTACAAGGCTTCAAGCAATTACTATTTCGTTTTACAGTACTGAATAACTCTGTTTTAATATGAAATCAAGGTGGAACGGCCAAGACTACAGACAAGCTTTAAATCATGATTGTTTCTGATTATTGTACATCTATGTAAATATTTCTGCCATTTTAAATGACAAATTCAGTTTATCTTTATTCCTCTTTGCTGCAAGTCAAGAGAGCAATTTTGAAGTCTTATGCTCTTATGAAATGCGTACTTATTCCTTTTTAATCTGACATAATTAACTGAGACAATTAACATTCAAAATAGTGAATCATTCATATACAATTATATGAATTGTATGTGACTTTTTGTGTGATTTTGTTTTATTTATGAATACAAAATATTCACATGAACAAGAATGAAGCAGTAATTGAAGGAAATGACATGTAGCCTAGCCATTAATAATTGATCTGGCTTAAGTAAAAAATGCATGCCACTCAAACTCCTTTATAGATATAGATTTTATTATGAAGTAGAGGACTTTAATTTTGACAGGAGTTTTATTACCCGGAAATACAGCAGAGCCGTTGCTCCTCTATGCCTGCTTTAAGATGGCTTTCAGAACGGGACATGTTATCAACTACCTTCTGAACATTTTGTTTGAATACTGGTCATAATCGGATGGTGTGTGGAAATTAACTCGAATTGAAGGGTGGTTTGGCCACTGGAAGCGGTGTCCGTTCTCGACGACACCTTCAGTTTCCCTTCAGCATTCTGCACGGCGCTCGCGACCAGCGCTGCAACACTGGCTGTAGTCTTGAGTTTGTAAATATTATCAGCTCTCCAATTAGACTCCATCTAGATCAGTGCTTCTGGTAAAATGGCCACCATGGAGAAGCTGATGAAAGCGTTTGAGTCTCTTAAATCATTCCAGCAGCAGCAAGGCCCGCTGTTGGCCGAGGAGCTCGTCCAGAAACAGTGAGTGCTGAACTGATGTTAATGCTGTTTAACGCTTTGATTCTGTTGTAGCCCTCAGCTTCATCATCATCATCATCGTCAGGGTGCTGACATCACCTGACACAGTTGCCATGCTAATGTTATTATCACATGCATGAGGGCTGTGTGTTTTCTCCGTAAGGCTGATTGTTGTTGTTGTCTTGTGTTTATAACATTATGCTCAACACGTTAGAAGTGGCACACAGCCTTTTAATAGATTCTGCACCAATTTCGAGAGAAACAGTGCGTACCTCCCTAGAAAACGTTGGAAAAAAGATTTTTGTGTATAAATAAACCAATAAATAGTTCTTATTTCTTTAGTACTGCTACAAAACAAGATACTGAAAAATGTGTACATATTATTTATTTTGTATGAAGCTGTAAATCTGCCGCTTATTGATTGTTCCATCTTCTTGTCTGTCACTCATTATGTGTCAGCTTCCCCAAAATATGCCAGATATTTATTATACACAATGACTAATCTAACATTCACATCTGAATGAATGGATGGCTCAGGCCAATTTTTAGCCCAATCTATTGAATTGTCTCCACAGTCACGATGAATATCTTGCAAAATCAAAATATGTTGTGCTAAAAGCCATTTTATTTTTGTGGTGTTGCTAGCTCTTAAGTTGAATATATATTTGAATTCTTGTGAAGTGTTGAATTATAGGCTCTCACAGAAAATAACTGTAACTACTTAACTCTGAAAAGTCATTGGTTGGGAATTAAGTTAATGAAGCATTTTCCTCATTTAGGCCATCAGGAGCATTTGGATGGTTCACTTTGCATTTGATTAGCACTGAGCATTTGTTAATGAATGAGAATTAATACAATATTGTTCAATTCAATAGACAGATTTACACTATTTTGGATAAAACATCCCAAGATGAACTGTTTGGTACTATTTTGGATGTTAAGAGCAGCCAAGTGATCACACGTCAACCACAGAAATAGATTACAGGTTTTGATTGTTCAAGGTTGAGAAATCAAGCAAAATTACATTAACCTAATGGATATAGGTAATTGGTATCACTGACAAAATAAACACTATTTGGCTGAGTCTGTCACTGTGGCCCAACATAATACACTTTAATACAGATTAGTGTCCGATTTTCAGATCAATTGCTGCTGTTTAGGTTGAGTTGCATATTATGTCTGTGCTGAAGACACTGTGTTTACATTGAACTTTCACAGGCATTTAATTAATAATACTAAATCAATTACTGTTCATCTATCTAAAATGATCAGTTTTAACTTGTAGATAACTAGTAATTCAAATAATGTGATCCCATTATTTATGAAATGTTGTTATTCATTTTTATTTAGTTTTCATGACTTCCACAGTAACACTTTGTTTTCTTACAGAAAAAAAGACCTTGCTACAACCAAAAAGGACAGAGTGACTCATTGCCTGACGATATGTGAAAACATTGTGGCACAGTCGCTGAGGTATGCAACAGTCAATGGACGGGCACTTCAGATTAAAGATAATCAGATTTGGTCACGTCTTATGAGTCATTTGCAAAAGCCTATTGATGCTGAGGCTAGGTTGGCTTTTTTTCACCGTTAGAATGCCAATTCAATGAAGTTATTCAAGGTGAAAAATCTGCATGTATTACAGGTCACCTAGCAAAGTTTAATGTGAATGCCAGTCAGAAGTGCATTTTCAGAAGTGCTGGGTACATGATGCATTTTTTTTTTCTCTTTCGCGCAGGTCATGTTTTGAAAGACTATGTCCTGTAGCTTACTAATGTATGCAATGCTTCACCATAAAATTGAACTCGAGGTTAAAAAAAAAGAAAAAAAAGTGGTGGGTACGCGTCCCCCCGTCCCCCCCGAAATCGACGCCTATGGTTGTGATGTGCATAGTTACATTGTGTATTAAGACCGACTGAAAATTAAAAGTTGTGATTTTCTAGACCGATATGACTAGGAACTATTCTCTCATTCCTGCTTAATGATCAAGGAATTTTACTGCCGTACCATGAGTGCAGCGGCACAATGATATTATGCAGCACCTGAAAATAGGCTAAATTCCGTCAACATAACCAACGTGTAACAGACTTCATTGTGATTTATCTTATAATTAGTTTTTTTGTGTACATTTTTGACATTTATATGTGTTTAAATAGGTTTAAGGTCTGCATTATCTGTCTTAATAAGTAGGGACTTTTATTTTGACTGATATTGCACACTCTAAAAAAAAAAGGTGCTATATGGCACCAAAAATGGTTCTTCGTCGTAATCATGGAGGAACCACTTTTGGTGCTATATAGCACCATATCTTAACATGTTCTGTATATGGTAGCGGTGCTATATAGCACCATAGTTAGCGGTGCTATATAGCACCTTAGTCAAAGAACTGGTGAAGAACCTCTGAAGAACCACTACGGTAGTCTACGGAAAGATAGTGAGAGCTTGTGGTTCCTCGGAGTGGTTAGGCAGATTTAAAGTTTGCAGTTTGTTAACCACCCCCCGAAAAGGCATAAGGTGTGTATGTGCTTGTTTACTGTCATCTGTAATGAGTATTTTTGTGTATTTTGCTGTATGGTAATGATAATGCTATGAAGAGAGAGAGTTTGTGTACGAGGTGTTAATGCTCAATTCTTAGCTTTATTTGTTCAGCTCTTACGGTGATTTTTTGGAGATCAAACGGTTTCAATAAACTCCATGAAACATCAGTAAAGTCTGGCCATCATTCGGACATGGTCCGCTACACAACGTGACAATCAGCTTGCACAGAGAGTGCTGGGGACTATTATCAGGTGCTGCATAATATCATTGCACCGCTGCACTCATGGTATGGCTCAAAGTTCCTTGGATCATTACACAGGAATAGAGTGTAGTTCCTATCCATATCAGTCTAGAAAATCGCAACTTTTCATTTTCCGTCGGTCTTAGTACACGATGTAACTATACACATCACAACATGTAAATAGGAAAATGTTGGCATTATTTTGCCACTTATTGAGCAGTAGGCTAGCTGGAGCCATTTACCTCCAGTCTTTGTGCTAAGCTAAGCTAATGGTGGGTGTGTCAGACAGAGTTATGGCACGCACAGAGATGAGAATAGCATGTATGGACTTATCTAACTCTGGGGAATACGATGAATAAGCTAAAGTCCCAAAAAGTTGGCGTGTTCCTTTAACAAAGTTGAAAACAGTTGTGCTTCTTTATATTTTTGTGGAATTCTTGATACTTTTTTTGATGAATAGAAAGTTCAGAAGAACAGCATTTATGTGATATCACAATTTAATTAACAAATTAAAAGTCTTTACTGTAACTTTTGATCAATTTAATGCATCTTTGCCAAATAGAAGTATTCATTTCTTTGAAATAAAACATCTCACTCACCCCAAACGTTTTAACTCTTGTGTAGCACAAAACCAAATAAAATAAATCTTGATTAGTATCCCTTTTAAAAAAATGTTTTTAAGATTGGAACATTGCGATTTTCTGCACCACAACTAAATCTAAAATCGCATTTAAACATCTAATACATCTGTTTGAAATGTGTATGCTTTAGATCTTATTGGAAGGCTTGATCACAATTGTGTTTATTCTTTGAAAATTAGACTTAATTAACTTTTTTGGCCTTGCTGGCCATGCTTCACTCTAAACAAGAGCTGGAGCATCGACAGTACATGTCATATGCGCAGAATGCAGGGAGCACTATGAAGTCCATTTATAATTGTTCTGCATCAAACTCAAGAGGTGTTTTTGTCTTACCCTGAATCATTATGGTACACTTATAATAAGTGTTTATATTGGGACTATTTCAGACCGGACTGGTAGGAACCACTGCGGAGGAGCACAGTCCCTGCGTGACTCGCCATAGACATAAACAGAGAGAAGTAGCTCCGGCTGCAATGTTCTTCCGCAAGACGCATGCAGTTCTGTTCATTAACCGCTAGAGCGCAAAAAGTTATGGACTGCAGCTTTAACTTCTTCAGCCACTTCCTATCCTTGTTTTTCATCCATCATTTCCCGTTTTTTTCCTGGCAGTATTATTGCTGGACTGCACAACAGCTTTTCTCTTGGGTAATTGGAATGATGTTAACAGCTGTTGTAGATTATACAGAAACACACTCAGATGTGTATTCTATCCCTCCTCTCTCCTACTTTAAACTTAATCAAATGACCTTTGTCGGGATCTGATGTACTGCATAATGACCATATTTGATCCAGGCCACTGCTAATTTCAGAGTTTAGCACACTAGTATTGTTAGCTGTATGTGTAATGTGTGTTATTGCACTGACTTTGTTTATTAGGACATCTCCAGAGTTCCAGAAACTGCTCGGAATTGCTATGGAAATGTTCTTGCTGTGCAGTGATGACAAGGAGTCTGACGTCAGGATGGTGGCAGATGAGTGCCTGAACAAAATCATTAAAGTAAGTCATGTATAGTTTATGTGTAATATATATTCATCTGGATGATGAGTACATTGATGGTTTGTATTTAATTATGATGTCATTTCTTTTTGTTTTTCTTTACAGGCCTTGATGGATTCCAACTTGCCAAGACTGCAGCTTGAACTGTACAAAGAGATTAAAAAGGTGAATCAGATTGCAGGCTCTTTAGGGGATTTGGATGCATTTTCACCAGGAACAAAATTTTGTCTTGCTTTTTTTTAGGGATGCAGTGAAATAGGATTTGTGGCTGAAAATATATGCCACCCCGCCACAGGTTTCACTCGCTGTAGACGTTAGCAATATTTCGCTCTATGCACATGCCTCACAGTTGCTCACCGCCAATGCGAACACTCCAATATAGTCTGCTCAAATAACACATGTCGACATGAACATTCTATTTAGTAGTATACTTGTTTCTGTTTGCGTCAGCCCTACTGTGCTGTAACATGGTGTATAGCTGTACTGGGCAACACTGATAAAATCACGCTACCCTCTCACTCACTGATCTGCTCCCCGCTACGCTCGGCTCACATGCTCTGAAAAAATAACTTTGTAGGACTATATATTATTTGGATAATTGATCAAAAAATGTATCTGTTAAATTTGAATCTGTTGCATAGAACTGACTAAAGAATAATATATTGATATTTAATATTAATATATTTTTTATCCAATTTTAATAAAAGTGTGGTTATTTTATTTTATTGGCTTATATTCATTATAATTAAAATTATTCAATTTCATTGTCTTAATATTAGTAAAATTATACAAAAAAACCTAAAACAAAATAATTTTGGTTCTCAGCCAAGTGCATCCATAAGTTTTGTCTCAGAATTTTTATTTTGGTGCTTTTGGTGCAAAAAAAAAGTATATATTTATATGGAGATTTATTTATTTATTTATTTAACAGCCAAAAAATGTTTTGGACCAATAGAATAAGATCTTTTGGGCTGTTGGTGTAAAACTGGCAACTGGCACAAACAGTCCTATATTGCTCTTTTTGTGGAATGTTTTTGGAAGTGTTATATACTGGCGGTCAAAAGTTTGGAATATTTTTTAAAAGAAGTCTCTTATTCTCACCAAAGCTGCATTTATTTAAATGAAAATGAAAACAGCAATATTGTGAAATTATTACAATTTAAATTAACTGGTTTCTATTGGAATATATTTAAAAGAATTGATGGCAAATCTGAAATTTCAGCATTACTCCAGTCTTCAGTGTCACATGATCCTTCAGAAATCATTCTAATATGCTGATTTGCATATTCATTTCCTATTATGATAGATGTTGAAAACAGTTGTGCTGCTTCCACATAATTTGGTTTAAACCACGTTTTAAAAGTTAAAAGTTTGAGGTAAGTAAAAAAAAGAAAAGAAAAATAAATAAATGATTTTATTCAGCAAGGACATATTATATTGATTGAAGTGTCAGTAAAGACATGTATAATGTTACAAATAACTTTCTATTCATCAAATATTCCTTTTTTATCACAGTTTCTACAAAAATAATAAACCACAAAAACTGTTTTCAACATTGATAATAATAGCCATTCTTTTTGATCAAATAAATGTAGCCTTGGTGAGCAGAAGAGACTTAATTCGAAAACATTAAAGTATGTATTATTCCAAACTTTCGACTGCCAGAGTTAACTTCAAATGCACTGTGGTCTTGTACTCTCTAAGGACATGTACTGATCACTAAACAAGCATAACTTTGTCTATTGTCACAGAACGCTGCCTCTCGGAGTCTGCGGGCAGCCCTGTGGAGGTTTGCTGAGCTTGCTCATCTGGTGCGTCCACAGAAATGCAGGTATGCTTACTTCCATTGGTCTGTTCAGAAATAAGTAAAACTGATCCTAGGTTAGTGATTTCAAATTGAAATTGAAATTTAGAATAAGCTGTGACTTTGTCTTTTTTCTCTCAGGCCGTACCTTGTGAATCTGCTGCCATGTCTGACACGGATCACAAAACGTCAGGAGGAGACTGTGCAGGAAACTCTTTCTTCTTCAATTCCTAAAATCATGTCTGCCCTTGGACACTTCGCCAATGACGGAGAGATCAAGGTATTTAATGGCGTCTGTGAGTTCAGTACTAATGAAATATCATGCTAGTTAAAAAAACCCCCAAAGGAAACTAAAGTTGCCAAAGTAAAAGGTTTCCAAAGAACACATCGCCTGATTTTCAGGTGGAAATGTACCTTGACTCAAAAGTTATGCCACAGCAATATTAACCATTTAGGATGGCCTCATGAATTTGACATGTCAGTTAGATTCTCCTAGCCTGATTTCTGTGATTTGGCACCTGTGGAATTTGGCACAGTGTGGTATTTCCCTCACCGTTATCTTCTCTCACTGTCTGAAGCCGTGAATGCGCAGTGGTGACATCATCTTCTCAATATGGAATGTGACTCAGTCAGTCTGGATTTAATTATCCATGAGCCTCCTCTCCCTCACATCAGTTGTAGACGGAAAAAGTCTGTTCCCTTGCCAAGATCACATTCACATTTAAAGACAGGAGAATTGTAATTTTAGTGCTGTTTTCTGATGTTTAAATCCACCTGCAGTCATGAAAACACTAATTTCACACGCAAGTGAAGGTCCTTGGGAAGACGGGAACAAAGACAAATCCATTTGTGTAGCTATGCAAATACTTCAAGAGTGCGTAAACGGATAACTACAGTTTAAAAATGCTACAGAATACACATCCATTCAAAAGGTTTTGGGTCGGTACGATTTTAAAATGTTTTTGAAAGAAGTCGATAAAGAATTCAGTAAAACATTTTTTACAAAATGCATAAAAAAAACGAAACTATAGTTAGTAAATTATTATTAATACATAAAGCAGTATTATAATTAATAAAGCAACTTATGATTTCAGAAATGTATAATCCCACTTTCTGTTTAAAGTAATCCCTGTGAATGTGTATTTAGATGCTGCTGAAGGCCTTTGTTGCCAACCTGAAGTCCAGTTCTCCCACTATTCGCCGAACAGCGGCCAGCTCGGCTGTCAGCGTGTGTCAGCACTCACGCAGAACACACTACTTCTACACCTGGCTCCTCAACGTGCTGCTCGGTAGGACGCCCACACACTGGACAAACAGACTCCGGCAAAACTGTCTGCTTCAAATGTCTTCATTCAGCTGCCTGTTTTCTTTCTCTCTCTTTCAGGCTTGGTAGTGCCGGTGGATGAGGAGCATTCCAGTCACCTAATTCTGGGTGTATTACTGACGTTGCGCTACCTGATGCCTCTTCTTCAGCAGCAGGCTCCTAACACCAGTCTGAAGGGCAGCTTTGGGCTCGTGCGTAAAGAGGCTGACGTCACCCCTGCACCTGAGCAACTCGTCCAGGTACCAGAGCTAATTAAGTTAATTGTGTCTTTGTGATTTAATATATTGATATAATGGAAAGCAGGACTCCCCCTTAAAGAGATAGTTCACCCATAAATGTGTCACCATTTAATTGCCCTCATGTTGTTCAAAACCTGTATGAGTTTCTTTCTTCTGTTGAACACAAAATAAGATATTCTGAAGAATGTTGGTAACATTTACATTTAGTCATTTAGCAGACGCTTTTATCCAAAGCGACTTACAAATGAGAGCAATAGAAGCAATTAGAACAGTCAAGGGCTACAGTATGCAAGTGCTGTAACAAGTCATGTTGGTAACCAGACAGTTGACCGTACCCATTGACTTGCATAGTATTTTTTCGCTGCTATGGAAGTCAATGGGGTCCATCAACTGTTTGATTAACAGGTGGTCAGATGGCCCAGTCTGTTGTGATTGGTCTACCGCACACAATGCGTATTTCGGAAACAAACGGTCATTACCATAACTTTATTTCTTAAAGATTCTTAAGGCTTCTTAAAGTTCAGCAATTAATGTACACACTGTAAAAATGATGACGTTGATTTTACATCAATCCCAGTGAGTCCGAATCGATGATGAACCTTGAGCAGGATGTTTCTCAGTGATGCTACTCGGTTTGAGGTACATTATTAGATGTACCTCAAACTGTAATTCCTCAACATCAGCATTAACAAGTGTGCGTCCATCTACAAACCTGTGTGTGTGTGTGTGTTTTTAATTTATTGCGGCGCACATGCGGGAACTGTATCAATAACAGCGCATACGTTAGCCGAGCACTAACGTGAATGACTAATGTAAACATTAACATTTGCTAAACAAATCTTGCTCCAGCCTTTATCTGTACTCAAAGTAGTAAGAATGACAGACAATCTGGATTAATAGACACAGTTTTAGGTAATACTGCAGCCCACAGCTGATTTACAGTAGTATTTCAGTAGTAGCGCGAGTTAGCCAGATACCTACACAATATTGAAACACAATAAATGCATTGTAGAGCACAGCGTCTTCACGACATGCTATCCAGTATTCACAGGAATCATCTGCAGTGTTTGTGGGGGTTCAAGTTTTCCCTGGTCTCTGCGAGTGCAATAAGTGGACAGGCAATATGCTAATGTTTCATTGTGACGTCACAACGAAACGGCTTTCGATTTGTTTGAAAAACGATTTGTTTAGTCGACAACTTTATGTACGGTGCACTTTCAGATTTAAAACTTTGCTGAATGTTTTCATTCACTTAGAACTTTTATGTGGCGTTCACACCGGACGCGAATGACGGAAATAAATTGCGCTATTCGCGCGAAGTTGGACACTTGAACATTTTGTTCCCTGGCAAATCGTTTAGGCTGAGGGCAAAGTGAAGTTTCATTACTTTTTTATTTTTAGGCTATAACTCTACGTTACAGTTGTAGCCGACTAGCACTGACTTTGAATGTTTGACTGAATTGTTTGCTTTATTTAATGTATAGCTTATTATACCTTTTACTTATACTTTTGTATTATTGATCATACATCTTCATTGTTGTCACTAATAGAGCAAGCTCCTGATTGGTTAACGCGGCGCGAATATCCGCCAAAGTTTTCAACTTGCGCATTCAAAACGCTCAATTCGCGTCATTCGCGCTGCCTCATTCGTGTGAATCGCGGCATTTGCGCCGGCTCATTCATGCGAATCGCCCCGCAGAATGTCTATTCGCGTCTTTGCATTGACTTAACATGTAAATCACTTGCGCGAATCGCATCATTCGCGTCCGGTGTGAGCGCACCATAACACACTTCATGAAAGGTAATTTTCAAAAATCCATAATAGCTTACTCTTTAATGTATAATTATTATATAGTTATTATATAAAAACAGTTGCTCTGCTTATATTTCTATGGAAACCATGAAACATTTGTTTTTTTAGGACTCAATAGAAAATATAAATATTTTGTAACAATGTAAAAACGTGTTCAGAAATCATGTTTGTAATAATGTCATAATGACGTTTACATGTAGAAGTCATTTAAATATAAAAATTTTTAAAGGTACAATAGCAAAAGCACACTTTTTAATTCTAAGGGTTCATAGAGAGGGTGAAAATGATTATGTAACTAAGTTAATTTCAACTGTTTTTGAAAAATGTTATGATCATTTTGGAGTTTAGATTTAGTTGTTTTATTATGTGGAGTGATTCATTGTGTGAGGCTGTGTATTTGTGCACATGTAAAGCCTGTTCTTGTGTTCTTAGGTCTATGAACTGACCCTGCACTACACACAGCACTGGGATCATAATGTGGTGACGGCATCTCTGGAGCTTCTGCAGCAGATGTTTCGCACTCCTCCCCCTGAGCTCCTGAACGCACTCATCACATGTGGCAAAATCACACACACCAGTGTCTTCAGAGAAGAGGCAGAGTGCCGTGCACGCAGTGGCAGCATCCTTGAGCTCATTGGTAAATATTGCTATCATATAGCCAGTTGCGTTTATCCTATTAGTGATCAGGCCACAACAGTTTGCTCAGTCATCTTGTGAGAAAATAAGGTTTGCGTTGGCTATATAAGGGATTTTAATTAGTAGAAGTCAACAAATATTGGAATTTGTTTATACTGATAACTAAAATTTGAAAACATGCACGACAACCAATTCATCGACCAGTAGTCTTTAAAATCAATAATACGAAAGAAATCTTTCCACTTCATGTAAAATGTTACTGAATATTATTATGAAATAAAATACTAAATTAAAATGGCTAAGCAATTTTTCTATTCTGTTGTCATATGATTATATAAAGAATGAAATAAATATTATATTTCTATAAATAAATATGACATTGTACTTGTTGTATGCGCCCTCACCTGAATGTTATGCCGTGCTCACATTTTAGATGTATATATTTTACCTTGCTCACACATTTCTTTTGTGCATAACCACTTTATAAACTTTATTTTGCAAGAACAGCAACATGGGACAGGAACATGGAGCATTGCAAAATATTGCATCAATTTTTACAGATAAAAAAAACGATATAAACGATTTGTGTCCTGAAGTTAATTATTAAAGTTTTCTTTTTTCAGTTAAATTGATCTTTTAGCTGGTCCAGTTATTTGTTACTCACTAATAACTCTTAAAATTCAGCTCTTAATATTTCCCACACTGCTTATTAATATTTTCTATCCTGTTTGATAACTAATCATTAATCTGTATCTTCAATATTCACTGCACCACTACAATTACTACAATTAATTTTTCACAGCGCATGTGCTTTTCATTCTCTGCTTATTCCTTCCTCTAACCCTCAAAATGAATTTTTGGCCTTTTTCCTGCTCTCTTCACTTCCTGTTTCCTGCATACAGCCGGTGGGTCAACATGCAGTCCTCTCCTCCTCAGGAAGCAGAAAGGTGACTTCTTGTCTGCCCTTCTTTTGCATCTAACCTACTGACACATTTCTGGGCTGTCTGTGGCACGTTAGTTGAATTTCAGTAGTTTTAATACTGAATGTGTGGTTTTAGGCTATTAAAGAAAGTTAAAATGTTGTTTGGAATGGATTAGGAAGATGTTTAGCTGTTTATTGTATTTGAATGATATGCCTTGTATGTTGTACTTGTCTTAGGTAAGCTGTTGTCAGGTGAAGAAGAGGCTTTAGAGGATGACCCTGAGAGGGCAGAGGTCACCACTGGATCCTTCACAGGTAAGTTGAGGAGAGGTCTGCTGTTATGTTTGACTTTCTCCTAACGGATGAAAAAAGTCGAAACTAAAGGAGGGACCACAGTCATATTTAGGATCCTAAATATCATATACACTACTGTTCAAAAGCTTGGCGTCAGTAAGTACCTTTTTAAACTAAATTAATACTTATTAATCAAAAGTGACAGGAAAGGCATTTATAATGTTGCACAAGATTTCAGTTTCAAATAAATGTTGTTTTGAACATTCAATTCATCAAAGAATACATAACAAATTAAGCAGCACAATGTTTTCCACATTTATAATAATAATAATAATAAATGTTTCCTGAGCAGCAAATCAGCATAGTATAATCATTTCTGAAGGATCATGTGACACTGAAGTCTGGAGTAATGATGCTGAAAATTAAGCTTTGCCATAAAAAAAATACACTATACATTTTAAAATATAATAGAAAGCACTTATTTTATATTGCTTTAATATTTCAGATTTTTTATCAATTAAATGCAGCATTGATGAGCATAAGAGAAAATTTGGTAACACTTTACAATAAGGTTTCATTAGTTAACATGAACTAATAATGAACTGCACTTCTACAGCATTTATTAATCTTTGCTAATGTTAATTTCAACATTTACTTGTATATTGTTAAAAATCAAAAGTTATCACAAAGACATTACAGTAATAAAATACAGTAACAAATGTATTGCTCATGGTTAGTTCATGTTAGCTAATGTTAACAAGTAAAACCTTATTGTAAAATGTTACCCTTTTTTTTTTTTTTTTAAAGAGATTAAAAATCTTACCGCCCCCAGATTTGAGGATTTGCTGTCTTGCCTGAGCACCCTAGCAACATGCTAGCAATGACACAAAACACCTTCTCCATGACTAATACATGAATTTTGCATTCTTCATAAAATGTAAAAATCTAGTTAATATCCAATTGTACATACTCACTGGATTCAAACAAATACATTACATGTATTGTATGGCAGGAATAATGCATTGTTTACCTCTTTCACATTTCCCTAAGCCTCGGTCGGTGGCGATAGCTCCAGTGAAGCTCCCTCCTCATCAGGCGTTTCGTCTCTTGGCACATCTGACATCATCACAGAGCAGCCCCGGTCCTCCCAGCATGCCTTGCAGCCAGGGGACTCGGTGGACCTGAGTGCATCAGAGCAGGGTGTAGGGCCTGATACTCCAGATGAGGAAGATGAGGAGGACATGCTAAGCCGCAGCTCAAGCGGTGGCGCTGGGGTCGTCAGCACATCCGGCGACTTAATAACCGATGGCAACCAGATGTCAGTGGGAGCCGTGTCATCGTCGCCCCCTAGTGACAGTTCCCAGACGACTACGGAGGGGCCGGACTCCGCCGTGACGCCTTCAGACTGCGCCGAGCTCGTAAGTGTCACCAACACCAGCAGGCGCTATCGGAACTATTCACCACCTTCCCCAACTCCCACAGAAGGGCCGGACACACACTCCGAAAGCGATTCATCTATCTACAGGCCATCCTCTTCCTCCTCCTCTACCTCGTCTTCTTCCTCCACCTTTTCTGCCATCTCTTCCTCTAGCAGTAGTGACCAGGTCAGCAGAGGACAGGGGGTGAGGTTATTGTTGCTCTTCCCTGCCCCTGATAGAACCCCCGCCCCTTATTTGCCCCACCCCCACATGCACGGCCTCTTTCCTGAGGTGTTCAAATGCCTTTTATTTACCTCATCCTGGACCAATGGTTAAAAGCCAAGTGCCAACTACAATGATGCTCATGTCAGATCAGTTTTAAGGGCGTCATTTGAAGATCAATCAGTGTTGTTATTGTTAATTGAAATGATAATTCAAATAAATCTGACATAGAGTAAAATATGAATATTAGATTAATAAAAAACTTAAATGAAAATTAGATATGTTGCTATGGCTATTAAATTATATAAATTAATTTAAGTTGAAGCATTACAATGAACTAAAACTGAAATATAAATTTAATAGAAATATTTAAAGAAAACAAAAACTAATAAAAATAAAAAAGCACACAACAAACTTACTAAAGCTTCAACTAAAATGAAAATAAAAACAGAAAATAATCTAACAAAAGGTTATTCAAAATATTATTAATTACTAAAATAGTATATAAATAATACTGGATTGAATTTGTGCCGTTTCCCTGTTTTTATTCATTGGTGAACCACAGGCCACAGTACTTTTGGTTTTGGTGCGGCCCAAAATTGTCTTGACATGCATATGATTATGCTTAGATCAAACTGTATTTGTACGAGTTCCCCAAAGTGATACTGCATGTCCGACTGTTGTTTGTTATTTGTGTACCTTTGCATGAATGGGTTGCTGTGAATGTTTATGCTTGTTTGTGAGTTTAGTTAATTTTATTGTTAGTTCATTTATATGTATATATTTATATGTGTATATATTTGGGTATGATATATAGGTGCTGGACGGCAGTGAGAGTCAGTACTCAGGGATGCAGATCGGCACACTTCAGGATGAAGAAGAGGAGGGAGCAGCTCAACAACCTGACAAACCTCCAGAGCCTTTCTCTCAGTCAGCATTGGGTACATATACTCATTTGTACACTCTCTCAGCATACACCCTGCTCTGATAGTCTTACCTTGGGTGTAAAGTGCACATGTTTATTAGTCATCCTTTTGGCTCACAGTTCTGCTTTCTCTTGTCGCCAGCTTTAAGTAAGCCCCATCTTCTGGAAGGAAAAGGTCACAACAGGCAATCATCTGACAGCAGTGTGGATCGATTCATACCAAAGGAAGAGGTTCTGGAACCCGCAGAACTTGACAACAAGGTGAACATATGTCTTTATAAAGGACAAAAAAAATGTCGTACATCTCAAGTCCTCACAGATCCTTTAAGGAGATCTAAAGCCCGGGACACACCAAGCCGACAATCGGCTTATCGGGCAATGTCTGGCTGTTTTTGAGCGTCGGTCAACTTAGTTTTTGGGGTGTGTTCCGCACCGTTGGCTCTAATCGGATACGTTAGGGTTTTTTGGGCCGATTCAACATGTAGTGCACGAGAATAACAGCAAAACGGCGAGCAAAGAATCAAAACGGTACAGAGAGTAGGCTGTTCTAATTTTACGGCATCTTACAGGGTGTTCCTGGGCGAATATTTTAATATTAACATAAGTGAAGTGGAATAAAGAACGTGATCAGCAAGATTGATATTCAAAAAGGTTAGCGCATGCTGATATGTTTACGGTTTGTGTAACGTTAGAGCGTTGGTTTCCCTTTAGAATGACGAATATATATTTGCAGAAATAGACAGTTCTCTCATTTACACGCAGGTGCAGAACACACATGCTAGCTGACAGTCGGCTGTAGTTCTCTCGTGTGTTCAAGTGCAGCTTTTTTTTTTTTTCAAGTGCAGCTTCTCTGACGTCGGGTTGGTGTGTCCCGGCCTTAATAGTTAAACTGTACAATCTGTGAATCTTTTGTATATGTTCTGTGTGTTTAGCCATCTAGGATTAAAGGAGATATTGGTCACTATACTGATCCAAAGGAAGAGCCTCTGGTGCACTGTGTCCGGCTGTTGGCTGCCTCCTTCCTGCTCACTGGCCAAAGAAATGGTGAGGAAACAAGACTACAGCTTCAAATGAACTCTCATGTGTTGCTTGACTCTGTATTTTCACAATAGCATACAAGGCTCTTGGGTGTTGGTGTTTGTTACTTGAACATTTAAAGTGTGTTTCTTCATTAAATATTGAATATGTATTTATGTCGTAGGGCTGGTTCCTGATAATGAGGTGCGTGTGAGCGTTAAGGCATTAGCAGTTAGCTGTGTGGGGGCAGCAGCAGCTCTTCTACCTGAAGCCTTCTTCAACAAACTCTACCTGCAGTCACTAGATGGACAACAACCAGATGGTGAGAAATACACTGACAATGATCCTGTTCATCCATCGGTCTCTCGCTCTTTTTTTGTTTTTTTGTTTTGACACCTTTTTTTTTGTTGTGTTTTGTCTTGACATTTCTTTTGTTTTTCTTTTTTGACATGTATTTTTTTGTTTTGCTTCCATTTTTTTTGTTTTGGCATCTATCTTGTTTTGTTAAATTCAAAATCTGTTGTTTTGTTTTGACATCTGTCTTTTGTTTTGTCTTGATATTTATAGTTTTTTGACGCCATTTTTGTTTTGGCATCTATCTTTTGTTTTGTTGCATTCAAAATCTTTTGTTTTGTCTTTTTTGACATCTATTTTTTTGTTGTGTTTTTGTTTTGACATCTTCGTTATTTAACATCTATTTTGTTTTGTTTTGACATGTATCTTTTGATTTGTCGAAATCTGTGTTTTGTTTTGTTTTGACATGTATTTTTTTGCTTTGACATCTGTTTTTTGTCTTGTCATCTGTTTTGGTTTTGACATCTATTTAGTTTAATTCAACATCTTTTGTTTTGTCTTGACATCTGTTTTGTTTTCTTTTTGACAACTGTTTTTTTTATTTTTATGTTTTGACATCCTATATGGTTTTGTTTTTATACATCTATTTTCCCTGTTTTGTTTTGACATAAATTTTTTGTGTTTTGTCTTTTTGTGTTAGTTTAGTGTCTGTTTTGTTTGTTTTCTTGTCTTTTTTGTAAATATATTAAAAGTTAAACTGCTGGTGTGTAAATATATTGTTGTGTTTGTGTTAACAGAGCAACAGTACATCAGTGATATACTGCAGTACATTGAACATGGGGATCCTCAGATCAGGGGAGCCACCGCCATCCTGTGTGGGGCTTTAATCCAAGCCATCCAACTCAAGACACGCTACAACACGGAGACATGGCTGTCCCAAATCCACTCCGTCACAGGTGAGAACTACAGCTACAGCTCGATCAAATGACTCGCACAATCTAAGGCCTGTCTTCACATTCTCTGCCTTTCTGTCTTCTCAGGAAGCTCTGTGACAATCGAAAACGTTGTTCCTTTGCTGCAGCGAAGTCTAAAAGACGAATCTTCAGTCACGTGTAAAATGGCCTGTGCTGCTGTCAGGGTGAGAATATACAGTTTATGCTAGTAAATAATAAATGCTAGTTTATGCTTATCTGTCAGTTTTTAAAAGATTATAATTATATTGAGTGTGTTTACTCAACCACAGCATTGTATCATGGCGTTGTGCAATGGCAGTCTCAGTGAACTTGGCCTGCAGCTGCTTATTGATCTGTTGACCCTGAAGGACTGCTCTTATTGGCTGGTTCGCACTGAGCTCTTAGAGACGCTTGCTGAGATAGATTTCCGGTGAGAGGACACAAACTTTACTTGCACTTACGTTTTGCGTAATGACTGTATAACTTCTAAACATTGTAAAAAATCATATGTTAAAATCACCTGCTGTGTTTGTCAGGTTAGTAAGTTTTTTGGAGAGAAAAACTGAGAAGTTGCACAAAGGAGAGCATCACTACACTGGGGTTTGTCATCGCTCTTTCTCTCTTTGCTCAATTTAAGATCAAGGATTAATTTGTCATGTTTTATTAATTAGTACTAAATAATGATAATGATAATCATTTACTCACCTTTTATGTTGTTTTCATATGACTTTCTTTTGTGAAACACACAAGGATTCATTTTTGAAGAATATACTGTTCATTTTTTAGACAACATCACCACAAAACATTATCTAACACACTTTACCCCATATAAAAATGCTTAATCATTCTTGGATCATTTTTTGGATTGGATTATTTTGTATATTGACAGTTCAGCATACATTTTGAACTGCAAAAACTACACTTCCTAAATATACTTTTGTATATATGATATAGCATATATTTATAATATATTTTATTATAATATATATTTAACTAATATACAATTTAAATTTTAACATTTTCAGTTGTTGAGGCTGCAGGACAGAATTCTGAATGATGTTGTGCTTTATCTACTGGGCGATGATGACCCACGTGTGAGACATGTGGCAGCAATCACCATTGGCAGGTATTCACATGTTTATTCTTTGACTAATAATCTCCGAACTACACATCATAAATCTCACACTCTGATTTTGATCGATCTCTCTCCTCAGATTGGTGTCCAGGTTGTTCTATGACTGTGACCAGGCTCAGACAGACCCGGTTGTGGCAATAGCACGAGATCAGAGCAGTGTGTACCTGCAGCTTCTAATGCACGAGACCCAGCCTCCATCGCAGTTCACTGTCAGCACTATCACACGGTACATTATAGCCATACTCCATTTACATGACACCAGTGTTGTGTTTAATTAGTGTTTAACTGGCAGCTTTCATTCGTAAAAAAAAAAGAAAAAGAAATTTACACTGTTATTCAGCAAGGGCACACTATTGATCAAAAGTGACAATAAAGAAATGTATAATGTTACAAAATGTTCAAAGACTACATCCAGGTCGAATTCAGAACGATAATCAAAACATAGATGGAGTAGATAGAGTCCATCAACACCCCCAAAGATTGCACAGTCCTATAGCTTGTGCTGGGTCGACATTTCATTCAGTAACATTAGGCAGTTTATATGCTGTTTAATGTTGGTGATCGTGTTATTTTGCATATGCATTTGTTTACATATGATGTCGCTTGTTTCTGCATCTTCGCATGCGTTTTGATCAGGAGATTCAATATTCTTTCAGAAGATTTGTAATAGCGCATAACAGTGAAAACACGGAAAATTCTGTTAATGGGGCGGAAAGATTTAAGCAACAAAACCATTTTCAACAATAATAATAATAAATGTTTTTTGAGCAGATATATTAAAATAGAAAACAGTTGTTTTAAATTGGTGTAATATTTCACAATATTACGGTTTTTACTGTATTTTGATCAAATAAATGCAGCTTTCTTGAGTATACAAGACTTCTTTTAAAAGCATTGCTGACTTAAAGGGATAGTTCATCCAGAAATACAAATTCTGTCATCATTTACTACATCAGTTGTTCCAAACCTGTATAAATGTCTTTGTTCTGCTGTACAGAAAGGAAGATGTTTGGAAGAATGTTTTAACCAAGCAGATCTCCTGCCATTGACTTCCATAAATCTGCTTGGTTCGTAAATGATGAATGATGGGTGAACTATCCCTTTAACTTACCAACCTCAAATTTTTGAATGGTAGTGTACTTGGCTTTAATCTTATTCTTTATATGATCTGTTTCACTGCAGAACATACCGTGGCTACAATCTGTGTCAGAATGCACCAGATGTTACCATAGAGAACAACCTATCTCGGGTCATCACTGTCATCTCCCATGCCCTCTCGTCCTCCACTTCCAGAGCCATGACTGTGAGTGCCCCAACTCGGACCTTTTAAGTAAAATAACTTAAAGGACACGTTCTCTAAATACCAAGACTCTACAGAGGTCAAACATGTAGTTTTTTTTTGAGGATCATAACTTATTTTTCTTGTGTAATTTTGTCTTGAGTAATCACTTTTTATTAAAATACTATAAAATATATGTTTGGTGTTGAAGAAATAACTTTGTTTTATGAGTGGTCTTATTTGAACCCAGTGTCTGATCTCTTTACTTGATGTTCTCTCTCCAGTTTGGCTGTTGTGAGGCTCTGTTCCTTTTGTCCAGCACCTTCCCAGTGTGCACCTGGAGCACAGGCTGGCACTGTGGCTTTGTGAGCTCTTCTGTCTTTCATCTCAACCGCTCCAGCCAGTACCGCAGCCGAGGGCGCTCCTTTAGGTACACGCTCACAAAATAATCTGAACCTTAGAGCAGTGATTCCTTTAGGACCAAGAATAAAACATGCTTAGATTTGATGTCTTGATCACAACGTTAGTACAAAGAGTATAAAGTCAAGCTTAATTGGTAATGTAAGTGCAATGTTTTATCTGTGTGTTTCACTCTGCAAAGGTATAAATGTGCTCTTTTTCTTTAGTCTCTCTCAGTCTGGCAGTAGTGAGGAGGTGCGCAGGTCTCTGACGGTTGGCGTGACCGGTATGGTTTTGTCTCTCCTCTCCTCTGCTTGGTTCCCTCTTGATCTCTCCGCCCATCAGGCTGCTCTTCTACTGGCTGGAAACCTTCTTGCTGGTACAAACTTATTTTGATTGGAATAGCCACAGTTTAACACACCTGGGCTGTTCAAAAACAGGCACACTTTGGCTGTTCTCTGTCATTTTTGAGAAGAAAGTAACTTTTTTTGTTTTGTTTAATGAAATGAAACAATCTTACCTGAGGTAGTAACAATGCAATTATGTTTATGTTAAAATAATTCTGGATTATAGGCAACTTTTAGGATAGAAGGGTTTTAAGGAGATTTTAGATAATTTATAGCCTGACGTCGTCATACTCAATTCTAGTCAGAATTTGAGTCTGATACTGCTCCGTTGGGCTGTGATTATGGGGTGTGTTTCAACCGAACCAGGAAAGACCTCAATTGGATAGACCTACAACCAATCAGAGCGACGGAGCGACGCATAACGTTAGTTGTCAAATGTCAACAGAACTCAACTGCACTGTGTTGCCAAGTCCGCGGGTTGAAGTGACCCTATTTATGTGATATACAGACCCAGGAATGCGAATTTTAGCAGGCAGCCCTGCCAAAATAACACATATTTTACCCCCAAAATGCCTTTTTTTCTGGAGACCCCCCCGTTAAAATGTTGTGGGCGGGGCTAAGTTCGGCTGGCATCCAGGCTAGATCATTTAGATCCTAAGCTGCAAAATAATTGTGCCCTCCCTTGTCTGTTGGGGGCCTTTTTTGACCCGGAACAGTAAAAGTGTAATTATTTTTAATGAAATTATATAAAACTAATTTCCCTTAAGTAGTAACAATACAAGTATGCATATATAATTAATTTGTTCTTATTTTCATGTAAATTTCTCACTGTCATTTGTATAAGCAAATAAGCAAACATTTGAAATTGGAACTTTGTTCATTAAAAATTGACTCTTCTCTAAGTGAATCTTTTGAACTCTGGATGTTTTATAGTTTTACTCTATTTCTGTGTGCGTTTGTTCAGCATTATGTAATTGAATTTCATTCAACACACATTTAAAAAAAAGTTCTCTGCTTCCCATTAATTAAAAGTTCAAAATGCTAAAAAGTCATCAGGTTTTGAACCACACTGATTAAAGAAACTTGAGCGAAGAGCCTAGGAAGTGGGATTTTATTCCGTTAATAAACCTATGGAGCTATTTACATTTTAAATAGAGCTATTTAAAAGAATATTGTATTATTATTATTATTATTATTATTATTATTATTATTTATTTATTTATTTTTTACCCCTGTTTGAATTTTTTTTTTTTTAAATTGTCTGTTTTTGAAGCTATTGCACCCAAGTGCATGAAGAGTCCATGGGCAGGTGAGGAGGAGGCCAACCCCGCCCCCTCTAAGGTGGATGAGGCGTGGCCTGCTCTTAACGACCGTTCTCTGGTTGTTATGGTGGAACAACTGTTCACGCACCTACTGAAGATTCTCAACATCTGCGCCCATGTTCTAGATGACACGCCCCCAGGCCCTGCAGTCAAGGTGAAAATGCATTCAGTAGATTCTGATTATAATAATGCTATAAATGTACAACTCATCAGTAATATTTAATATTTTCTCACTATATTAAAAGCTTCATTATTTCTGTTAATCCTTCTTGCCAGGCTACTTTACCCTCATTGGCCAACACTCCCTCTCTCAGTCCAATCAGACGGAAGGGTAAAGAGAAGGACTTGACAGAGCCAAGCAATATCCCCATGAGCCCAAAGAAAGGAGGAGAGACCAACACAGGTACAGGCACACCTACAGAGCCACATGTTGACCATACAGATGAATAATATTGCTTTGAGTAAACAAGGAAAATAGGTCTCATTGTCTGGTTCATTACTTTTTTAATTGAATATTTATGGATGACTTGCACTGTGTTTTCATACAGGCAGAGCAGCAGACAGCGCAGCAACAGCAGCAGTTAACAAGTCCACCACTCTGGGCAGCTTTTATCACCTCCCTCCTTATCTGAAGCTTTATGATGCACTGAGAGCTACACACACTAACTACAAAGTAAGTCTGCAGTCATTTAGCATTTTAATTTGTCTTTTATATTTTCCGATCAGGCATAACATTATGACTTCACTGACAGGTGAAGTGAATAATGCTGATTATCTCTTCATCACAGCGCCTGTTAGTGGGTGGGATATATTAGGCAGCAAATTAACATTTTGTCCTCAAAGTTGATGTGTTAGAAGCAGGAAAAATGGGCAAGCGTAAGGATTTTAGCGTAAGGACTCTTGTGGGGTGTTCCTAGTCTTCAGTGGTCAGTATCTATCAAAAGTGGTCCAAGGAAGGAACAGTGGTGAAGCGGCGGCCAAGGCTCATTGATGCACATGGGGAGCGAAAGCTGCCCTGTGTGGTCCAATCAAACAGATGAGCTGCTGTAGCTCAAGAAGTTCATGCTGGTTCTGATAGAAAGGTGTCAGAATACGCAGTGCATCGCAGTTTGTTGCGTTTGGGCCTGCATAGCCGCAGACAAATCAGGGTGCTCAAGAATTTGGCTGAAAGCGCCAAAATGAAAAGATATCACAATAACATGCCCTGCTTTTTATCCCATTCCGAGTACTTCATTCAAAATGTCCATCCCTACTGGATTCATCCTGCTTATATTTTTTATTTTATTTTCCAAGGTCACATTAGACCTTCACAACGCCAATGAGAAGTTTGGTGGTTTCCTGAGGTCAGCGCTTGATGTCCTTTCCCAGCTGCTTGAATTGGCCACCCTACATGATATTGGCAAAGTATGATGTCAATGCCTAATTCCATCTAGTTAACGAACAAAGTATGATAACTGAGCAAAATCATTATTAAAAACCTTCCCCCTGTATTTATCTGTCTAGTGTGTTGAAGAGATCCTGGGTTACCTCAAGTCCTGTTTCTCACGGGAACCTACTATGGCCACTGTGTGTGTTCAGCAGGTTAGACGTGTGCATTTCTAACTCCTCTGTTTTAAACCATGATATTACTTTCCTGGGCTTCACCGCTTGCTCTTTGCTTACAGCTTTTGAAGGCATTGTTTGGGACCAATCTTGCATCTCAGTATGAGGGGGCCTCATCTCACCCGTGTCGGTCCCAGGGCAAGGCCCTCCGGCTCGGCTCGACCAGCGTCAGACCCGGCCTCTACCATTACTGCTTCATGGCCCCTTACACTCACTTTACCCAGGCCCTTGCAGACGCCAGCCTTAGAAACATGGTGCAAGCTGAACAAGAACAGGACGCCTCTGGGTGAGTTAGAGAGTGTTTGTGTATAACATTTCCACATAGAGATTTATCTATAAATATAATAAACAAAATCAAGAGGCCCATTATGTCTACATATGTCATTTCTGTGATCTTATAGGTGGTTTGATGTCATGCAAAAAGTCTCCAATCAACTGCGGTCAAGTATCACCAATGTCACTCGCCATCGAGGAGACAAGGTGAATGCCCTATGATATGTGACTATAATTATTATTATTTTTTAACTCCTAAAATTTTAAATGTATATTTTTATTGCCGTAGATGTAGAATATATTAAAATTGATATATTTTGGGAGACGGACGTGCATTTGTTAAAGGGTTTTTATTTAGTTATTTGATGGGTCTGTTTGTTTTTATAAGGTATTGTTTTAGTTTATATACAGTAGTTTTTATTATTATTGTTTTATATGGTATTATGGTCTTATTTATTTAATGATTTTGACTGTGTATACCATGAGTCAAATGTCCTATAATGGTACAGTAAAATATGTTTTAAATAAATATCTTGCAGTGTTATTTTATTATTACTTGTGTACTATTATGGTAATTATTCATATTTTGATTTAAAAAAATTAAAATTAGTTTTATTTAATTTCAGATTTATTTGAAATTTTTTTTTACATTGTTTTTGTTAACAACAACAGCACTGATATCTTGACCATCACTACAGTAAAAGTGGCTAATTGTTGACTTGTTGTGTTTTAGAATGCCATTCATAATCACATTCGTTTGTTTGAGCCACTGGTGATTAAAGCTCTAAAGCAGTACACCACCAGCACGTCAGTGGCCCTGCAAAGACAGGTGCTGGACCTACTCTCCCAACTTGTGCAGCTCCGGGTCAACTACTGTCTGCTTGATTCAGACCAGGTGAGTCATTTTGACCTGTGAATCAAACTCCTACTGAGTCAACATGCAATGATCCATTTTGCTCCACTAATTGAGAATCAAAACAAATTTAGGTACTATTTTATTTTTATATTAGACTTCGATTAGGCTGATATTTTACTACCCTGTATTTGTCTCAGGTGTTCATTGGATTTGTGTTGAAGCAGTTTGAGTATATTGAAGTGGGGCAGTTCAGGTAAGACCTTGTGACATAGTCACACCAACATACATTACCATTCAAAAGTTTGGGTTAAATATGTTTTTTAATGTTTTTTAGAAATGTGTTATCAAAAATACAGTAAAAACATTATTATTGTGAAATATTATTACAATTTAAAATAACCGTTTTCTATATAAATATATTTTAAAATGTATTTTATTGCTGTGATGAATTTTCAGCATCATTACTCCAGTCTTCAGTAATATGATCCTTCAAAAATAATTCTAATATGCTGATTTGCTCAAGTAACATTTATTATTGTCAATTTTGAAAACACATGTGCTGCTTAATGTGTTTGTGGAAACGTTATACCCCCCCCCCCCCCCCCATGATTCTCTGATGAATAGAAACTTCAAAAGAACAGCATTTATTTGAAATAGAGATTTGTACTTTTCTTTTACTAAAATGTTCATCATTCATCAATATATTTAGTGTGTCCTTGCACAATAAAAAAGTATTAATTTCTTAAAAAAAAAAAAAAAAACCTTAACCCAAACTTTTGAACGGTAGTGTACATTCAATTGCACATGCTCAGATTTACTAATATTTATTAGTTTGGACTAAACTGATGTATTTTTTCTATGTAGGGATTCTGAAGAGATTGTGCCCAACATTTTCTTCTTCCTGGTTCTGCTGTCCTATGAGCGCTACCACTCTAAACAGATCATCAGCATCCCAAAGATCATTCAGCTGTGTGACGGCATCATGGCCAGTGGCAGGAAGGCAGTAACACATGGTGTGTAGAATCACAACACATACATTATTCACATCCTCAAGCAGAAAATTTAACTGTAAACTGAAACCCAGACATTTTTTTTTTTCAATAAATGTTTCCTTATTTTTTAAAATATTGAACAGACATTTCAATATGCTTTTTACATTTCCAACTTTCTTTAGTGTGTAATGTTGCTGTGTAAATCTGAAAAAGGTCTACAAAGTTACAAAGTCCATTCCAAAGGGAGTTATTATATGTATCATTAAGCACTGTTTCTGAACTCCCTGAAACGCCTTGATTGTAGTCTTAAATTTTCCTCCGGGAACGTACATGCCACAATATTCCTCATTTAAATAATTTCCCCCCCAAAGCATATGCAAAATAGAGGGGGTGATGCCTGGTTGATTTGTGTTAGTAGCGTGTTGTCATCATATCCAGAGATGCTGTTGTTTCTACTCTGCATCTAACTCTGTTATGGGAAGGGGCATGACATTTCCGAAACACGCTCAAAGTGGTTGACCAATCACAACATGCTTAACCAATAAGAGCACATTGCCCTTTTCAAAAGGAGGGGCTTTATAGTTACAGGAACTAAACAGAGTGTTACTAAACAGACTGGAAAGAGAGGTGCTGCAACAATGTAAAATATGCGAAAAATGTGTTTTAACAAAATCAAGACTTAATAAAAGGGCATAATAGGTCTTCGTTAAACAAACCAAACTGCATATATTTATTCCGAAATGGTTGCATATCATGTAGAGTAAGCTTTAATCGAATCAATTGAAAAACTGTTCATTCTTATTCTCCTCTTCATTTCTCAGCAATCCCTGCACTGCAGCCCATAGTACACGACCTTTTTGTGCTGAGAGGCTCCAATAAAGCAGATGCAGGAAAAGAGCTGGACACTCAAAAGGAAGTGGTGGTGTCCATGCTGCTACGCCTTGTACAACACCATCAGGTAACACTCCATTCTGGTGTGTGTGTGTTAGTTTTGGAAAAAAGTACTCTTTACATTTCATGGATTTATGTTGTAAAATCATGCATGTTTTTGTCTGTAGGTGCTGGAGATGTTTATTCTGATCCTACAGCAGTGCCATAAAGAGAATGAAGATAAGTGGAAGAGGCTTTCACGACAGATTGCTGATATCATCCTGCCAATGATCGGCAAACAGCAAGTGCGGCTCTGTTTCGACTTGTCTTGATATCATTATGTTTTCAAGAACCAAATTCATCGCAGATTCTGAATTCAGGCTAACGAACAGTTTTCAAGAAAATACGTTTTCAAGTAAATACACTTTACATATTTGCTTTTGTGTGCTTGACAGATGCACCTGGACTCCCATGAGGCTTTGGGCGTGTTAAACACACTTTTTGAGACAGTGGCTCCCTCCTCTCTGCGGCCTGTAGACATGCTACTGAAGAGCATGTTCATCACACCATCTACCCTAGTGAGAACCAGTCACATATTACTTCCTGATGATATAGATATTATTATCAGTTGAATAGGATGAAGAGTAGCTGTCAAAAAGCAAGTAAATGTAATATTTTACTTGTCAAATTAATTACCGTATTTCCTCACATAAAAGCCTGTAGTCAATGAAATGCCGAGCCTCTGATAGTGGGGGTGTGGCCAGCACGAACAAATAAAGGCCGGTCTCAATTTAAGGCCGGGAAAAAATTATTTCCTTTCATTTCATGTGCATTCAAGTTCAGCATAATGTACAGTAGGGTTGTGCCGAAGGAGCGAAACCATCGCGACCATCGCCCCCCGCTGTAAGTCTTGCAAGTGCAACACACAATCCTGGTCTCTTCTATACTTAAAGGGTTAGTTCACCCAAAAATGAAAATTATGTCATTAATTACTCACCCTCATGTCGTTCCACACCCGTAAGACATTCGTTCATCTTCGGAACACAAATGAAGATATTTTTGTTGAAAGCTGATGCTGAGAAAGGCTTCAGGCAGGCCTCCATAGGGATTCAGTGCATTTGCACCCACAAGACCCATAAAAGGTACTAAAAACGTTGTTACAAAGTCCATCTCACTACAGTGGCTCTACAATAATGTTATGAAGCGACGACAATAGTTTTTGAGGGGAAAAAAAAAATCTAAATAACGACTTTATTCCACAAGTTCTGTCTTCCTGTGCTGTGGACTCACGAAGCACCAAGACGCATGCGCGAGAATATGACGCAGAACCGGCGTTCGGGAATCCATGAAATACACACTTTAGTCCCATTTTGAGCTCTACGCCGAGACCTAAAGCACAATCAATGTAGAATTCAACAGCTTAGATACGGCGCGTCTTTCTCTGCTCGTTGTAAACAAATCTCCTCGCTTCTGGGTCACGTGTCCGAACGCCGGTTCTACGTCATATTCTCGTGCATGCGTCTTGGTGCTTCGTGAGTCCACAGCACAGGAAGACAGAACTTGTGGAATAAAGTCGTTATTTTGATTTTTTTTTCCGCTCAAAAACTATTGTCGTCGCTTCATAACATTATTGTAGAGCCACTGTAGTGAGATGGACTTTGTGACAACGTTTTTAGTGCCTTTTATGGGTCTTGTGGGTGCAAATGCACTGAATCCCTATGGAGGCCTGCCTGAAGCCTTTCTGAGCATCAGCTTTCAACAAAAATATCTTCATTTGTGTTCCGAAGATGAACGAATGTCTTACGGGTGTCGAACGACATGAGGGTGAGTAATTAATGACATAATTTTCATTTTTGGGTGAACTAACCCTTTAACCTAAACACTTTGCAGGGATTGCTCTGTAAATTAAATTGAGAATATAACTGATGCATATATGCTATTTTAAAGGGGTGGTAAAACACATTCTTTTGATGGCTTGATTGTGTTTGTGGGGTACACTGTAACATGTGTTCATGCTTCGTTTTTAAAAAATTGCATTATTTTTCATATATTTTACCTTTATTCTACACTGCTCTCTCCCTCCTTGTAAAAACAGTCTGATGGTTTCCGGGTTCTATGAAGCTGGTCCCTCAAAAATACGCAATGGGCTCAGATTGGTTAGCTGGCCCAGTGTGTTGTGATTCGCTAACCGCCTAGTGCACGTTTGTCGGAAACGTCACGCCCCTTACCTTTACTGGTAGCCTGTGCTTTGGGTAGTACAATGGCGTCAATAAAACCATACCAATTTGAGCCCGAATCAGAACCAGACAATTTTAGTGAAGATAATCAAGCAGAACCTGTTCAGTCCTCAAGAGTAAAGACTGCGGATCTATAGTGATCGCTACTGAATGGCACTGTTACTTTTGTATTTTTAGAACGATTTGCCAAATATCTGTCGCAAGAACGAACACTAAACATTGGTTTTACTATAGTATCCAAATCAAACACACAACCATGTTTAGCTAGCCTGACGTCGTCATACTCAATTCTAGTCAGAATTTGAGTCTGATACTGCTCCGTTGGGCTGTGATTATGGGGCGTGTTTCAACCGAACCAGGAAAGACCTCAATTGGATAGACCTACAACCAATCAGAGCAACGGAGCGACGCATAACGTTAGTTGTCAAATGTCAACAGAACTCAACTGCACTGTGTTGCCAAGTCCGCGGGTTGAAGCGACCCCAATTATGTGATATACAGACCCAGGAATGCGAAATTTAGCAGGCAGCCCTGCCAAAATAACACATATTTTACCCCCAAAATGCCTTTTTTTCTGGAGAAATTTAGGCTAATAGTTTGGGCTTTGTTGTTAATCTTTAATAGCTATATGTAAGTAAGGGCTTTCTATATAGTTTACAGCATTATCTTTAAGAAACTTTTAGTTATAATTTAATTCATTTAAGGACAGACACCATTTTTTTCATTAAACCACTGTTGAATAAAAATTAATAAAAAGCAATTTTGTAAAACCGCTGTACCGAATCCATACCGAACCGGGACTTCAAAACCGAGGTATGTACCGAACCGTCAGTTTTGTGTACCGCTACACCCCTAATACTTACAGGCTGTGGCCGTAAACAGCTTCTGTTTTTAAATCCATCTTTCAGGACAAGCCGTTGTAAGAATCCTGCATTGAACTCGCGAAGATTGTGGAAGCTTTCCTCCGTGAAATGTGCAGCGGGAGCCGCGCGCTCGTCTCACATAGGCAGTGTTTGTCTCGCGCAGCTGAACCGCGGCTCGTGTATTGCAAATACAGACGAATATTGTCCATTATGTCACATTTTCCTGTTTGTCTCGTGCTTCGATTTATGATGGGCAGCATATATCTGCTGTCTTATACACACATGCATATAATGTTGTATGTTAAACGCACTGCAACGCACCCCCGTCCCTAGGAAGGCTGAACAAAGTGGACCTGCAATCCGGATGAAAATAACAGCGTTTCGTCGGCATTGGCAACAACACTCCAGCCTACTAACTATACCACAACAACTATTCCCTGCGGCGATACAAAATGGCTTCGCCCCCCCTTATTTAATATTCTCGGAGGAGGGGTTTATGTAAATATTGGGGCTGGTGATGTCAGAGACCCTGGAGGAATGTGTAGTAGTCCCTACCGGCAGTTTGCTGTAGTCCTTAGAAATTGATTTCTTTAAAAGCAAATATCTCCCTTTGCTTTAAACTTTGAACGTTGTAACTTTGCAGATGTTGTTTATGCTCAAACAGCAACATTACACACTAGCTAAAGTTAGAAAAGTGAAATCGTGGTTTACCACCCCTTTAAATACTGTAGTCTATGAGAGATGTGATGTGTGTTAGTCTGTAAAAATACATCAGTCAGGCAGGCTACACAAATGATCTTGACAATCTCTTAGCCTCTTGTCTTTTTTACACATATTACTCTGCATTTAACTTAAACTAGTTTATTTTGTTCAAGAAAACAGCATAGGCTTCAAAATAAATTATGTTATTGAAATATTGTAAAGTGGTCATTTGAACAACACGAACGAACGTTTAAAAAACAATATGCAAAATAAAAATTGAATAGCTCCATAATGGATTGAGAAATGTGCGCACATTAGTTGGGTTAGAAAAATAACGAAATTATAGTTTTTTTTTTAAAGTAGAAAATAATATTTATGTAAAGAGATATATATTAAAATAAGTGCTTAAAGGAACACAACTCTTCTTAAGTGGAAGGAAACTTTTTTCCCTCACGTGGAATATAGAAAGCACATTAGTTGGGTTAGTAAAATAACGAAATTATAGTGTTTATATCGAGTCTATAAAACACGAAAGAACAAAAAACTTTCTTTAAAGTGAATTTCGTTTGTGTAAATTGTATCTTAATTTTAATCTATGTTTTATCAACCAAATTGCCCGGATTTAATAAATAACAAGCAAATAGCCTATAACAGACAATGACATGGAGGCGGAGGCGACAGCGCCGCGTGATCAACAGCTTAAATTAACTACTAGAAAAGGAAAAAAAAACTTTAGTCAGGGGCAGCCCTTACTATTTATTTCAGATAGGCCTATATTTGATCCAGCATGTCACAAAGGGAGTTCTGGGTTGTGCGGCGGCGCTGAGCGGAAAGAGCTTCAGAAATGAAAGGAATCTCCAGAAAGGCGCTTGATCTCCACTGGAGGAAATATTACCGCTCTTTCAACGCACACACACCGCAACAGTCACAATATGACCTCGTATGTTTTAAAAACACAATTCAACTTATAAATAATACTTTTTAATGGGCCACTTAAAATGTTTATTACAAATAAATTATTAAATTCTAAAAATGAATAAAATGAACAAAAAATTGCATTGCATTTGCAATCCTTTGAAACCACCCCACTTCCCGCGCCCCTGATGATATCTGTCCTCTGGAACGCTATCGCTTTTCATTTAAAACGGTTAATTTAAAACAATTATTTTTTTCAAATAGATGGAATTCGAAATACAGGCGTGCCCCTAATAAAAGCCTGCTTCAAATAAAAGCCGGTGACCTTCTGCAGTTCAGGTAAATAAAGGCCCCTGCTTTTATTTGAGGAAATACGGTATATTTTGTGGGCAAAAAGGTCCATTGTGTTTCGTCAGTAGTGTAGTGATGCATGAAGCGCATCTCACATAGAAACCAAGCAGCTTTTTATTGGTAAACTTGAACTCGTTGCGAATTTTGCAAAAAAAATTTTACCATTATGCAAAATTCTCAATTGTGCAGATTCTTATTGAACTGACTGGATTTTGCCTGCAAATATTTGCCAAGCAATGGTAATTCAGACTGCGTCTTAACCCTGTAAAGTGGCTCACTGTGTCCCTGTTCTTTTCTGTAGGCATCAGTGGGTACGGGGCAGTTGTGGGTGTCTGGGATTCTCGCCATTCTGCGTGTCCTAATCTCGCAGTCCACAGAGGACATCATTCTGTCTCGTATTCAGGAGCTTTCACTGTCCCCATACCTCCTCTCTTGTCCCACCATCCGTCGATTGTGTGACGATGACTCCTCCCCACCTGAAGCTCCGCCTGCTACCATGGAAGACGCCAATGGGGAGCCGCAGCGTTTCCCTCCCGAGGAAACATTTGCTAGGTAATTGCTGGCCGCTGTCCATTAAAGTCTGTGATTGTGGTGAAATAAATGCTTACTTCCTTAAAGAAGTAAATCAGAGAAAAAATTGCTAGTTTTTGGAATACATTTTAAGTAATTTTTTTTCATGAATGGATAGTTTCCGTTGGCAGTTGTGTGTGAGACACCCTTAGCATCTCAGCTAGGGTGTAAAATTAACAACTGCTAAGTGCAAAATGAAATGTTATTGGTCGGTAACGCTTTTATGAATTTGAACGGTGCATTGTTGTGACATTACATGGCTTAAGCCTGGTGCACACTGTGCGATTTATAATAGTCCTTCACGATTGTTCCTTGTCAGACTGTACAAACATGATCCCTGCTGTAAGCCATGTCACACTGTAAGATCTAAGTTGTCATTAATGTCAGACTGTATGATAGTCAAGGCATGCTAAAAACGTACGCACACAAGAAAACTCATCAATCAATGATGCGTTTGGTGACAGTGAGCTGCATTACACACGAAATGGTGTGAAATGGTGGCTACAAAGAAATCTCTAGCGCTCATTTTCATCATAGTTTTGAAAACTGAGACAATATGACGGTCGTCGTAGAAGTCACACTGCAGGATTGTGCGCCAAATCTTCTGACACTGCCAGAATTTTGTCTGAGGTAAAATTTGATCGCAGCAGTCATTAATCAGCTGCCGGTCAAACTAACGATCAAAGACATCAGATTTTAGCCTAGTCTTTAGCCTAGAATCTTTTAGGATTTGCTAAATTTGTCTCAGACAGCCAAATTGTGGCCAAAATCGCACAGTGTGCAACCGGCTTTAGTGCAATTATCAAATCGTAAAAGCTGCAATTTAAAAATATAAAAAATGACAATAATAAATAATATTACCTAATTTGACGATGCTGAGTTCAAAAATATCAATATTCAATATTCCATTTAACTTAAGATCTGCAACGGAGTGGAAAAATATGTTCAAATACTCCATTTAATGTCAAAGAACGTTAAATAAACACAATGTTATAAATGCTATTCTGATGCTGTTTGGATGTAGTAAAAAAAACCCACATATGTATCAGAAATCATGGGTCATTGCATATAAAACAATGTCGTACATTTGAAAATTGCCAGGCTCAAAGGAAGATGGGAATCATGGTTTTTCTGGGAAATTATGGAAATTATTGACTTCTTCAAATGGTGGTTGAATATAAAAATACTATGAATTGCACACAATATTTTGTGATAAAGTATGACGTGCTAGAGCAAAACTATTTTTGGAATCACCACCTCAACATTTTGTATTTCATTTAGCAAATATGATTTCTTCATTAATGTATAATTGTATAATATAAATGATAATACAATAATATAATGAATAATAGTAGTAATAATAATAATAATAGTTGAATAGTCATATTTTCCTTTTTTGTCTTTAGTTGATCACATTCCTATTAAAGTTTAGCTGAATATAGCTGGAACCTTTTCTATGTGTTACAGTATTACACAGAAAACAATCAGCATAACAAGACAAACACAGCAACTTTACTAATAATTAATGAACACAATTATGAACCTCTTTTTCTTTGTCAGGTTCTTATTGCAGTTGGTGGGGGTGTTGCTGGATGATATCGCCACAAAGCAAGTGAAAGTTGACATGAGCGAGCAGCAGCACACGTTCTACTGTCAGCAGCTGGGCACACTGCTCATGTGTTTGATACACATTTTCAAATCAGGTATGCACACCCACAGAGCCCACATCTCATGTGTCTCAACTCATACCAGGACTATTTACCAGCTTAGCATACTGCATGATCTCAGTGAAGGGCAACATTATTCTTCTTGGTTTAAATTGTCACATTATTTCCCATAAATCTACCAGGAATGTTCCGGCGGATCACAGCAGCGGGCAGCAGACTGCTGAAGGCGGAGGGAGGGGAAGGGGGTAGTTTTTATACCCTGGAGGGTCTGAACAGCCTGGTGCTCCAGCTCATCACCACGCACCCATCTCTGGTCCTGCTCTGGTGTCAGGTCCTTCTCATCATCAACTACACCAACTACACCTGGTGGTCCGAGGTGCATCAGACCCCCAGGTTAGCCTAAGCAAAATTCCTGGTAGTTTTAGGAAGTCAAATGCTGTTTTTAATGATAAATAAAAAATTTGCATTTGGTTGTAAGTGATTACATTTATATGCTGGATATATGCACTTTGTAACTGCAATAAAATTCCAGTGCCAAAGAATATGTCTGTCCACACCAGATGCAACACCACTAAGAGACGGGATAAAATCTGTCAAAAAATAAACAAACTCAGCCAATCAAAAGAGCATGTGGACGGGCTCTCTCTGCAAACGCACTGCACTTTCAACAAAATAGATATGTGCATAATCAGATTCATAAATATTACATAATTTTAACATTAAAACATTAAAAATACATATTTTGTTACCGAAACGGTCTTTGTCATAAATACACATTCACAATTCACAGTTTTAAAATTTGTTTCCTTTATTTTTAATATCTGAGGCAAATTATTAATTGTCGCTTTCCGTATGGCTATAAAGATCACATTAAATTTGAGAAATCACATAATCAGTACCTGAGATTATCATTGTCATACTTGGTGTTTTGTTGTTCTAGCCATGAAATCGCCGAAATGGATACCATTTTTTTTCCCAATGGAATCCCCTGTTGCTCGTAGTGTATCTGGTTGAATAACATGTAAAAGATACATTTTATCACGCTTTTTGTGGCATCTGGTTAGGACAAAGCCTGCAGTAAATGTTTTTTCCTCACACATCATGTTTTCATCACTCCATTAGGAGGCACAGTCTGTCCAGCACTAAGCTCCTGAGCCCGCACTCATCTGGAGAGGAGGAGAGGCCCGAGGGGAAGCTTGCTGTCTGTAACAGGGAGATTGTCAGACGAGGAGCCCTTATCCTCTTCTGTGACTATGTGGTAGGGCTTCTTAAGCTTTTTTATAGCTGCGTCCAAGCTCCTGAAGAGTTTTACACTATGTTCAGACTGCAGGCAAATGTGGCCCAACTCCAATTTTTTTGCTCACATCTCAGATCTGTTTTTCTCATGACAGTGTGAATAGCACAAACCACATGGAATCTGATATTTTCAATTCCTATTTGTGCCACTTCCATATGTGGTACTAAATCCGATACAGGTCAGGTGTTTTGCAATGCGACCGCAGTCTGAACAATCACAGGAATTCATGTGACTTTTACGTCACTCTAGAGCAGGGGTCTCAAACTCGCGGCCCGCGTACCTTTTTGCTGAATTGTTGCGTGTGCAGCGCTTGCCGCTTTTGCCACGCTTGCTGCCTCCTTTGTGTGTGTGTGTGTGTGTGAGAGAGAGAGAGTTGGCTCGCTCCTCCTCGTGCAGTATATTTGGTTGACACCGCGTGATTGACAGGAACAGACGGAAGCTGATCAGACAGTTGAAATGAATGTGGTCTAACAGTGCTCGTCAATGTCAAAATGATTGAGATAGCCAATCAAATCAAAGTAGGTGGGGTTTACGTTCTCTTTTGGCTCGTGCACATTGCACAGTCTTCACACACAGACGAGCGCGTCAATCTATTGCTTAATGACGTTGCTGAGAGAGACTATTCTTTCCGGTGAAATCACAAAACAAAATGCAAATGTGTCCATGGTCTTATTATACAATCATTGATGAACATCTTTGAATTTAATGAAGAAAAACTACATGAGGGCGGATTAGAACCCGGAACCTTTGACACGGTTGACAAAAATTCTACCACCAGACCACTAGGGAATCCATAAGCGAATCTATAAATCCAGCACCCAGCCTGACCCAGAGTCTACCTCCAGCGGCCCCAGGTAAAATGAGTTTGAGACCCCTGCTCTAGAGCTACATTCGTCACAATTCTGCGGTCATGGGAAAGATTTTATGTACCTGAAATTATCAAGACAGTTGTGAAAGGTAGTCAGTGAAGGACAGTGAGGTCTCAGAGCTCACTAGCATCCACATAACATACCTATCATACCATATCATTCTTTTCTCAGCAAGGAAACATAAAATTAATCAAAAGTGACAGTAAAGATTTCAAATAAATGCCTTTTTTTTTTACTTTAAACTTTTAAACTGTTCATTAAAGAGTCCTGGAAAATAAAGTCATTGTTTCTGTTTTCACAAAAGATTATATAATAAAAATAAATGTTTTTTTATTAGCACTATATCAGCATATTAGAATGATTTCTGAACGATCACGTAACGCTGAAGACTGGAGTAATGGCTGATGAAAATTGAACAATGCTATCACAGGAATAAATTACATTTTATAATTATTAAAAAAAGAAAACATTTATTTTAAATTGTAATAATATTTCACAGTATTGCTATATTTTTTTATTTTGGTGAGCATAAGAGACTTTCAAAAAACCTTTAAAGTCATTCACTGACCTCAAACTTTTGAAAAAAAAAAGAAGTGATTTTAGAAAAATTAATTTTGAGATTTGTTCATATATTTAGTATTACATAAAAAAAAAAAAAAAAAGTATTTATATTAAAGATTTACTTTAAAACCGTGATTGTACTGACCAAAATAGATCCAATATCGACTGATACTGTGCTGTACCATAAGTCATACATCTCTGTTTGCCAAGCATACCATTCAGTATCATATTTCAAATAAATAATTATATTCATAGCACAAAAATTGTCATCTTGTGTTTTTGTCCTCCTCTCAGTGTCAGAACCTGCATGACTCTGAGCATCTAACGTGGCTGACGGTGAATCATGTGAGCGACCTGATCAGTCTTTCCCATGAGCCTCCTGTGCAGGATCTCATCAGTGCCGTGCACCGAAATTCGGCAGCCAGCGGACTCTTCATACAGGCCATACAATCACGCTGCGACAACCTCTCTACTGTATGTATATGCACATGCACTGCATCTTTTTTATTTCATGCTTTCGTGCTCATCTTTTCAGTTACTTATGTATTAAATGTGTACATGTGCAGCCGGTGGTGCTGAAGAAGACCCTGCAGTGTCTGGAGGGCATTCATCTAAGTCAGTCTGGGGCTCTGCTTATGCTATACGTAGACAAACTACTCAACACGCCGTTCCGTGTGCTGGCTCGCATGGTGGACACACTCGCCTGCAGACGTGTGGAGATGCTGCTTGCAGAGACCCTGCAGGTAAAACACTTCCACACACACGATAAGGACTCACTACCAGCTTTTTTCACTGTCTGTGCCATTCATTGTAATAGGCTGTTAATAAATAAACCTAAAATCATTGCAACTAAAACACAAAAATAAAATCGAATTAAACTTAAAGAGTTTGATGCATCTCCCAATGGATTGTCTACTATTATAACAGATTGTAAGGATGGATTACTGAACAACCATCTATTTAAGTGATTTTTTACTATGGTAACTAGAGTCATTTGGCTCCTAAATTATTGTTTTAGTATCCAGTTTCTTCCCAGTAATTTGTAGTTAGAATCAAGATATTTTCTTATGTCTAACTTTATCAAATACCACTAAATTAGTGGTTCTCAACCTTTCTGACTCTGAGGCCCCTCATTGTCAAAGACAATATTTGAAAGCCCGCAAAGGTACTTCTGCTGTGTGAAAAGCTGCTTATTTTTAAACTTCTATTTACAGAAACTAGGAGAACCAATTTAATTTAGCTTAATTATTTAAATATTTATATAAATATTATGAATTTTGTTTATAATAATATATCATTCATTTTTATGAATTAAATACAATTATGAATTATTTATGAACCATGTATAATTGTGTAATTTTAAAATGACGTAATACAAAAATTGTATTCCGTAATTCCTGAAGTTTAAATAACTCATTATTACCAATGAATTTACATGACATTTATAGTCATTTGTGATTTACAATGATGTAAAATATTTTTTTTAATAATAAAAAGGCGGCTTCTTTTTTTAATTTTTTTTTTTTTAGAAATCACATATATCCAGGTTATATCCAAGACCATGAAAATCCTGGTTCTGATAGCATGACATAGCATGACAGTTGTTGAAGGAACAAAGTAAAATAAGAAATACAATGACAGCTAACATCTAACATCTTTAATGCTTGTTTCGTCTTATTTTAAATCATATTAAAGGTCCCGTTCTTCGTGATCCCATTGTTCAAACTTTAGTTAGTGTGTAATGTTGCTGTTAGAGCATAAATAATACCTGTAAAATTATAAAGCTCAAAGTTCAATGCCAAGCGAGATATTTTATTTAACAGAAGTTCCCTTCTGAACGGCTGGCTTCGACTACATCCTGGTCTCAGTAGAACAGTAGAACAGACTAACCTCCGCCCACAAGAATACGCGAAAAAAGGGGGCGTGGTCTTGTTGCTGTCCCACGTGGAGAAGAGGACGTGTCGCGTGGAGAAAAGGAAGTGTTGCGTTTGAGTGTGTTTGTCGCCATGTCGTCGAGACGCTGTTATTTTCATCCCGGAGTCAAATCACCTTTGTTTGGCTTTCCCAGGGACGCTGTAGAGATCATTAAGCGCATATATCTCCCGTTAAGAGGCGTGACCTTTCCACGTGCGCTAAGCTGCTGTCGAATCACAACACAGGAACTGGGCCATGTGCGCTAAGCTGCTGTCGAATCACAACACAGGAACCGTGCCAAGTTCGCTAAGCTGCGGTCAAATCACAACACGGGAACCGCTGGCACAATCAGAACTCGTTACGTATTTCTGAAGGAGGGACTTCATAGAATAAAGGAAGTCATCAGCCGTTTTTAGGACAGTGAAAACAGCGGTATACAGATAAGTAAATTGTGTTAAAAATACTGTTTTTTTTTTGTTTTTTTTACACGCGAAACATGAACACGTTATATTGCACACTGTAAACAAAATCAAAGCTTCAAAAAAACACGAAGAACGGGACCTTTAAAGGGATTGTTCACCCAAAAGTGAAAATTCTGTAATCAAGATGGCTTAAATGGATAGTTCTGTCATTTACTCACCCTCAAGTTTCAAACCTGTATAAATTTCTTTCTTTTGCTGAACACAAATGAAGATATTTTGTAGAATATGGGTAACCAAACAGTTAATGGGCCCCATTGACTTCCAAATTATGGAAAAAATATACTATGGAAGTCGATGTTTGGTTAACGACATCTTCAAAAAAAATCTTCTTTTGTGTTCAGCAGAACAAAGAAATTCATATAGGTTTGGAACAATTTGAGGCTGAGTAAATGACAGAACTATCCATTTAAGCCATCTTGGGAGTGTGCTAAGGCCCCCTAATGGACCCCTGGTTGTGAACCATTGCACTAAATGATTATTGAGAATCATATTTTCTCCTCCTACTGTAGAATAGTATCGCTCAGCTACCACTGGAGGAGCTGGACAGGATTCAGCAGTACCTGCAGACCAGTGGCCTTGCGCAAAGGTAAGGCGGTTTGCCGTTTCCCGTCTCATCAATCTACTTCAGAAACTGAATATAATCTGTTTGTTTTTTCGCTGTTGATATTAAAATCTCCTAAACCTGCTTTTTGAAGTGATCATCTCTTTCTTATGTCAGGCATCAGAGGTTCTACTCCCTGCTGGACAGGTTCAGAGCTACTGTTGCTGAAGATACCACAAGCCCTGTCGCCCCCATTTCCACACACCCACTGGATGGGGACCCACCCCCTTCCCCTGAAAATGTGGAACCCAATAAGGTATGACTTACAACGGTAGTTCTTAGCTGAAAACATCTTAGCTAAAACATAAAATTTTTACTATTGTGTGTGTGTGTATTGCAGGAGTGGTATGTTGCTCTGGTAAAATCTCAGTGTTGTCTGAGAGGTGACGGAGCTTTGTACGAAACTACTGAGCTGCTGACAAAACTTCCCCAATCTGACCTAAACACAATCATGACCTGCAAGGTAAAGACCCCAAAACATGCATATCTCTTATTTTCTAACACAAACAGACACTAATGTTGTATTTTTGTGTTCGCAGGACTTCAACCTGTGTCTGCTGGCATCATGTCTGAGTGTTGGGGTACAGAGGGTATGTAAGGATCATGGGGCGGTTTTATTTGACACTGCTCAACAGGTGGCCTTCAAGAGATTGGCTGGTGTCATAGAGCTCCTCCCCTCGCCTCATCAGCCCCTCCTCCCCTCTGCTAAGATGTGCGCGGACTACGAGCAGAAGCTTAATCAAGTATACGGTGAGTCAAAATCAGAATTAAGCTTATTTTCTGCAAATTAGTTTGGCTAGATATTTTTTGTCATCTGAAACCCTTAAAGCATCACTAGGTAACTTTTCAACCTTCATAATATATTTTCAAGACTCTTGTGATGTTACATCGACTTACAATAGGTTGAATGGCACGTCTGCCCTAGCCTGACGGGTTTGTATCGTTTTTAATCGTACTTTTAAACTTCGGGTTTTGGGTAGTAACCCGGGGAAAAAAAAGAACTACAAAATTCGACTGTTTTACGGCATATACGTCACTTCCACCATCACCCCCACTTCCTTAAATTCGGACGTGCGAGCCCAACTATCCTTTGTTTGCCGGATGTTATAGTCATGGCCGAGGCAGCACAGAAAAAGAAGAAAGCAAAGGTTTTGTCGGAGGAATGCAAAAAGAGGAAACGAGAAAGTGATCGTATTAAAGTATTATATTTGTTTATTTGTCTTGCCTCAAACTATAATGCAAATCGATTTTTCAAATTTGAAGATTCATCTATGGTATCTTGATATTATATTGACGATATATGGTTATTACCTACCACTCAAACATTTAATTGAAGTATCATATAGATTCTGTAAAACAGTAACCAATAGACTAGACTACGATAATGACGCTGGCTTGTAAACGTGAGCATCGCGATCATTTGGCGTTTGAAAAAAAAAAAAAAAAAAAACATGAAATGATATTCATATGACATGCTGAAACATATGCCACTGTACCTGGGATGAAGACATTTCACACGCGACGCAAGCAGAACACCTGCATGTGAACTCCTCCTGCAGTGTTCAGGGCTATCATAGTTGTCATGTCAACAAAGGCACGTGCGATGCATCCCCTGATGTAGGATGACAGAGTTTACAACAGTAGTAGAGGACAATACTGTTTTCCCACTGTAGGGGGACCCCGAGAGCAAAACCTACCTAGTGCTGCTTTAAAGGTCCCGTTCTTCGTGATCCCATTGTTCAAACTTTAGTTAGTGTGTAATGTTGCTGTTAGAGCATAAATAATACCTGTAAAATTATAAAGCTCAAAGTTCAATGCCAAGCGAGATATTTTATTTAACAGAAGTTCCCTTTCAAAGCCTACAGCGAACGGCTGGCTTGGACTACATCCTGGTACTTCCTTCATAAATGACGTCAGTAGAACAGTAGAACAGACTAACCTCCGCCCACAAGAATATGCGAAAAAAGGGGGCGTGGTCTTGTTGCTGTCCCACGTGGAGAAGAGGACGGTCGCGTGGAGAAAAGGAAGTGTTGCGTTTGAGTGTGTTTGTCGCCATGTCGTCGAGACGCTGTTATTTTCATCCCGGCGTCAAATCACCTTTGTTTGGCTTTCCCAGGGACGCTGTAGAGATCATTAAGCGCATATATCTCCCGTTAAGAGGCGTGACCTTTCCACGTGCGCTAAGCTGCTGTCGAATCACAACACAGGAACCGTGCCACGTTTGCTAAGATACGGTCAAATCACAACACGGGAACCGCTGGCACAATCAGAACTCGTTACGTATTTCTGAAGGAGGGACTTCATAGAATAAAGGAAGTCATCAGCCGTTTTTAGGACAGTGAAAACAGCGGTACACAGATAAGTAAATTGTGTTAAAAATACTGTTTTTTTTTTACACGCGAAACATGAACACATGTTATATTGCACACTGTAAACACAATCAAAGCTTCAAAAGAACACGAAGAACGGGACCTTTAAACGTAAAATATTTCATTGAAATAAATATTTTAATAATTTAATGATACATTTGCATGTTGATGGTTTTCTGATCAGTTAATGGTTACACAGATATTTTTAGGAACATAATCAAATTGAATATAACAGCAACAATGACAACAAATATTATTACTATTAAATATTTGAGGTGAAAAATCAGGTATTTCTGGTGAAATGTTGTAAACTTCTGTGCACAAATGTATAAATAAAGTTAAGCTAGTGCACGTTGCATTACCATTTCCTTGCGTGTAAATGAGCACTGCGCCACGCTTTACTCTGAAACATGTAGCACAACAGAGTACTTATTTAAATCACCACCTTTTGATAATTTCAAAGCTATATCACAATTTCAGATTTTACTTGAGCTCCCCATTTATTTGTTTTCATTTAAGATTTACTTTAATTAAATATTTGCTGTTCATCAACTAACAAACCCTTTGCAATTCCCTCATGAACCCCTGTTTGGGAAACTCGGCTACATGACAAACAAATCCCCTCCTGTACATTAGGTGGTTCTGATCAACATATACTTGTACAATACTGTATGCAATTCTGTAATCAAAACCCTTTTGTTTAACATTGCTGTGGTTACTGCAAAGTTCCCATTCTTTCATTTGTGTTATTCCATGGTTTTGATGACGTTATTATTATTATTCCAACATGGTGAAAATTGTAATAATAAATAACATGTAGGTGTGTCTAAACTTTCGTAGGTGTAAGTACATGGGAATTATCCTTTGTGGCAAATGCTGTAAATTATAGTGAAGTTGTAATGAGCACACTGTCATTGCATGTGTTTATGTGTGTGTTGCAGGTGAGCCTGGGTTTTATCAGACTGTGTTGAGTCTGTGTGGCGTGTTGAGTCAGTACCTGCTGTCTCTGTCCAAATTGCCGTCCTCACTACACATTCCCAAAGACAGAGAGACACTCATTACCACCTTCAGCACCCTCGCTATAGAGGTAAGACTGATGCATCCTTCCTAAATAAGATGATTTTATAGGGAACATTCTAGTAGTTGACCGATATGGATCGTTTAATGGCTGATGCCAATGTCTTGGAGAGCGGGGTTACCATGGCCCATGGCAAATGTAAAACTGATACAGGCCTATATGATATCACACTAGTTAATTTAAAGATATGCTGCTATGTCATTTATATTTACTAAACTAGAAATAAATGATTTGAAAATGAATGGAACTTCATAAATAAAAATAAACCTTCACAATAAACATATTCATACATGGATATCTTCTTGATTATGTAATCCTATTATAGTAGTATAATAGTGTATATATATATATATATATATATATATATATATATATATATATATATATATATATATATATATATATATATATATATATATATATATATATATATATATATATATATATATATATATATATATATATATATATATATAATGTACATGAAATGAGAGACTCATTTGCGTTATATTACCTTGGCATTCAAATACAGAAAACTAGTTAAAGGATTAGCCAATATCATCATGTCATCCAATATGTTCATGTCTTTCTTTCTTCAGTTGAAAATAAGTTTTTTGAGGAAAACATTCCAGGATTTTTGAGGGTTGAATTTCCAAATCAATGCCATTTCAAAGGGCTTTGAATGGTTTAAAGAGGGCTCTGCACGATCCCAGTTGAGGAACAGGGTCTTATCTAGCGAAACGATCGGTCATTTTCCCCAAAAAATAAAATCTATATATACTTTTTACTTTTTTACTTCGGTGTTGTGCTTCTTCACAACATATGGCAACATATCATCACGTCGGAATGGTCGGTACCTCCACCTACGTCACAGCCGTGACCTTTCCGACGTGATGTCGTGAAGAAGCACAACACCAAAGTCACACATTTGTGGTTAAAAAGCCCTTCGGAGACCTTTGAAACTACATTGATTTGGACCTTCAACCCGTTGGTTGCCATTGAAGTCCATTATGTAGAGAAAAATCCTGGAATGTTTTCCTCAAAAAACTTCCTTTCTTCAGTCGAAAAGAAATGAAGACATGAACATCTTGGATGAGATGGGGGTGAGTAAATGATCAGGAAATATAAATTTTGAAGTGACCTAATCCTTTAACGCTGAATGAGTGTTTCTAATAAAACGGCTGAGGGAGTGACGGCAAATTTGACATCTTTCTCTCTTCTGACCAACATAATGAATCTATCAATAATGTTTTCCTCTTTTGTAAAGTCATAGACAGTCTACCATAGATTGTTTTTCTTTTGCTATTGGTGCTAATGGGAATGCAAAAATTATATCTGCTGTCGTCTCCCGTTCAACACAATAGAAGTTTTCCCAACTATGACGACTTCCGCTTCTGAGATCCCCAGTAATGTGTAAAGGACCTGTGGGAGATCCTGTGTGACTGTGCTCAGGCAATGCTGTTCTCAGTGCTGTCCCTGTCCCTGCACCTGCAAATAAAAGTCCCTACATTGTCAAAATAAATATTTGACATGTATATCCCCATTTTAAGTAAAAAATGCCACATATCAGTTGATATATCGACTTTTGTGATATATTTATATTGATAGAAAATAGGTATGTAACGATACACAATACTGACGGTTCAGTACAGCAGGGGAGAGAAAACTAAATATAAAATTGCTTTTTATTTATTTTTAATAAACAATGGTTTACTGAACAAATTGTGTCTGTCCTGAAATTAATTAAATTATAACAAAAAGTTAGTTTTCTGTAAACTATATAGTGAGCCCTTTCTTGCACATTACTATAATAATATTAAAGGTTAACAACAGAGCCCGAAACTATTAGCCTACATTCAGTTGCTATGTATTTTTAGATATAATAATCAATAGTCAAATAACACATTGTATGCAAACATGTAAACTTCACATGAGGCAGTTTTTGCATTACCTTCTAAATCAAATTATAAATTCTATTTTTACTCCAATTTGTTGTTAAAATATAATAGTTTATACTAGTGGCGGGCCGTTATTGATGTTAACGTGCTGCATTAACGCGAGACTCTCATCGGGCAATAAAAAAAAAATATAGCCGTTAATCTATTCTCAAAGTTGGGTTGGGAGCTGGGTCTATACTACGCAAGCTATGATGACTTTCACCTTGATATTTTAGCGCGGATGTACACCTAGCCGAATTGCACTAGGGGCGAGAGAACGAGTCTTCTAACCTGTGTGTATGCCTACTAGTGTTGTCAAAAATATCGATATTTCGCTATGTATCGATACTGAAATATCTGAAACGAATATCTGATACTCATTTTCTACAGTATCGATATCAGCTGCGCTCTCCTCTCCGACCGACAGCGAGTGACACGCACCCGCCTCCTCTCATTCTGTCCGTTTAATCCTCTGAACATTGCGAACGTGTGTTCTGCTGGACTTTTGTTAGTATTGGTGTGACTGGTCTGAATTTTGCGCGGGGTTGCACATAACGTTAATTTTATTAATTCCCACAGATTTCACGCTCTGATTTTTGCCATCTGAAGCGCACACACATACCGTAATAAAGCCGCCTCTGACATACAAGTGCAAAAATGAGCTCCTTTTTCCAGTTTATTAATGGTCAAATACACTCAAAAATGTCTCAATGCCCATCTTGGTGAGTTTTAACGTAAACACAGCCGTAACCAGCTCACAGGAACAGTGTTTGGATATGCGTGCGTCAGGTCTTAAAGGGACAGAAGTTATTTATTATTCAAACTACAAAAAGACAAACGATCACTTACGAGCACACATATTCTGAATGCCTTCGGCAGAATTCAAATGAGCCATTTTAATCTAGATTAATTTTGGAATTAATCTAGATTAATCTAGATTAAAAAAATTTATCTATGCCCACCACTAGTTTATACACAGTGGCTGTCATTTTCACGACTTATGATTTATTTAAACATACATTAAATAATCAAGACATCACTAACAGGTTAAGTAGAATAGTTAATTTCTCTAGTGAACTAACCAGCTGTGGACACTGAATGACTTGCCTGAGGTAAATGTAATACTACGTGACATTGTTTACAACCTGTTTTATTGACGTCTTTCTGCCATTGAAACACTGATTGAGCAATTACACGAGATGTGATGCGTTTCAGTAAGTTGTAATGTATCCTCTCAACATACCTTCATATGTTGATTCATGTTTATTCTTTTACTAGGAAGAGATGATTGCATTCACTCGCGTGCCGCACTGCCGCTTGAACTGACGTGCATATACCGTGATCTTTCAAAACGGCAATTTTCGTTTGAATTTCATGATAAAATTGACAGAATACTTAATATGTTTGTGTGAGAACTGGGAACTCGGATTGAAGTATGTTCTGCACATAAAACAAGCCGACTTCCGTGCACTGTACCGGAAGTCCTGTACCGAAACAGTTTGGTACAAATACGTGTACCATTACACCCCTAATAGAAAGATGATAGAATGGTAGTATCTTGTAGCAGCATATCTATAAATACCACTCGGCTCATGTTTCTCTTTCCGTCTCTGTAGGTGGTGGTTTGGCGTTTGCTGCAGGATCAGCTGCCTCTAAGTGTGGACATGCAGATGAGTCTGTCGTGTCTGTGTCTGGCTCTCCAGCAGCCGGCGGTGTGGACACACTTCGCTTCTCACTCCTACCACACACACACTTGCTCCATCATCCACTGTATACAGCTCCTCATCCACGCAGGTTTGTGTTACAAAGCTCTGGGGAATGCAGCCAAAGAGTTTCGATATACAAAGAAGACACATATTAATCCACTCATATTACTTATGAATGGGAGAAAGTGTGCTATAAGTGCGCATAATGGTGCTATAAGTCCTGCTTTCTAAATATATAGTAAATGCCAATTGCCAATGGGCAAAGTCATTGTGGCCTAATGGTTAGAGAGTTGGACTTGTAACCGGAAGGTTGCGGGTTCGAGTCTCAGGTCCGGCAGGAATTGTCGGTGGGGTGAGAGAATAAGCGCCCTCCTCCACCCTCAATACCACGACTGAGGTGAGACCCTTGAGCAAGGCACCGAACCCCCAACTGCTCCCTGGGCGCCGCTGCAATATGGCTGCCCACTGCTCCGGGTGTGTGTTCACATTGTGTGTGTTCACTACTGTGTATGTGCACTTGGATGGGTTAAATGCAGAGCACAAATTCCAAGTTTGGGTTACCATACTTGGCCACACTTCACTTCACTTTCACTTCACTTCACTTTCACTTTCACTGCAGCTGTCGTTAGAAGTCTTAATATAAGTTAATGTCAGATTTTGTTGGTTAAGTGAATTTTTTCTTTTTTTTTTTTCTTTTTCTTTCCTAAACCAGTTCAGAGCAAATCCCTCCCTGCAGCCAGTTTCATTGGTTAAAAGTAGGGTGTAGGGTAGGGATAGTGCCGCTGTTAGTATTTGTTTTAGCATTGTATAGGCAATCAGCACTGTAATTGACATGACCAAAGAAGTCTTTAGAATTGGCTGCGGGGCGAGGGTTTGGGGGAATGAATTATGTGATTTTAATCTTGGACTACTATCTTAAATAGACTGCAGCAAATGGGAAATTACATGTTATTTTGTTTAGTTGTATGTCCAGAATTGTGGGAGAATCATGATCTCTATTTGAAACAAAAACAACAAAATTGTGATTCTCAATTTATCCAGAATCGTGCAGCTCTAATTTAAACCATATAAAATGCAATTTAAATGAATATTCATTTTATGATTATGATTGTGTGTGTGTTTACCTAGTTGCTGTTGGTCCTGGCGACCAACTTCTGAGGCCAGAGCGGAAAACATCATCAACAGAGCAGTCAGAAGACCAGGTGGACTCTGCAGACAGTGAGTTAATGCGCACGTTACACGTTGATCAATGATGACCACAACAGCAAGAATGAATGTTTCTGTAATTTTCAGACCAATGTGAATGGCGGTGTTGTGAGATCATGGCTGAGCTGGTTGAAGGTCTACAGAGTGTGCTGGCTCTGGGTCACCATAGAAACAAGAACATCCCAGCATTTCTTACGCCCACACTACAGAACGTCATCATCAGCCTGGCCAGGCTTCCCCTTGTGAACAGCTACACCCGAATCCCACCACTGGTGAGAGTGATTGAGTGTTTGTTCATACATTGTGTGCAAGTGTGCTTAAATATGTATGAAAATTAAACAGTTCATGTGTTTGATTGAACAGGTCTGGAAGCTGGGCTGGTCCCCCAGGCCGAGTGGAGATTTTGGCACAGCATTGCCAGAGATCCCTGTGGAGTTCCTGCAGGAGAAAGATGTCTTCAGAGAGTTCCTCTACCGCATTAATACTCTGGGTATGACATGAGATGTCATTCAGAGTTTTTTGTCTATTGAAAAGTAGTCATGAAATGGGATTTTGAGTTAACTTACAGAATTTGGGAAGCTAAATTCTATACTATCAATAATTTTGCATCTGCTATATATACTACAGTTCAAAAGTTTGGGGCTGTTAAGATTTTGTGAGGGTTTTTGAAAAGAAATCTATCGATCATATAATTGATCAGTGACACAGTGTCACTATGTGTTGACATCAGGCAAACCTCATGTATAGTCCAGCATTTTGTATAGCACATGATTATTGAACAGCTTGATTTGTTCATGTGGTCTCCTTGTAGGCTGGAGTAGTCGGACACAGTTTGAGGAGACGTGGGCCACTCTTTTGGGGGTGCTGGTCACTCAGCCAATCACGATGGACCAAGAGGAGGAAACCCAGCAAGAGGTAAATCATTTAACTTTTGCCAAAAAAGACAAGCACTCGTCCAGGTCTCGGATACTGTGTGTGACAGATGAGACATGTCTGTTTGTGGCGCAGGAGGATCTAGAGAGGACTCAGATAAATGTACTGGCGGTTCAGGCCATCACCTCTCTGGTGCTGAGTGCCATGACTCTGCCGACAGCAGGAAATCCAGCCATTAGCTGCCTTGAACAGCAACCCCGCAACAAAATCCTTAAAGCTCTGGACACCAGGTATGTACACATTTATTTTATCCTGGTTGTTGCTCTAGGTTTAGAAGTGTTTAAGAAGTTTGTGTGTTTTGCAGGTTTGGTCGTAAGCTTTGTGTGATTAGAGGTATGGTTGAGCGTGAGATTCAGGCCATGGTGTCAAAGAGAGACAACATTGCCACACACTTCCCCTATCAAGCCTGGGACCCTGTGCCCTCTTTATCTTCTTCAACGGCAGGTAAGTGGTCAGCCAAAAGATCCTGTTGAGATGCAAAAGATGCAGTTTTTTTTGCATTCATGACATTTGCATGTGCGTGTATATCTGCATATTCAGGCACACTCATCAGCCATGAGAAACTCCTGCTGCAGATTAACACAGAGAGGGAGATGGGCAACATGGACTACAAACTGGGTCAAGTTAGTAAACTGACTTCTTTAAAAAACTTTGAATTAAAACACTTTTAAAACATAATTTTATTAACATTTATTGAAGGGGGGGGGGGGGGGGTGCATTGGTAGTGTTTTGAAACACATGGTTATGGAAAGGGGTGGGATTTCAGAAACATGCTCGAAGTAGTTGACCAGTTACTGTACACAATGTGCTCTGACCAATCAGATTAATAGGGGATTCAAAGTCTACGTTCAGACTCTTAGTCCAATCCAATTAGATTTAGCTAGTGTAAATGGCAAAAGAATTACATGAAATGCGATTTTTACAAATCCTTTTCGAGCTACGTTTATATGTGGTTTGAAATCCTATTCAAATAGCATTTCTGGAAATCAGTTTCAGTCTGACTGCTTTGAACAGATTTTGCGTGGTTTATGTGACTTTCTCATGCCACGTAAATCATAAAGGTCAGATGTTGTCAAGGTTGTGATGTTGCAAAGTGACAGACGAGCAGAAAATGACAATATATAATGGAGACATGTTTTGAACTTGAGACGACAGCACGGAGTAAAGCTACACATACCAGTTTCCTATGTTTCTGCCGCTGCCCCAGAGGACGGAGTAGTCCAGTGCGGTGGATACACATAGAAATAGCCATAGAAACCAATGTAGATATTCCGGAAAACGAAAGAGGACACACCAATCGGATCTGAACAGTTGCAATACAAAATGTGGACAGTCAAGAATTTTAGATCAGATTCCAATTGGAAACACAAGTAATCGTATTTGGACTGACATTGTGAACATAGCCGTAGAGACAGGAACTAAGCAGAGCTTAGAAGACGTAAATTAAAGGAGCTGTATGTAGGACTGTGGCCAAAACTGGTACTGCAATCACTTTCAAATTACTGTAGTACGGTGTATCCCTCTACCCCTCCCCCCTGACTCGAGGTTGCCAGATAGGCTGCAGGATCCAGCGGGAACGTAGGCTGCTACACGGAGCTTTCAATGGCAAGTGACGAGTCGTACACAAAATTAATCTAGTAAATACTATAGTGTTTTTGAACCATACTATAGTAAAGATGCTACAGTATATTGTAGTAACGTTATATTATAGTATATACTACACTTGGTTAATTTACTGTAGTATATTTACTATAGGACGGTTCAAAAACATGATAGTATTTACTAGAGTAATTTTACTATAATATACTATAGTATTTTTTTCATGTGGGTTGATAGAACAGTAAGTTAGCTGTTAGTCTAACTTGTAACGGTAGAAGCACAAGCCTAAGTCACTATGTGTAACAGATTTCAAAGATGCAGCTATTCATTTAGCTGAAGCTATAAGTGAAAGCGACCAGCTGTATTTTTTAACTTACCCTGCGGTAACGTTACACGTCCATAACGCTAAAATATGTGATGTGGAAGATTACATGACATTCTATTATTTAGCTTGAAAAACAAGTAAGATACAAAACGTTACAAATGGGCCAAATTATTCACATAATAGGCTACAATGTGCTTTTCATTGGTGTAATGAAATACATATGATACATACAATGACACGTTTTTGTCATAAGTAGGCTAACAAATAACAAACATTGCCACAGCAAGTATAACGCGGGACAGCCATGTCAGCGTTCAATATCAACAATGGCAATCACATGGTTGATTTCAGTCCCATCAGAAACGATTGAGAGTAACTAAATAACATTTGCAATGGTCATACAGGTCAACTTGCAGCATGTTTTATCCACTATATATACGAAGAAAGAATGAGGAATAATTTTTACCGAGGTAACGTTAGGCTACTGTCTCAAATACGTTTTCACATTGCCATAATAGGCGTGCTAATGTTGTTTTCATCAGCGTCTCAGCATAATGACAGAGAAACGGGCTCTGATAATGCATTACTAATGTTAGCAATGACGACTCGCCATTTTTATTTACCAAACAATTCCTTAACGTTACCTTTTCAATTCAATGACCCACCTCCTCCATCTGCGCTAACCTAACGTTACTTTGCATGAACATGCACAACTTTGTTCGACTGTCGTGAATATTTGAAATGTCCATTTACATTAAGTACAAGTTAGCCAAACATAGATGAACCTTACCTGTCCAGGAGAAAATTAGCAACGTTGGCGTCAGTCTTCAAATTCTTCTCCGTTTTCAGCCGTCTCCATCTTTCAAAGGCATCTCCTATACAAATCCTTGTTTTATTTCGGACACTGTCACAACGTTTTTCTGATTCATATCGAGGTCGTTTAGGTTTCGTAAAGTTAGACATTGTTTATCCAAAAAGTTTGTAGCTGCAGCTGTGGTAACTAGCAGAGCTGGCAACCCGAATGCAGAAACACTACTGACTTCGTGATTGGTAGATAGGTGGAGGGCGGCGCTTCAGGCATGACACAACATGTCAACATCAACATCAGTTGAGGGCTGCAACTTCAATTTTAAAATGACAATATCTTGGCCGGACAACTGTTGTCAGTGATATAAGTATTTGAAATTAACATGATTTCTTAATGTCTATTGACATATTAGGGCCATTTTATGATTAATTGAAATACATTTCTTACATACAGTTCCTTTAAGTGAAAATAATGGGTTTTTTTTTCTTCAAATATTTAAGCATGAAAACCTATTCTAGTAGACCCCAAAAACAAAATCAAGACTTAGTAAAATGGTATAATATAACCTCTTTAATTATTTCAAACTTTGACCAGTATTGTATATGCAGATAATAGCCTAATTAAATCTGTTCATCATATAAAGTGATGGTGTCTTTTCAGAAGACTTCAATTAAATCGCTCGATTACTTTTACAAGTGTCAAAGTATTGGTTGGGTGGACTTTCAATGAATGGACAAAAATGAGAATATTGAAAAATGTCTTTATTTGGGTTTCAAAGATGAAAGTCTCGTGGGTTCAGAAGAACATGAGGGTGACTAAATGATCACAGAATTTTCACTTCTGGGTGAACTAACCCTTGAAGAGTTACATCTGCATGTTACTAACAATGTAACTCTGCAGGTGTCGATTCACTCAGTTTGGTTGGGAAATAACATCACCCCTCTGAGGGAGGAGGAATGGGGTGAGGATGAGGAAGATGAAGCTGATGCTCCAGCACCTGCCTCACCACCATTATCACCAATCAACTCCAGGTCAGAATTAGATAGTTACTGGCAAAAAAGCTCCTTAAAACCAGCATTCTCCAGACTTCACACCCTGCATTGTCTTTTTGCTTGCCCTGTCCAGGAAGCACCGTGCAGGGGTTGACATCCACTCCTGCTCTCAGTTCCTCCTGGAGCTCTACAGCCAGTGGATCCTCCCTGGCAGCCCCAGCAGCAGGAAGACTCCTGTCGTGCTAATCAGTGAGGTTGTCAGATCGGTGAGTGCATGCTTAGACATTCTTTCATAGCGATTAATCGGCGCCAGCACCTGATTTGGTAGCGCTTCTATAGTATTATACTATACTGACTGACAGCTTCAGTGAATATAAAAGGAGGGCTCTTTACTTGCTTTAATAAAATCATTAAAAAAAAAAAGTTTTGTTAAATATAGATTCAAAAGCAAACCATATGGAAAAAAAAAATAGTCAGTGGAAATCATAGATATGTATACATGGATGCCACAATCGACTCCTTCAGAAACGTTGGCGTGCCCGCCATATTGGAAACGGTCAGCGTGCCGTTATTCACAGTAAGATTCAATGATGCACATCTTCTGGTTGCGAAACTGCAGAGATTAAAGTTCCAAAGAAATTGGATAACTATTCACAGGTGATGTGTTAGTTTGTGTTTTTTATATGTATTAAAAACTACAGGTTTTTACTATGGTACTTTTTAATGTTTTTACTTTTACAATGGTAACTTTGTAATGTTGTGGTAGCTGATTCCTTCGTCTTGTATTGTGTTAGCAAAATCATCTGCTGAAGTCTATTGCAGATATAGATATTCATATATGCATTTAACTATGGTTGCAGATGCAGAGTAAACTTGCTCTCGAATGAACCCTGAAATGAATGAAAAAACATTTGACTATTTCTGCCACAATACCATGGTTACAGTTAGCATTACTACATTAAATCCACGGTGAATGTTGATGATTTGTGGACCAGAAAGCCTTCTATTAATTGTTCGTTCACGGCACAGTGTTTCTCCTGGTTTCACGTCAGTGCTGTTTTATCTGATATGGTTTATAACAGAGAGTTCTGTGCTGAATTTGAATGCGTTTCATTAGATCTTGCAGCGATGTTATTAATTCTGCAGCGAATTCAAACACTTTCTCACTGGATTTCCCAGCGCTTTGTAGTAATGGTGTCGCGTGATCAAATAGTGTTCTTAAAGTTGGCATTAAACAGAAGTTGCGATAGTCTTTTTTACTCTATTGTGACATATATTGTTTATAACTCACAATTGTGAATTTATATCATGCAATTGCGAGAAAAAAGTCAGAATTGTGAGATAAAAATCCGCAATTACCATTTTTATTTTTTATTCCGGGGCGGAAACAAGCTTCCTTAAAAATTTTTTTGAGAGTTTGAAAAGCGTGTTTTAAGAATTTATTTTCTGAATGTCTTCGGACAAGTGTAGAAGTTCACATATATTTCTTTCTTTGTCTCTGTCTCTGTCTCTCTTTAAGCTGCTGGCAGTGTCTGATCTGTTCACCGAGAGGAATCAGTTTGATATGATGTTCTCCACTCTGACTGAGCTGCAGAAAGTCCATCCACCAGAAGATGAGATCCTCAGCCAGTACCTTGTGCCAGCTATCTGCAAAGCAGCCGCAGTGCTTGGCATGGTAAGCGTCTGTATGCACTTCTGATGCACTGGCTATATAGACAGTAAAAGGTAAACAGTTACAGCTATTTAACGGTGTGGATTAATGTATTTATGTCAGGATAAAGCCATTGCAGAGCCTGTGTGCCGTCTGCTGGAGAACACTTTGCGCAGCACTCATCTGCCCAGTCGGATCGGTGCTCTTCATGGAGTTCTGTACGTGCTGGAGTGCGATCTGCTGGACGATACAGCACGGCAGCTTATCCCTACTGTCAGTGAATACCTGCTCTCTAACCTTAGAGCTATAGCACAGTGAGTAAAACTAAAACCTGACACTTTACAGTCTGTCTAACTTTAAGCCTTCACCCAAAGTTGACATTATCTGTAGGAAAAATTACTGTGCAAAAGTTGCTACCACAATGCTAGGGTGTTGTATATATTTGCCAGGGAGTTGCTATGTGGTTGTCTAAGGTGTTCCAAGTGGTTGGTACTAGGGCTGTGTATCACCAACAATGTGATACGCATCACGATACTGAAGTCACGATACGATACGTATCACGATATGGATCAATTTGGAATTAAATTTCTTTTGAGATGAGTTTAGTAACAGTAATATCTGTTTATTGAATAACCAGTGTTAGAACAGTTGTGATAACTGAAAAATATATATATAAAAAAAAAAATTAAATAGAGTTAAATGAAATAAATAAATTGTCACACAAAAAAACTTTGGAAAGGCTTGGTTCAATATTGATTATTTTGGATATATATATCAGGTACAATATATGGCACATTTTTTAATGTAAAACAAATCTCGCGATAAATCTAAAATCTAAAATAAATTTGGGAAAACAAATCTCTTAACTAATGCTGTAAACTATGGGAGTCAGTTGTAGGCCTACTATAATATTAAAGGTAAAAATTAACTGATTTGTACAAACACTTAAATTAAAGTTTTTTTTATAATAATAAAGTTATAATATTAACTTTACAAATGACATAATCATATACATTTTAAAAAAATATATATAAACATTTAAATGGTGGCTGTCATAAAACTTACCAGATTAATTCAAACATGCATTAAATATTGAAGAACATTACAAATTATAATGAATATGTAATATGGTGCATATATTTAGCAAAATGCTCCTCTCTAGAATCAATTTTTCTAGCTGACTAACGAGTTTATGGACACTGGATATGTTTTTTTCTGAGGTAAATGTGACGTTAAATTACATTGTTTACAAGCTGTTTAACTGACGCTTTTCCGCGTTTGAAACTGTTCGAGTGATTCCATGTGACATGATACGGGTTTCGGTAAGTTGTACTATCTTTTAACACAGGTTCAGATGTTCATTCACGTTTATTTCGCGCTGTAACTGGTATTAAGGTGGAAGAGAAGATCCGTTCACGTGTGCTGCTCGCAGCCGCTTCTCTAGACCTGAGCTGCGCCAAAGCGATCTCACGCCACAGCGCCAAAACGGTATTTAAGTTTGAGAATTTCGTAATAAAATGGACATAATTTGAAATCCGAGACTTTGTTTTATATCAATAGCAACAAAGCACAAAGATTATTGCGATTTAATGGATGTGAGGGGCCCTACAATGTTCCTTTCATTCATTAACTGAAAACCTCTTCTCCATTTTGAATGTCTTGCACTGCTGCTCGCGTCGCGTTGATTACATTCAAAAGCACACAGTATCGATACGGCAGCTGCTGTATAGATACGCGCATCGTCAGGAGTTCATGACGCTGTATCGTTGTATCGATATTCTGAGCACAGCCTTAGTTGCTACATGGTTTCTTACTGGTCCAAGTTGAAAGAGCCCACTAGTCGATTCCAGACTCGTATTCTTTATTTAGTGCAATTCTTATAACAGTGCAATGTAAAGTATAATTTACACTATTATGATTAAATTATCTTTAATGTCCTAATACAAATAACTATATTATTTTATTAGTACACATTTACATATTTTAAAGGGTTAGTTGACCCAAAAATGAAAGTTCTGTCAGCAATTAATTACTCACACTCATGTTGTTCAATAAGACTTTCGTTTATCTTTAAAACACATATGAAGATATTTTTAATGAAACTTGAGATTTCTTTTCCTCCTTTAAAAGTCCATTACAACAAAACTTTGACTCTTCACAAAGTTCATAAAGTGATCAGAAGAAATCCATTTGAATCGAGCGGTTTAAACCAAGTCTCATCCGAGAACAAACCTTGTTTCTTGTGTGTAAAGCAAGGATGTTTGAGCTTCTGTTTGGAAACTTGGATTCAAATGTTATTTCGTATGGATTTCTTTTTTCCGTTTTTATGAACTTTTATGGACTTTCAATGGAGAGACCGAAATCTCTCAAGGATTATTAAAAATATCAACATTTGTGTTTCGAAGGTGAACAAAGACATTTTGAATTTTTGGGTTAACTTACTGTTTAACACATTTTAACATGTTTATATAAACTATGAATAATTCCATAAATTGTGGAAAATACTGAATAAGCCTAAAGAATTCTACTAGGCCTACTAATAAGTACTCATTTTAGCAGATATTTTCATCCTTGCTCAATCTCAGTGGTGAAGATTCATAGCTCACATTTTGCTTGGCCTGAATCAGCAACCTTCCTATTACCAGCTTTGAGCTTTAACCCCACCACCACACCTCTCCCAGCGGCAGGCAAAGGCAGTCCGATCATTAGTGTTACACTAACTCTTAGTGTTTGCCGTTTCATTTAAGAGAATATGGGATGAGAGGTTAACGGTTTGCGTCCTGCATTGGATGAAAGACTTCACACTGTTAGTGTCTCTCTTAAGAGGTTATGCCCCATGCAGTCAAAGCTAATGCCAAAGTCTCTGTGGCATGCTGGGAGACTCAATAATAGGTTCACACTGGCAATCACAACACACACCCGCACACTCCATGGTCATCAGCTCCTCATTAGCTGTAATGTATGGTGTCTTACTGAGATCTGAGATACCCCATTAAAGACCAGGGCTAGAATTAGCATCAGATAGCCTCACTGAAAATAGATGAGTGTGTTTAGGCCTTAACACTCTTTGTGTGTCTCTCTTAGCTGTGTGAATCTACACAACCAGCAGCATGTGTTGGTGATGTGCGCCGTGGCATTCTACATGATAGAGAACTACCCCCTGGATGTAGGGCCTGAGTTCAATGCCGGGATCATTCAGGTGGGAAGAGGCCAAAATTTGGTTATATAATATTCTTTGATCAGTATTGATTCTGGACTACTGTTTTGCTGAAAAATGTACAATATACAATCTTCCAGCCTAGGGTGAAGTCATTATGTACATAAAAAAATTATTTGGGTGAAATATAATGTCATTTAAAGGAAGACTATGTAAGTGAAAGTGTTCTGTGAGCGATGCCAGGGTTCTTTATCAAGGACACAATTATATGTCATTGAGCCTTCTCTAGCTACTATTGTTCCTCCTTTACATTTCCAGCTGTGCTGTATGATGCTGTCCGCTAGCGAGGAGGCCACACCATCCATCATTTACCACTGCGTCCTGCGAGGTATGGAGCGGTTGCTTCTGTCCGAGCAGCTGTCGCGCATGGACGCGGAGACACTGGTCAAGCTGAGCGTCGACCGTGTGAACATGCCCAGCCCACACCGTGCCATGGCTGCCCTGGGTCTCATGCTCACCTGCATGTACACAGGTGTGGCTGGAGAGGAAGGCAGGACACATTTCAGCTTCATCTTCAATACTGACCCACCTACTAACACCAACCCATAAGAACAGACTCACCTTAGATGCTTACCCTACTAACAGAGCACATAGCAGTCCTCAGTATGAGTTTGTTTAGAGAGTGTCTTATGCAAGGTTTGGTTCTTGTTAAATGAAGTGAAAATATTTTGTAAGATTAACATTTATAATGTTTATTTTGTAGAACTCTGAGATTTTCCTTAGTCGGGATGTATAGAACCCTAGTTTTATCTGAATGGATCCATTATGGAACTGTTCTTCTTACTGGTGGCCATAAATTTACCCTGTAGGGAAGGAGAAGGGAAGTCCTGGGCGTCCTGCTGATGCTGACCCCACAGCTCCTGACAGCGAATCAGTCATTGTCGCAATGGAGCGTGTATCCGTTCTGTTTGACAGGTACATATTGGAGTTTTAAGAAACTTGATGCAAAAATGCACTTTTCCTGTAGAAATTATTTAAATAAATAAAAATAAAAAAATTCTATGGAAATTCTTGCCGCAGAATTCGTAAAGGCTTTCCGAGTGAGGCACGAGTGGTAGCCCGGATCCTTCCTCAGTTCCTGGATGACTTTTTCCCACTGCAAGACGTCATGAACAAAGTCATCGGGGAGTTCCTGTCCAATCAGCAGCCTTACCCACAATTCATGGCTACAGTGGTCTACAAGGCAAGTGCTACTTTTTGGGCGCAGGCTTTTTTTTTTTTTTGCACTTTAAAGTTTAACACATAAGGTTCGTTCACATTTCTGTGAAATTTTGTGGGTAAAACAGGTCAGTTGTCTATTGTAAATGATATAGCAATTGTAACTAAGTTCGTAGTTATGGGAAGAAGGAGGCGGGAACCTTTAATAAATAAAAACTGAAAGTAAAAACGGTAGCCTCCTCACGGACCACTGCCGCGCATACACATAATAAAACATTTATTATCAGTCCAGGCCTGGTCCTCTCTCGTTCTTCACTGTCGCTCCACCTTTTATGCTTCTGAGCTCCTCCGTGAGAGGATTCAGCGCACTCTCCCGGCTCTCACCCTCCCTGCTTGTCACAGCGATATATGATGCTTTCTGTTGGTTAACACTGCAAACCTATTGCAAAATATGCTTAGGGAAAATGTTTGAATAATGACTGGATTTTGTCAGAGAAAATTTGCTGAACAATGGTAAATGTGTCAGCATCTTTAGTCAAAATGCTCTCATTCCTAACCTGTATGACTTACTTTCTTCTGTGTAACATAAAAGATATTTAAAAAAAAAATTGAAACATGGAATAAAATCAATGGGATCCAGTGTTGATTTGGACCCCATTGACTTTCATTGTATGGACAAAAAACAGTTAAAACATTCTTTGTGAACTATCCTTACTTTAATATAGTAATTTAATGCATGCATTTCTTGCAACAGGTATTTCAAACACTTCATGCGACTGGGCAATCCTCCATGGTCCGTGATTGGGTGCTACTCTCGCTGTCGAACTTCACACAGAGAACACCTGTCGCCATGGCTATGTGGAGCTTGTCCTGTTTCTTTGTCAGTGCCTCGACCAGCCAGTGGATCTCTGCCCTGTATCCTTAAATGCATATTGGTGCAATTATTGCACCCCATGTATTGGTAACGGCACACTACCTGTTCCCTGCTTTCTTTTTCTTTTCACCTTTGTTTTCCTTAACCTCTCCCTTCATCTTTAGCCTGCCTCATGTCATCAGTCGCATGGGGAAGTCTGACACAGTGGACATTAGCCTCTTTTGTCTGGTTGCTATGGATTTCTACCGACACCAGATCGATGAGGAGTTGGACCGCAGGGCCTTCCAGTCTGTCTTTGAGATGGTGGCTTCACCTGGTAGTCCGTATTACCAACTACTGTGCTGTTTGCAGAGCATTCACCAAGACACGTCACTATAATACAGACCATACGACACAGAACAATAATGTATAACAATACATATATATGAATAACAATAATGTATCATTAGGATCTGCAATGCAAATTAGGCACAAAAAATGGTAATATAATACAAGAGCATAAGACATGACACTTAGAACGTTACACAAGGATGCATGGCAACAATTTATGGAATGGGATTGGCTGCTATGATACTGTCCGTGATATACCAGAGGACATTGATCCAAAAAGTTAATTGTTATTAGAGACAGGGGAAACAATCCAAGCAAGACTGCATTTCCACTGAAGTATGCACCAGAACATCAGTAATCTGTAATAATAATAAAAAAAGAATATTTGGCTGGTGTCATGCCACGGTATGCCACTTTAACATCTCAAAAGTCTATATGGATGCAGACTTGTCTTCTCCATATTTTGTATGCATAAATGCTCTTCATCTGGTATCAGAGAACATTACTGTGGCAAAACTGTGAGGCTGGTCACCGTTTTTTGGTAATGCAGTCAAAACTGACCATGCGTCTCCATCATTAGAAACGTAATATTCTAAGAGAATTCTCAGCTATAAACAAACTGACTTAAGAACATATTGTATTGAATGTTCTTACAAACACCATGAAAACACTGTTAAAATATCTCCCTCACTTCCGGAATTCAGCCGATCCAAGATTAGATCTTTTAGTCCATAGACGTGGAGTTCAGCTACTCCAAGATACGTATCGTCCAACCTGACTAAAATCAATACATCTGGGTATTTTCTACGATGCCCGTCTCTTGCTTCCTTTCCAGCTGCCCATACTCTCCTGCTCCTATAGAAATGAAAGACTCACCCTTTCAACACCCAAAAATCATTCCTTTTGCATGGGCAATGCATTGCTTTGCTCTGTGTTTGCTGGCACTTGAAGCGATAATGGATTGTAAATTGAATTTGTATATCCCCTCTAATGTGGAAGAGGTTGCATAAGACTATTGATATAAGATTTTTGTGCATTTTAAATGTAAAATGTGTTTGACTTACTGAGTGAGAGGGGTGAATTGCCTGAAACAAAGTTTATTTTTCTTCTAAAAAATTGAGTTGTCTATATTTGTTGTTTTTAAGTTGACACGTTTTTTTAAGATGGAGAAAAAAAAAAACAGATCACAAATGTGAATCACTTAAGTCCTTTTGTATGGACAGGGCTTGATATAGCCATAGCAGTTTCTGTAGAGAGGTGTTTAGATGAGGGGTTCTGCGTTTGAAAATTACAGCTCAAATCTTCATACAGTGTCCCTTGCAACACATCTGCAGTTATTTGTTCAATTTCTTTTAAAAGCTCAGGACGCAAGATATAATTATTGATCTAGTTTAATGACTGGAAGTATGTATTTTAATCTATAGAGTGTTTACATCAATGTACAATTTGTGTAATAGAAATAATATTTGTGATTAAACGAATAAACTGTGGTGCATGACAACACCCATCGGTGGACATGAGATGGTGTAAAAACAATGCGCAATAACACATTCTTTTTTCACTTTTGAGAGACTCGGGTGGCATAGGAGCCTTCACTGTTGATATAAGCCTAGTTGACAAGCTGAACATGTCTTGCATATTAACTGAATGCATGCTTTAGTCTGCTTTCAATATTGAATTTATGTTGTCACAAGTTCACAACAACATTTCAAACGGAGTGACTTGTGATTGTTAGTCAACTCAGTCTATATCGCGTATCTACCAACGACAGAAGAATTTGGCAAATTCACACAACTTATGGCATATTTGCTACCATGGAGACAATTAGTTGGTCATGTCCAGTAGATATGTTTATTCTGATTCGATAAGATGATTGCTTTGTCTTAGTGAAGCGAACTATGTACATAGCAATTGATACTTGATATATTTTCCTCAGTGAAATGTCCTGGCTCTTTCACCTTACGTCAACATCGCCCCATGCCTACATGATTTCTTGCAGTTTTACAGATTGCAGATCCATTCAAAATGAAGGATTTAAATAATACAATAGCTTTTTTGATAGCAGCTGTGAAGATCTAAATCTTGTTGGGCTGCTTTAGTGACTAAATAAAAGATTGTTATGGTCACGGACAGCTCAAATAACTTGAATGCCTTTCACAAAGACCACCAATGTGGTTGGACCAAATGATACAATACTGCAGAATTGTATTGTTAATAGTGCGCCACTGACAATTTCATAAATATCAGATAGTAAATACCTTCTGTATTCTTTAGTGTGTGTGTTTAGGAAGCTTCACTTGAGAAAGAGGTTGATAATCCTGATTGGTTTAATGCATCTAAGGTGGAAATTGTTTTTAAGTCATTTTCTCCCCTTGGATTATATTGTTAATTTCTAGCAAATTCAGATTTTTAGTCTTTACACTTTGCCCTATTTATTTCCCCTCTTTACAAAAGTAGTGATACTGTTAGATCTCAGATCAGCGTTTACTTCAGCTGTTTTATTTTTTATCTGAGATGTACATAAAGTTAAAACTTATGCAGTACATCCCATAAGTATCACAGTAATGCCATGATGGTCTTGCACCAGAGCCTTCTTTAAAATCCCTTTTGGTTATTTATATAGCTCACTTCTGCAAACTATGGCTGGTAAACAATGACACAAATTTATGTATTTATTATTATTGTTTTAACATCATAAACCATGAAAATACTATAATATAGAAATTAATAAAAGATGTAAAATGGTCACTTTTGGTTTATTGTATTTTTTGTTTGTATGTTTTTGTTTGACACATATTGCAGGGCTTGTCAACTAGTGACTCGCAAACTAGTGACTTGTTGTTTTTTACTTTTGTATTTCACACTGAATGGGAGTGTTAATAGCAAGCCAGCTTTGAAAGCATTAGATCCCACCCACCCATCAGTATGCTCCCCAAAGCCACGCCTCCTTCAAAACACATGAACATGCACAGCCAGAGCAGAGTCTGCAAAGCGTCACGAGTCTCAAAGCACATAACATTACAATTATAATGAATGTGAAAAACTTGCAGAGCTCAGACTTGTACTACCTGACTGCTGCGGATTCATTTCGGCATTGATAGTATTGCCAACGTCACAGGTTTCCATCTTGTACTCACGGTTACGGTATGGCATTTTGGTTCAGGAGGTCCTGTAAAAGGCAGCTGATGTTTGTTTGCAGTGCTCTGTAAATGTTGTCCTCAACTCTTCATAGCCTAACAGAATGTGCTGATGATGTGTGATGTCTGCGTGAGCAGGGTGCGCAGAGGTATGGAAATACATTGACAGGCAGGTAGGACCGAATGCAATGATTAGACCAGGGGTTGCGAACTCCGGTCCTGGAGGGCCACTGTCCTGCATAGTTTTGCTTCAACCCTAATCAAACACACCTGAACAAGCTAATCATGGTCTGAAGGGTTACTAGAAAGCTAAAGGCAGGTGAGTTTTATCAGGGTTGGAGCTGAACTCTGCAGGACAGTGGCCCTCCAGAACCGGAGTTCGCCACCCCTGGATTAGACGGACATTCCACAGAAGATATACAGAATATTGCCAAAAGTATTAGGACACCCCTCCGAATCATTGAATTCAGGTGTTCTAATCACTTCCATGGCCACAAGTGTATAAAATCAAGCACCTAGGCATGCAGATGCTTCTACAAACATCAGTGAATTCAAGCGTGGTACCGTGATAGGTTGCCATCTGTGCAAGAAGTCCATTCGTGAAATTGAACAACCCGATAGAACACCTTTGGGATGAATTAGAGCGTTGACTGTGAGCCAGGCCTTCTTGTCCATCATGCCTGTGCCTGACCTCAAAAATGTGCTTCTAGAAGAATGGTCAAATTCCCATAAACACACTCCTAAACTTTGTGGAAAGCCTTCCCAGAAGAGTTGAAGCTCTCCATATTAAACCCTGCGGATTAAGAATGGGGTGTCATTAAAGTTCATGTACATTTAAAGATGGGTATCCCACAACTTTTGGCAATATAGTGTGTATATAATTTTTTTTAATAATTAGTCCACTTCTATTATTGATTGTCATCAGGATGTGAAGAGTTTCAACCAGTATAACAAGTGTATATGAAAAACATTGCCTACCCTAGTTTTAAGTTGGATGTGGAGAAACATTATTCTTTGTTTTTTGTATTAATTTATTTTTATAAAGTGAACGTTTTTCACGCTTATGTTAGTTTTCAAATTAAAGTGCTAAGATTTTATAATTACTTCATATGGTCCTTAAATGAAAGTAGTTGAAGAGCCTTGAAATATTGTGATATAGGCAACTTTTTTCATTATTATTATACATCTTAGTTTTTTCTTTTTGTAAACATTTTGTCTAGGTTTACTCCAAGAGCAAGGCGTGGCACATTTTTTACGCCAAGGTGAGATGTTTGTGCGATAATGGATTTTAGGTGTTTACGCTGTTAATCCTCTGAAAAGTGCAGGTTATTAACTTTGAGCAGAACGAATGGGGAAATTTCAAGCCCAGGGCTGTGTGTGTGCGTTCATGTTTTTCTATCCCAGTGGGCACTTCAACCTGAATGCATACAGACTCATGGGGACTACTGTCACCGTGGTGACCTAAATTGAGGTCCCCGTGAGGAAACAAGATTATAAATCATGCAGAATTGAAATGTAAAAATGCAGAAAGTTTTGTGTGATGGGTAGGTTTAGGGGGATAGAATATACAGTTTGTACAGTAACCATTACGTCTATGGAGAGTCCCCACAAAGATGGTGAACAAGACGCTGTGTGCGCATGTCAGTAATGTAACTGAACTAGTCATTTTAAGAGTTATAAATGTAATCAACGAAAAGTATTTAAAATTAACATTTACGTATATGTTGGGTCAACAGCAGTGTCTAAACAGGAAGTGGCACCAGTATTCACAGTTCAATCAATGAATTAACCTTTTACTGTTGAGTAATTAGGTAATGAACTTGAAATGAACAATCTCTCTCTTGATAATTCCATGCTTTGTGTTATGGAAAAGGCTTGCAAAAATCTCAACATTCACTTTATATAGACCAACAAAAAAAAACTTAATTTTTTTTTAAAGTTACCTAATTGTTCTTCTAGGGTGAACTTGGCAGGATATTTTTACTTTATGCCATTAAAATATCTCTTTAACACTACATTTACATAACACTGTAAGGATAAACTTAATTGTACATATAAATTCATTATCATGTGAGGGGAAAACCCATATACCGGTACTGTCCTTTAAAGAAGAAAAAGAAAAGAACTGAGATGTAGATTCCTCCTCCTCCTCCTCCTGCTTCTGCTGTCCACACACCAGCTGCCCTCTCCTTTTGTTTACTCCTTATACAGCACTAAGGTTACCATGTCATTAAACTTCACATCAGGTTGGGACACATCCGTCACAAGTAAGAACACTAAATTACTGAATATATAATTATGAATTATAACTAATTATTCTCTGTACTGTAATGGTAGGAATGTGTTATGTATTCCTCACAGGAAAGTTTTTGGGAAGTGGCGGCTAATGTTAGCAATGTAGCCTTTGGAACTTCTTGTGCTTTCTGCGGATATTAGCACTTCCAGACATTTTTGGTAAATAATACTATTATTTAACTGTATGCGTATCTATATGAGGTTATCATTTTATAGTTTTTGTTTTTTTCTTTACATGTTGCTGTGTCTCAATTGATGTTACTCTTGTCAGTATCTGGCTACTGATGCCGATAATTCAATACCGTTAGATGTTACTCACTGCCCAGCTGTTCGTCGCAAAAACCAATACCGAGGCAGCTCGGCTCTCTATTAAATATTCAATTAATCTGTAACTTAATAAGTATTAAGATGTGTACGTTGTTTAACTTTTTGTCGTTTTTCGCTTGTGTTGTTTTGGACACCTGTAGCATAACTTTTGTGGTCAGTTGGCATATCTCTGACTGTCGAACAGGGTTTGGGTCGTTGCGGAGATGATTGACACCCATGGAAACCAATGAGCGATGAGAAATATCTAGAGACAGTTCCGTTGTCATGGTTACGTACGTTGACGCGTGGGCATTCCAACCAGATTCCAACAATAAGGAAAAGAAGGCGGGACCGTTAGCAAGAGCGGATGAGTCTACTTCGCATCTTAGAAAGTCTTGCGAACAATAAGGAAAGATATATCGGTGATAAACACTATTAAATGTGTGAGTCTATGTACCCTATCAGTTTCTAAACGTGTTCTTTCTAACGCATATGATGTATATTATTATAAAATGCTAACTCCACGCCACTTTTCTAGAACCTAACCTAACTGTTCTCTGCCTTTAAAATATAAGTTATATATAAATATTCAATAAGTATTGTATTTTTTTGTTGTTGTCTAGAATATTGTTAGTTCTATATTCTTTGACATACCTATATAACATCCAGTTATGTGGGTCAATGCCGAGGATGAAAAACTAAGATATTTTGAGAACATGTTCCATGGCTCTTAGAAGTCTTTGTAGTTATATGTTGTTTTCATATAATTATGTGTACAGTTAGGCTACACTACATCGACATTTAATGACTGACTTGAAGCATGAAAAATAATTTTAACTGAAAACATGTTGATCATGGAAGATGTGAAATCACATAGGGGTGAATTCCTCTCAATGGCACAAAGTGTCCCAATCAACCTAAATTCACCTCTACTTTTGGAATAAATTAATTTTGATGTATTTTTGAATAATCTTGTCATTGACCCGCAGACACATTACACAGATATTTCTGAAATGTTTGTTTTTGTCATTTTTATTTATAAATGTAAAATATTGCATAATCACTGTCTGGTGTGCTCTTATTAGTGTGCCCTACTCCCGTTGCCTAGCAACAACAGCTACCTTGCCTCTCACCTGCAACAAGGTGAGCTCTCTGCTACAATGTTCCTTGTGGTTGGCAGGTGAGTAAGGGGATGGGTAACTAAAAACGGTATATCTGTACGAAAGCCTATTGTAGACTGACACTATAATCATGACTAAGAATTACAAAAAATGTGTAATGCAGTTCTCAATGTTTTAATGAATCTCTAATATTTTAATCAACTTGAAATTCATTTTTACACTGAACTGAAATCACCTGTTCACATTTTCCACAGAAATTTCTCTTAATATGCCGATTAATTCGTCAATGAACTAATTACCTTTTCCCTCTCTCCTTTGTAAAGGTATTCTGTGAATATTTAAGCATGCACCACATTAGCGCCTTAGACTGGGGCTCTGGAGTTGAAGGATGATATCATGAAACACTCTGCATTTGTGAAGCCCTCGTCAGAAGAGAGTGAAACAGGGACTAAAAGAAGAATGTTCAGACAATCAGAGCAAGGCAGGAGGCGTGGGAATGCCCAGCTGTCTGCGCGCATAAGAGGGGTGGAGGTTGCAAGGGGAAGAACAGGCTATGGCTTCACACTATCTGGTCAGTCTCCATGTGTGCTGAACTGCATTCTGAAGGGTAGTCCGGCTGACTATGTGGGCCTTCGCTCTGGAGATCAGATCCTGAGCGTGAACGACATCAATGTGTCCAAAGCGTCTCACGAGGATGTTGTTAAGCTGATTGGTCGCTGCACAGGTGTCCTACACTTGGTCATTGCCCAAGGCGTTCAGAACCACGCACAGATAGATTCATGTTCAAGCGATGAAGAATTGGGGTTCCATGACCACAAGAGCCACTGGTTGAGGCCAAAGATAGACTCAAAGACACTAGGCATAAACCGTGCAGAGCGTGTTGTAGCGGAAATGCAGTCTGGTGGAATCTTTAACATGATCTTTGAAAGTTCTAGCCACTCATCCAGCAGCTCAGAGAAAGCAGTAGCTTGTGCCTCAACTTCTAAAACAAGGGCTCTCTCGGAGCCAGACTTTCCTTACTGTAACACTGGCACCCGACGGAGTGATCCCAACTTGCTCACTGAAGAGGAGATGGCCAAAGTGCTCAATGATGACTCTGTGTTCATTGATATGTTTGAACAGCAAGATGAATTTTCCCTGTTGCAAACTGCTGACTCTGCGGGAATACTCAACGTTGGGATGATTGTCGGTTACCTGGGATCCATTGAATTAGCTTCTACAAGTGCTAATCTGGAAAGTGACAGCCTTCAGGCAATTCGTGGCTGTATGCGCCGTTTGCGCGCCGAACAAAAAGTGCACTCATTGGTCCTGCTCAAAGTCATGCATGATTGTGTTCAGCTATGCAACGACCGAGGTGCTGTTCTAGCCACTTACCCTGCAGAGAAGTTAGCGTTCAGTGCGGTGTGTCCAGACGACCGCCGCTTCTTTGGCCTTGTCACCATGCAGGCCACAAACGACCATGGCATACATAGACATGGTGAGGAGGAGCAAGGGTTGCGTACGTCTTGTCACGTCTTTATTGTAGACCCGGAACTCTGTCTTCATAAGATCCACCAAGGTGTTGCTCGACGCTTTGGCTTCGAATGCACTCCAGACCCAGATACTAGTGGTTGCTTGGAGTTCCCACCGACTTCCCAGCCCCTTCTACAGTTTGTATCTGTGCTGTATCGCGATATGGGAGAATCTATAGAGGGTATGCGAGCTCGAGCTTTCCTCGATGGAGACCTAGATGCTCAGCAGAACAACAGCACAAGCAGCAACAGCGACAGTGGCATTGGCAACTTCTTGCCTGAGGAGAAAAGCAACCGAGTCCTCTTGGTCGACTTGGGTGCAAACCCTGGTCGACATGTTCCCACAGGACTATGGGAAAACCCTCCAGGATCTCGCAGCCAAAGTGTCCTAGGAGGTCTTCCACCACCACCGCCACCACCAATCTCCCATCGTAATGGCTACCGCCCTGACCAGTTCGTAGATCACCCTCAGCCTCATCCACATTCTCACGCAGACCCACCTCTGCTTTCTGGCAGGCATCTGAGCTCCTCTTCACGGCTGGATGTGTCAGGCCTTCCTTCACGCACTCACTATTCCGCCCATGGCAAGAAGGTGACGGGGGCATCAGGCCAACGTTGGCTGCCAGTTCACGTCCTGAGAGATTGGCGTCAAGGACACAGCAGTGATCAGGAGTCTTATGCGGAGTCTACAGACGGATGGTCCAGTGCTAACTGTAGCACCCTGCCACCACCCATGAGTAAGATTCCAGCCGACCGGTACCGCGCTGCAGGCGAGATCGCCTCACAGCCTCACCGGCTCCATGCACAGAAGGACGAGTGGGCTAAGAAGCTGTTTGGGGAGAAGAACCTACGAGAGCAACTGAACGATGGCAAAAGAACGAAAGATTCAGAGAAGAAGGTAAGATCATTTTTTTATATAAAGAGTCTTCAATGTAACTTCTGTACTGATCACAATCAGTAAGGCTATACTTAATTCCAGAGGAGTTGACCCCAAATTAAAGTGCATTCAAAATTACAATAGTAATTGATACTAAGGTTTAGGAGGAATAAGTAAGTAATTGTTTCAGCAACATTTCACTAAAACTGATAGTTTCAATTATTTTGTTTAAAATGTGTTGTTTCCCTTAGTTTAGTAAAACTGCACAAACACTTTACTGTCACAAAGAATTCTGTCAAATAGGTGACATGCATAGCCAGGCTGAAAATACCTCATTCCCATTTGCTGCTTCAGCTGTGGCTCCTCGCTTGGAGGGAACATGTTAAAACTGACCCTGAGATGAGAAGATTGAGATACAAAGCTCGGTTCGTATCATTCTCCCAATGGAAAATTTTGAGTTCAAATGGCTGTGAGCTCCTGCTCTGCCACTGATGGGCCTCTAGCAGCTGACAGCAGATCACTCATATTGAAGTCTTGAATCTGGGTGGTAGATGCCAAACCACTGAAACTAATCAGAATGAGATACTTTCAGAAATAATTTACCCAAATAGAAAAACTCTGTCATCATCAATTCATGTTGTTCCAAAACCTGCATGGAATGGTTAAGTTTGGTAGATTGGGAATTGCCATAAAAGTATTTTTTACGACTCCTACAATATATTACAAGAAACTCAACATGAGGATGAAATATCAGTATTCTTTAGGTAGCCGACTATTGACTGAATTACTAAGCTCTCTAAATAAACAAATGTTCTCAGATATTTTGTAACAAAAGGCCTAAATCAAATGAATAATGAATAATATATGTGTTCCACACCATTTAAACCAGGCTTCATGTACAGTTGTCATTTAAAAACACAGCCCAGAATCGATGTCCACAACAATGATGTCCACAGGCCCAAAGCAACAAAACAGACAGCATTGATTGGATTTCCCAGAATAGTACAGTAGCTGTTATATGCATCATCATCTGTGCGTTGACAATAGCTTCAGGGTCTACTAAATACAGTAAGACATGCCAGGCATTAATGGCCTGTGTTCTTTGCTTCAAGGAATTGTTTTTCAGTTAATTCTCTGCTTGTTTCATTCAAGCACCACTTAATGTGTTTATCAACATAATGTGGATATTAACATTTGTCTTAGAGCAACAGGTAATCCTGTTTACTTTCAGTTTAACGAACATCATAAAGGAGGCGTGTTAATTATGAAAGCGGCGCATAAAAAGGAAGAAACTAGCACACCTAGGAGGTGTTGTTCCTGAGACAGATTTATGAAGAAGGGTAAACGTGATGATGCGTGAGAGGACAAGTGACGTACTGTATGTTTAAATTTATATATTGTATGTATAAGGGAAAGTGGTATTTGATTACGTGGCATTCATTAATTAATTATTAATTTAAATAGTGTGATGTAAAACATTTAAATATTCCATGTTCTCTCTCAATTAATAAGGTAATAAAAACATGCGTAATCATAATAAAATTGCTTAATTATTAAAACGTGTAGTTGCTAAGGTGCATTATCTGTTAATTTTACAGCATTTCATTTAACCTTAAAACGCAACAATGAAACAATGTGTAATTCAAAATATAGGTAAAACACTGAAAAAATCGGAGAATTCCTTCATATTAACAACAGTACATTGGGTCTTGTTTTACAGTGTAGGCATCTATTCACAGTGGATCCTTTCTTTATTTTAGTTGAAACTTTATCGTCTGTTTTGTGACATCATGAAAGAGACAAAACATAACACTTGCTTGGCATCCACATGGGGTCATGAGTAGATCTCCTACTCACCAACAGACGGCACTGTTCCACTGTCTGTGCCAATCACAGGTCAAATACCTTGTTGCAGTATAAAATATGATGATTCTTCTCCATCTATTTTGACTCCTAAATGCATATTCATTTTCAAATGATTATTCGGTGGTTTAAAGGTGGTATACTGATCTATAGATTATAAAACAAAATAACAAAGTATCTAAGTTGGCTATTGTTTTTTTTTATTCATTATTTACTTTTATTGCACAAACATTGTTTGGTTTCATATTATTATAAAATAGATTTTATTCAAAGTAATGAAAAAAAATGTTGAGACCTCTTGTCTATGGTTAATGTAATGAATACAACTGACTTCATACATCCATTAAAAATTCCCATGACACAATTTGTCTAAAAGTCATTACAAAAATGGGCCAACTGTATGTTCTGTATATAAGAATTGGGTTTCACCTTATTTTGATGGTCCCTTTAATACAATCTGTTGACTATAAGTAATGCTGCACCTACATGTCTACCAACTCTCATTAGTGTGTTAGTAGAGTATTAGTAGACTGGTAGGGTTAAGGTTAGAATAAGTTGACATGTAGTTGCAAAGTTACTTATAATGTCTGTTGGATGACCATCACAAGAAATAGTTAGCAGATATTAAGCTGACAGTCTGCTAATACTCGAATGACAGTTAATTAATGTAGTTGCAAAGTTACTAATAGTCAACAGAATGTTTAAAAGGGACCATCAAAATAAAGTGTTACCAATAATTGTTCACTGTTTCATATTATGTAAACTACCCACCTACAATGAGTACAACTGTGAGTCTTATGTATTGTGAATTCCACTTAAGTCATGTCAAGACTTGAGGAGAGAGGTACAGAAATGTTGTCAAAGATCACACGTTCTTCTGAATCATAACCAAAGATGCGATAAAGATGTAGTTCTAAAAAAAATTCTAAATGTAAAAGAATAGCGAGTCCACATCAACACAAAGAAACAAAAGAAACAATATTTTTAGAATCACTTTCATGATTTCCAATCAGAATCCATTCTGCTTTAAGAACTATAGAGCATTTAAAGCGGCAGATGAAAACAACGCACACTTATAATAATCAGAACATATGTATCGTCCGCTAATATAGTTATCGTTATAGTTATCTATCTTGGTGTGAACGGGCCTTAGTGTTTAAACATCCTTGTGGAGTGTTGTTTCATCATAAAAGATTGAGATGGTTATGGTTTTGATTTTATGAGTACTTTTTGCAGTGTCTGGATTGTAATCTTACTGTGAAAGCTTTGCTTCACGGTCCTACAGAGAGCGAGATAGTTTTGAGATGGTTATGAACCCGATAAACAGATAAATTATGTTTTTATTGTAACATTTCTTGGTATGGTTTGTCATCCCCTCCTCATAGATGAAGTAAACAGGAAAGACAGCTCCTCAGAGCTCTTCAAAGATAGCTCCTCCCTGATAAGTCTAAAAGGTCTATGCAGCGCACAGTATGTCCCTGCTCCCCACAGGAATCCATGATGTTATCTCAATCCTAACACAACCTTAAAGGGATAGTTCACCCAAAAATTATAATTCTGTCATCATGTACTCACCCTAAAGTTGTTCCAAACCTGTATACATTTCTTTGTTCAGCAAAAGAAGATATTTGGAAGAATGTTTGTAAACAAGCAGATCTCGCCACAGAACCTAACTCCCACCCCACCCCCCACCCCCCCAATGACTACCATACTATTTGCCCCCTACTATGGCAGTCAATGGGAGTCGAGATTTGCTTTGTTACAAACATTCTTCCAAATATCTTCCAGGTTTGGAACAACTTGAGGGTGTGTAAATTATGACAGAATTTTCATTTTTGGGTGAACTATCCCTTTTGAAAATTACCCTGTGATTTACTCACCCTCAAGCATTCCTAGTTGTATATGACATTCTTCTTTCAGACGAATACAATCGGAGTAAACTATGTCCTGGCTCTTCCAAGCATTATAATGGCAGTGAATGGCAGCCCAAAATTTGAAGCCCCAAAAAGGAATACGGAAGGCAGTCCACCGGAAGCTAGATATTTTACTTTCTAGCATGTTAAATTTTTCTTACAAAAACCCATCGATTTGCTTCAGAAGGCCTTTATTAATCCCCCGGAGCCGTTCGGGTTACTTTTATAATGGATGAATACACTTTTTTTGGTCTTCAAATTTTGGGCTGCCATTATAATGCTTGCAAGAGCCAGGACATTCTTTAATATAACTCCGACTGTATTCGTCTGAAAGAAGAATGTCATACACCTAGGATTGTTTGAGGGTGAGTAAATTATGGGATAATTTTCATTTTAGGGTGAACTATCCTTTAAGAGCGGAGAGAGATAGAGAAACATTAGTACAAATAGTATAGTTATAGAATATATAAATCAATAGGTCAAGTTGTGATATGAAATTAAATTAAAAAAAGAGGACAGAATGTGGTACTTTGAGACTTTTCAGCTTATATACCATTCACTCTTTGGCAACCTAAAAAGAGCTTTAGGCTCTGCTGATGTAAGCATAGTCATATGAGCCTCATGTTTCTGTGTTTTTCTCTTTATTTAGTCTTTTGAAGTATATAAATATAAAACTTAAAAAAAAAAAATCCCTCCTAGGATTCAACTCCTAAGTACTACACACAAAAAAGAGCAGCTCTCACTAACATCTGGGACATTTAGTGTTGTGTTCCAAAACCCATGTTGACAGCTTTATGCTTCTTTTCAGCAACCACCTGAGCGATTCATACAAGGAACGTAGTTTAGTCCACGATATTTCCTATAGATTAGTTCACAACGGTGTGTTGCTTAATTACCATGGAAACCGCTGTGGCGATAGGTCACTCATGTTTGTCTCTCCTTTTCCTCTATGACTAATGGGTTTTTTAATGATAACCAATATGGCTATCCTAGTATCCAGGCATCCAGAAAGGATGCAAAATGTAAGAAAATTTGTTGTACTAAAAGAGCAGTCTTTTTGTTTTCTTTTAATTTTTGGTTAATTCTTTAGTTTTTCCTCTTCTTTAAAGTCACCATGAAACTAAAGTTGCAATAGTCTTTCCTTCCACATTGTGACGTGTATCTGAGTGAAACAAGAGTGTTTCTCAAACAAGAACAATTTATGGCTGGATGTTTGATTTCATTGGATGCTGTGATTTGCTATTGCTGTGATGTCATGTGAGTGACCCTCTCACCAGTAAACACGTCATCAGATAAAGGAAAGTTATTTTCATTAAAGATTATGAGGGTACAGTAATAAAAAAAAATGATGTGCACAGATAAATAGTTTATAATAGATACTGCAATGTTTAATATTAAATAAAAAAAAACAAGAATTGACAATTTTGTCATAGTCACTAAGTTCATACAATGATATGCTTTGCATTATACACAATCAGGCATAACATTATGACATTGTGTTGGTCACCCTTTTGCTGCCAAAACAGCCTGGACCCATCTAGGCTCCACTAGACCCATGAAGGTCTAGTAGATGTAAGCAGCAGATCCTTTAAGTCCTGTTAGTTGCGAGGTGCGGCCTCCATGGATCGGACTTGGGGTTCTGTGGAAATTGGAGGCCAAGTCAACACCTCAAACTCGTTGTTGTGCTCCTCACAAAATTCCTGAACCATTTTTGCTTCTGTGGCAGGGTGCAATTATCCTGCTGAAAGAGGCCACAGCTACCAGTGTACCACTAATACTGTTTCCATGAAAGGGTGTACATGGTCTGCAACAATGCTTAGGTAGGTGGTAAGTGTCAAAGTAACATTCACATGGATGGCAGGACCGACGGTTTCCCAGCGTAACATTGCCCAAAGCATCACACTGTCTCCACCGGCTTGTCTTCTTCCCATAGTGCATCCTGGTGCCATGTGTTCCCCAGGTAAGCAATGCACATGCACCTGGCCATCCACGAGAAAACGTGATTCATCAGACCATGCCACCTTCTCCATTGCGCCGTGGTTCAGTTGTGATGCTCACGAGCATGGGCACCCTAACTGGTCTGCGGCTATGCAACCACCTTTCTTTCAGAACCAGCATTAACTTCTTGAGCAATTTGAGCTACGGTAGCTCATCTGTTTGATTGGACCACACTGGCCAGCCTTTGCTCCCCACGTGCATCAATGAGTTTTGGCCGCCCATGACCCTGTCGCCGGTTCACCACTGTTCCTTCCTTGGACCACTTTTGATAGAAACTGACCACTGCAGACTGGGAACTCCCCACACGAGCTGCAGTTTTGGAGATGCTCTGACCCAGTCATCTAGCCATCACAATTTGGCCCTCGTCAAACGCGCTCAAATCCTTTTTTTCTGCTTCTAACACATCAACTTTGAGGACAAAATGTTCACTTGCTGCCTAATATATCCCACCCACTAACAGGTGCCGTGATGAAGAGATCATCACCTGTCATAATGTTATGCCTGATTGGTGTAGTTCTTAACTGTCATATATTTTATTTAATATGTTTCCAAAGCACTGATCATTTGTCCTCTACTGATTCTCTAAGGTTTCCTTTTATGGTATGTGTGTATGTGTGTGTGTGATCACGGTGTCTTTGCATGCTTGTGATTGAGAGAGATATTATGTAAATGTCTCTTCTTGTTAGCCTTGAAGGGATAGTTCACCAAAAATGTAAATTCTGTCATTGTGTACTCACCGTCATTCCATACCTGTATGACTTACTTTCTTCTGGGGAACATAAAGGAAAATATTTTGAGGAAAACTGTTTGATTACCAACATTCTTCCAAATATCTTCTTTTGTGTTCTGCAGAAGAAACAAAGTCAAACAGTTTGGAACAACATGGGTGAGTAAATGATGACAGAAAGGTGAACTTTAACTTTAAATGGGGAAACATACATGTGCATAGCTAAAGTATGTACTGCCCTGACTCTCATGTGCATGTAGTCACTTGTGTTGGCATATTTGTGTGTGCGCATATGTTTGTTAGCACTTGATGTGTCATAATGATGAGCCTGAACACACAGAGTGCTCAGTGTCTCTAGGCAACACAGGAGACCATTTGATTATGCTGCTCTTGTCATCTGCACAATCAGTCTCTAAACTTTAGCCTATGAAAATTATCCCTCTCAGTCTGGTTCTCTGTCTGACCGCCTGACAAATAGTTTGCCCATCTTTGTACATTCGTCCTTCGGCTTCTCTGTCTGGTGTTGCTGTTGGGCTTTCTCTGAACACAAAACATGACATGGTGTCGCGTCATTAAGTATTTACAGAATTGATTATGGTTAATTCTGATGTGTGTATTTTTTATGTTAACTTAAAATACTTTCTTTTATACGAGTTAAATGTGTTGAGAATGTGTAAATACTGTTCCTGTGAGGCTTTGCACCTGGTACACGAAAAATTAGGCCAAAAAAGACTTAGAGGGATAGTCCCTCTCATTATTTACTCTACATTGGGAGTTAGTAGTCACTAAAACTGTTTGAATACCAAGATTTTTTTTAAATATCATCTTTTGTGTTTCACAGAAGAAAGAAAGTCATATAGATTTGGGATGACATGAGGTAGAGAACTGTAAATTTATGGTGGAGGATGCCTTTAAGGTGCAATCGGATATTCCGTTGTTTGGTGCGTTTTATATAAATCTTAATATTTTAGCAATACTGTGTGGTGATGCTAGTGGCACAAACATCACATTTTAATTAAAAGCTTCAATGGGAAATCCTCATAAAAACTTTGGTGACAAAAGAAACATTATGATGGTAACCTTCACACAGTTAAGTTTTTGCACGTACACCAAAGCCGTTCTCATTTCCCTAAGGGAGTGAGCAAACTCTGTGTCTGTTCATGTGATCTTGTGCTATCACCATAATGAAATCAAACAGTGCGAGGAGAGTTGTTTACTGGCTCCTCTGTGTATTTCACACATGGAGTGGATGAGGAGAGTTCAAAATTAGGGAGAGGAAGACAAAACATGCATCACTTACATCTCTCAAGAGACAGTTTTGGTAAATGGACATTGTGATGTGATTATTCAGCCTGACCACCAGACTCTCGTGTGTGTGTGTGTAGAATTATGGATGAAGGATTGTGTAGAGGTCTGATGAATGATCATGAGTAAACTATATCATTATATATAATGCTGATTTGGTGCTCAAGAGACATTTATTATTGTTGTGCTGCTTAATCATTTTGTTGAAACTCTAAAACATTTCTTTGAATATAAAGTTTAAAAGAACAGCGTTTATTAAAAATACATTTTTGTAATAACGCAACAGACTTACTGTCCCTTTTGATCAATTTAATGCATCCTTGCTGAATAAAAGTATTAATTTAATCTTGCTGACCCCAAACTATATACTCTCTCGCTTGTATCTGGTGGACATTCAGTTCCTTTCCAATTATAATTTCATGATACATTGTAACATAGTAAATCTATTGTAACATCGCAATATCAGAGTTCGTACGAATGCTTAAAGTGCTTGAATTTAAGTCCTGGAAAACCCTTGGAAACAGCCATATTTATGAAGAGGTACTTGAAAGGTGTTTGAATGAGGAAAGCGATTTATTTGTCATAGTATCCTTTCAATGGTTAAGGCGATTAGTATGCCAACATTATTATATAAAATATTATTTGTTGAATAATAAAAGCCATTACAAACTTTGTATTTAATATATATGTTGAATAAGTAGTATTTTTGGATACCTTATATTTGTAATTTGAGCAAAAAAAAACTTTTTTTTTTGTAGTCCAAACAAGCCATTAGATTACAGCATAATTACTTGTAGAGTCAGAGTCAGCTTTATTGTCGATTCTTCACATGTTCCAGACATACAAAGCAATCTAAATTGCGTTTCCCTCCATCCCACGGTGAAGACAAGACAAGACATATAATTAAAACTAGACTAGAGTTAAAAAACTAAAACTAGAGTGCAATATCAATATACAGACATTTAAATTAAAAATTAAGCCTGCAAGTGGCATGTAGTGCAAAGACAGTTGGTCATAGTAAACATCAGAAGTGTGCAAATGTCATGGAAGTGCAAAAGACAGTTCGTCAAGCAGCATCTGAAGTATGTAAATGGCATTGCAGTGCAAAGATAGTTCAGTCATAGCAGCATAAAAGGTGTGCGAGTGACATGATGCAATAAATGTGCAAATGGCCTGATGACTGAGGGGAGAGAGTTCAGCATCCTAACAGCCTGGTGGGTGAAGCTGTTGCTGAGTCTGGTGGTGCGAGAGTGGAGGCTCCTGTACCTCTTCCCAGATGGCAGGAGGCTGAACAGATTGTGAGCTGGATGACTTGTGTCGCTCACAATTGTGGTCGCTTTGCGGATGAGGCGGGTGGAGTATATGTCTTTCAGGGAGGGGAGTGGGGCACCAATGATCTTTCTGGCTGTGTTAACTATGCGCTGAAGAGCTTTCCTGTTGTATTCAGTGCAGCTCCCGCCCCACACAGTGATGCAGCTGGAAAGGATGCTGTCAATGGTGCCAATGTAATTAGTTACATTGAAATGCTTTACATTTAAATAATGAAATCCTTTGTTTTCTTCTGTTATTATATTTTCATGATAATTATTTCACTTTAAGCACTCTTTCTATTTGCTCTTCTATGCACTGAAAGTTCTAGGGCTTTGGTAATATTTTCAAAGTTGCCACAGACATTGCATACTTTGCATGTGCTGTACTATATTTGTATCTTTTTCTTTTATTAGTATATTTTCCAGGTAAGCGACGTTCACGTGATGTCAAAGAAAACTTGATTCATCAGACCATGCCTGTTTACCTTTACCTTTCAATTTACCTTCAGTTGACCTTTTTGGGGGTTTAAGGTGAAGAAATAGTTTGATAAGTGAGGTCTCTGATTGTGATCCTTGAAAACAAAAAAGTAATGCTTGAAAGTCGTGGAATTTCATTTTACAGTATCTGTACGAACCCTGAAATATGTATTGTATAATGAGGACAACTGCTTTGTAAATATTTTGGTCAAACACAGTACAAATTGGGAAATTGTGGTGTCTATGTTACTAATGTCTTTCCCTCTGTTTCTCACAGGGTGGAAGGTTCAAAGGCATCACTATGGGCTTTCCTCAGCGTTCCTCTGGTAGACGATCTTTTGGACGTTCCAAGCGTCTCAGTATGGCTCGCTCACTCGATGACCTTGAGGTGAGGTTACCCAAATGCTTAGTTTTTTTCTCCAGATGTAGGGCTCCACTTTTCTCTGTATCTCTCTCATTCTCACTTATAAAACTTCCCAGCATTCCGATCCTATCAGTCGGAGGGTTGGGAATGATTACATAAGGAATGAGTAACCTACGCAGTGCTTCAGAGACAAGAGACATGCATGCAAACTGAAACAAACACACACAATCAACCTGCTGGATATTAAAACTGTCGAGACCTTATTTATGAAACAATGGCTGTACGCCTGTAAAACAGATTTGACACCGCAGCGAGGGAATTCCAGTGTTAATGGCTCTGGTCACACTCACACACGAGTTTAATTTTAGACCCAGCAGTCAAAGAGATAGAGAGCATCTCTGTGTTTCATGTGACGTGCACACAAATGTAGTGACGGCAGATTGTCATGGCAACGGAGGAGACGGTGAATCGTGGATGGTGTAATTTTTAGATGGAAACGCTCAGGGCAAGAAAAAACTGACAGCACGTCACATCTCAGTCTGGCCTGATAGCCAGCATGCCAGTGGTTATGCCAGTGGTTCGAGGCTTAATTTGTAACACTAAAGCTGATGTGTGTTATTTTTTGACATATTTTCTTCTATTTCAGCTTGATTTGCAGAGACAACTATAAGTAAGCCATTTGTACATTGATTAGCCTGAAAAGTGTAAACACTGTTGATTTGTGGTGTTTTGTTGGAGCATGCTGCCCTTCTTGATTAGGGAGGAACTGTTGTTTTTGCTTGACCAACCGCAGTGATGAGGTAAATGCTCGAAAAATCATTATTTTTGCAATTACAGTAATGCTAGTGGCGGAGAAATTGCACCGTTCAGCTTTAACTTGTTTTAAATGAACATCAATCTGTGGTTAACCTTCACTAATAGTATCAGAAGCATAGCAATGATTAGTGATGCTTGCCAAGGCAAATATCACTATTAGCATTTCTCCATTGTCAAGTGGGACAGCCATGAGCATTGTCCTAGACCCTCTGATGAGGGGCTCAATAAAGTCCTCCTTGGTATAGCATATTGATTGAGTAAAATTAAGGAGTTCCTACCCATACAATCTTTGTTCTGGGCCCATGAATTTAACCCCTTAGTATTTGACTTTGGTACATAACTAGCGCCGCACAATTGTGTTATAGATGTCAATGGTAGCCTAAATCATGGAGCTTGTTGAGTTGAAGTGGCCGACAATAAAACAGACCCTAAAGACACTAAAGGAGGGACCAGAGCTATATCAAGGCCAAAGTCATAGGTTCGGTTTCCTGGGAATAACACATTTACATTTATGTAATGTGCTGTTAAACTGCCCAATGTCCTTCAGAAAAATCCTGCAGGTCCTGCACATTCTTCAGTTTTCCAGCATCTTTTGCATATTTGAACCCTCTCCAGCAGTGACTGTATGATTTTGAGATCCATCTTTTCACACTGAGGACAATTGAGGGACTCAAACACAACTACTAAAAAGGTTGAAACATTCACTGCTGCTCAAGGACGATGCATTGATTCAACCTTTTATAGTAGTTGTGTTTGAGTCCCTCAATTGTCCTCAGTGTGAAAAGATGGATCTCAAAATCATACAGTCACTGCTGGAGAGGGTTCAAATATGCAAAAGATGCTGGAAAGCTTAAGAATGTGCAGGACCTGAAGGATTTTTCTGAAGAACATTGGGCAGTTTAAAATGGGATGATTTTAGACACAAAATGATAAATAAATGCACACACAATTATTCATGTACTTGATAAATGACATGTTTTACTATTCATAAACAAATTCTTTTTAACTTGTGTGTGCAAAATACTGAATTACATGACTGTGCAGCGATTTGTACAAATAGAGTTGTGAATACAAAACTTCGATTTTGTATTAATATAAGTCAGAATTTGTGCGTGCAACGAGTAAGATGTGCATTTGTGGATCCGGTGACGTGCATGCATTCTTTGACTTGTTTGTGAGTCGATCCTATTTGATTCATTTGGATTTTGAGACTTTCATTTCGCTGGTTTGGCCTTGCACGATCCACATACACAGCTGTCTAAGAAAACCTGCTACCACTAGATGGCAGTATTCTGCCAAAACAGACAACGGCACCATGAGCGTTATTCTGCCTATAAGACGCTTTATGTGTCCTCGTTATAAAGACGAGGAAAATGCTTAACAGTAGGCTAGCATTAAAAAGGTATTAATAACGCATAGGCTACTTTGTATAGGCAAGCAGATTAAATCAGGTTATGAACACAATATTTTTCTCCCATAGAAAATCATTATAAAATGCTTAATATGCAATATAGCGCATGTTCAAAAAAGTGTCTACTTTTAATATCACCGTTTTGAACAACATCTAGGAAACCTGTTATAAAGTAAAACAGAATGGGCTCATCTGTTTTTATGTACATATAGGCTACTACATAGCTACTCTCCTATTCTTTATTAGTGAGGTATGTACAGAATTTGTTCTTTTAATATCCCTGTCTGTAATTAAGCCACGTTACGCATGCAGGAAAATGCTTTAAACGTGTAATTATAAATGCGTTAATATTCTGGGCTCATCTGCCTTTTTTTTGCACCTGCTTTATTAATAAGAGTTTGGTCTTGCACGGTCTTAATGCGTTTTTCACATTAATAGTTTTAGAATATTCCTGAGGAAACAATGTGAAACTTTGTGCGTTTTGGGTTCATATTTTTATACTAGTAATTATCGCTGTCTTAATGCATTCATGCATCCTGGGCTCATCATGTACATAGTAAGCGTTTTCTCCCATAAAGTCTATTATAAAATAAAACACTTAATGTGGCTTCCTGCAGTAAAACGGTGATATTAAAAGTAGGCTATGCACTTTATTGAACATGAGCTATATTGCATATTAAGCATTTTATAATAGTTTTCTATGGGAGAAAAATGTTGTGTTCATAACCTGATTTAATCTGCTTGCCTATACAAAGTAGCCTATGCGTTACTAATACCTTTTTAATGCTAGCTTACAGTTATGCGTTTTTCTTGTCTTTATAACGTATATGACACATAAAGCGTCTTATAGGCAGAATAATGCCTTGTTTATAAACGCTGTATATAAACACTCACGGTGTCTTTGTCTGTTTTGGCAGAATACTGCCATCTAGTGGCAGCAGGTTTTCTTAGACAGCTTTGTGTGTGGATCGTGCGAGGCCAAACCTGCAAAATGAAAGCCTCAAAATCCAAATGAATCGATTGGATTGACTCACAAACGAGTCAATGAATGCATGCGCGTCACCGGATCCACAAATGCACATCTTATTTGTTGAATGCACAAATTCTGACTTACATTAATACAAAATCAAAGTTTTGTTTTCACAATTATGTCTCTGTTTGTACAAATCATTGCACATTCATGTAATTCTGTATTTTGCACACACAAGTTAAAAACCATTTGTTTGTGGATAGTAAAACATGTCTGCAACATTTATCAAGTTCATGGATAATTGTGTGTGCATTTATTAATCATTTTGAGTCTAAAATCATCCCATAGTTTAACTGCTCAGGACAAACAAGGGACTCATGAACAACCATCACAAAACAAAAACAAAAAACAGCCGTGGATCATCCAGGGAACGACACACAGTATTGAGAATTAATGGTTCTTAAACTTTTGAACGGTGTTATTTTATTAACTTCAGCTATTTTTTTGTCTTATGTAAACATTTTTTATGTAAAATATCTTATTCAGGACTGCACTAAATAAAAAATAACGTGCATTTTCTCTTTTATTTAGTTAAAATTATTCACGTTTTCACAGATTCTGCAAGTGGTTCACATACTTTTTCTTGCCACTGTATTTATATATATATATATATATATATATATATATATATATATATATATATATATATATATATATACACTCACCTAAAGGATTATTAGGAACACCATACTAATACTGTGTTTGACCCCCTTTCGCCTTCAGAACTGCCTTAATTCTATGTGGCATTGATTCAACAAGGTGCTGAAAGCATTCTTTAGAAATGTTGGCCCATATTGATAGGATAGCATCTTGCAGTTGATGGAGATTTGTGGGATGCACATCCAGGGCACGAAGCTCCCGTTCCACCACATCCCAAAGATGCTCTATTGGGTTGAGATCTGGTGACTGTGGGGGCCATTTTAGTACAGTGAACTCATTGTCATGTTCAAGAAACCAATTTGAAATGATTTGAGCTTTGTGACATGGTGCATTATCCTGCCCGAAAGTAGCCATCAGAGGATGGGTACATGGTGGTCATAAAGGGATGGACATGGTCAGAAACAATGCTCAGGTAGGCCGTGGCATTTAAACGATGCCCAATTGGCACTAAGGGGCCTAAAGTGTGCCAAGAAAACATCCCCCACACCATTACACTACCACCACCAGCCTGCACAGTGGTAACAAGGCATGATGGATCCATGTTCTCGTTCTGTTTATGCCAAATTCTGACTCTATGCCAAATTTCTGTACTCAACAGAAATCGAGACTCATCAGACCAGGCAACATTTTTCCAGTCTTCAACTGTCCAATTTTGGCGAGCTCGTGCAAATTGTAGCCTCTTTTTCCTATTTGTAGTGGAGATGAGTGGTACCCGGTGGGGTCTTCTGCTGTTGTAGCCCATCCGCCTCAAGGTTGTGCGTGTTGTGGCTTCACAAATGCTTTACTGCATACCTCAGTTGTAACGAGTGGTTATTTCAGTCAAAGTTGCTCTTCTATCAGCTTGAATCAGTCGGCCCATTCTCCTCTGACCTCTAGCATCAACACAGCATTTTCGTCCACAGGACTGCCGCATACTGGATGTTTTTCCCTTTTCACACCATTCTTTGTAAACCCTAGAAACGGTTGTGTGTGAAAATCCCAGTAACTGAGCAGATTGTGAAATACTCAGACCAGCCCGTCTGGCACCAACAACCATGCCACGCTCAAAATTGCTTAAATCACCTTTCTTTCCCATTCTGACATTCAGTTTGGAGTTCAGGAGATTGTCTTGACCAGGACCACACCCCTAAATGCATTGAAGCAACTGCCATGTGATTGGTTGATTAGATAATTGCATTAATGAGAAATTTAACAGGTGTTCCTAATCCTTTAGGTGAGTGTATATAATATATATAAATATTTTTGTAGAAATCATGATACATTTTTTCAGGTTTTTTTTTTTTTTGATGAAAAGAAAGTTCTGTATTTATTTGAAATAGAAATCTTACATGTCTTTATTGTCATTGTTGTTTTGATCAATTGAATTAGTTCTTGCTGAATAAAAGTGTTTTTTTATCTTACCAAACCTAAACCTAATGTATTACATTTTACTGTATTTATTAAATATCCTGTATATTACATTTTAATTAAATAATTATTGTTAAAGAAATATCTACAAAATCTACTCTGTTTTCCAAAGGTTATCAGTTGGTAATAATTGTATATATTATAATCATACCTTTGTCCACTATTATAAGTGATCTGTCAATAATGAGTAACTCATCCCAGAAAACTTTTGGACTTGTTAAGTCTCATGATCAAATCCTTTCTCTTTTAAAGAGCAGAAATTCCTCTTTACCAGCTGAGTCACATAGCGTGAAAGTGAGTCTCCGTGCCACTCTGACGGGACAGTCACACTGTTGATCGGGTACGATAAGCTAAAATAATGAAACGCTTCCTCTAGTTAGTGGCTGGAACAAACACTGGCCTGATTGCATAAAGTGAGTTTAAAGCGGGTTGTATTGGGTGAAGAAGAGAGAAAACAAGTCTTAAGAGCAGATACATTTTCATCTATGCTGTTCAAATGCTAACAAATGCATTGATATTTAAGAAAGAACGTGTAATAATGCTGTGTATGGAAATGAAGGTTGAATGTTGTATATTCTTTTTTTATTTCTTCTCATCTCTTTGTCTTGTCTTCCGGTGGCTTCGTCTCTTTTTCTCAGAGCGGTACATATACAGGGTGGCGGCACTTGTGTGTGAACAGAGCTCGCTTTGTGAAGCAGCACCGTAATTAGTGTGTGTGTGTGTGTGTGTGTGTGTGTGTGCTAATGAGCATTGAGCAGCATTCTTCTCGTTAGCAGAGACTCTGCTACGAACTCACACACTTTCTGCAGTGAGGCATGAACATGCATACACACTCTTAAATCACATGCTAATTGAATACTGTCCTTAAATGCTGTGACACACACTCTCAAGCTCTGAGATGAACATACACAAACAACATCAGGAAAGGCACTAATTATCGGCTTCTCCAGTACACACACACATTTCCTCAGGCTGGCCTATCATGTAAGAGAAAGCGAGCTATGCAGTTATCTTGTCAGCGAGTGTTTACCCGGTGAGATGGCATTTCTTTTCATGCCCACAAACACTGTGTGACGACATGCCAGCCTTTTGAGCCTTTAGTTTGCTCACTGAGCCAACAAATTTCACCCTCCCCCTGATTCAAAACTGTTCATTACTATCGTTGAGAGTCACGAATACATTTATTTTTAAATACAAACTCATTTTACAAGGGTAATTTAAACTGAATGGCACTCCTGAGACTGACTTCTTCATAAACAAACCATGGAAGGGAACTTGAAATACACATTTCTGGTCATGTGTTGAATGGTTTTAAAGAAAATTTGTTTCTTAATCTTTTATCAAAGATGAATAACTTCAAGTATGACTTTTTGGCTGGTGTCATAAATATTCCCCTCCATCCACCATATAAAACAAGGACATTCTCATCCTTTTTGACTCCAAGGTCCCTCTTTGTCCACAACAATTTTCGAAGGCCTGAATTAAATTTAAAGATTACAGAAGTTTAAAGCACTGAATGTTTTTTTTTTTTTTTTTTTTACTTTTTAACAAATGTACAGATTTTAAAAGGCTTTTCCAGTTGTTTTTGATTTACTGGATACAAATATTTTTAAAAGCATATTCAAAAATATATATTTTTTTTTAACGCTTCAATCTTCCAATGTGCTTCAGTACATTTCTTGTTGAATATTTGGTTTAACTCATTACACTGAAGTAAAAAGGGTTGTGAATGCTAGGGATGCCACAATTCTCAATATAATATTGAACCGTTCGGTACGGCATTCACGGTTGCATTTGATTAATTATTTTTCTACAAATTCTATCATTTGCCTCCATCCCAATACTGAACAACACGACATACATTCACATCACACGTTAGTGGTAGAGTTGTACTCATGGGACACTATAGTTATTCACAATCACGAAAGTTCATTATTTGCATGCGTTTTAAAGCCTTGCCGATTAAACGTTTCATTCGCTTTTGCACGGTTTTAACGTGCGCTTTTCCGCGCGCGCACTAAGCGCCTGTCAAACACGTGATTACTGGACTAAGTAGTCTTACTGCGCTAATACTGTCATATACACACAAGGTTAACATAAACACAGTCGGTTATGTCTAAAGAGAAAGTAAAATCAGCGTGTGTCTGTATATTAGATCCACGCACGACAGCAGCGCAGCCTAGTGAACACGCCGTCCTTAAAGGGACAGTTCACCTCTAAAATTATGTCATTATTTACTCACTCTAATATTGTTCCAAACCTGTATTCATTTCTCGATGACAGAATGTTCCTTTTTGAGTGAGCTATCCCTTTAATGTTAATACAACAACAAAAGACAAAGAGAAAATCACTCACTGCTCGCTTAAGAATAGAATAGCAAAAAACTGATGCGACAAGCCATCAGAACCGAACCGAGCTGAAAACCATGGTTAAAAACCGAGGTATGTATTGAACCGTGGATTAACTGTATTGTTGCATCCCTAGTGAATGCCCTAGTGAATGTAGTCTCAGATAAGGTTTTTGAAGAAATTTACCACTTTACTGATTTAAACATGTGAGTCTAGAAGCCCGTTGACACCAAGGAAGATAACGATAAAGAAATCGAATAACAGAAGTCCACACCACAACTATAATGATAACGGCACAAGGAAACAATATCGTTGGAATCACTTTCAGAACGATTTTATCCAGCTGATGAACGATAAAAACATTGACAGCCAATCAGAATCCACCTTGCTATAACGAGCTTTAGAATTTAAAGTGACAGACTAGCACGCGCTTAGAACAAAACAGAAATGTCGTCTGCTAGTGTGGACACTAATAGTTATCTTTATATTTATCGTTGTTGGTTGTTGCATTAAGTCTAATCTCGACTATATAAATAATACTGTTTTTATGTTGCATGATAGAAATGTAATTGCATAATCGGATATGCTGGTGACAGGGAAGTTGGTTCACATTTGTTAACATTTGTAGTAGTTGGATCCTTGCTGTTTGTTTGAGGCAATGGGCCTGAATGATTGCAAAATTTAAATCACTTTGAGAGTCTTGAGAAGATTGCAGCATGCATGAAGCCATGCATCTGTGCAAACACCCGTGAACAACAAGACTCTTGATGGTAATCATCAGATTACACACTATTCATAGAACATTAGAATTGTGGATACATTTTTTTTTAAATAATATTAATTCTGAAAATTGTAACCTAAATACTGTTTTGTTGTGCACCACCAGGCTTAATTACATATTAACGACATATCACTGGAAAAGTATTTCCTGTAGTTGAAAAGCTTGATTAAAAAACAAGGTGGAATCCCAATAATTATGCAACCCAGAAAGCAACTTGTCTCGACTCTTGTCTTGTGACTGCCTGATTTAGAAGAGTTTTTCAGAATCACTCTGTTTGTACGTGTTTGTTTCTGGTTGTGTTTTTATATGTGTGTGTATTTTCTCACTTATAATGTTTGTGAGTCTAGATGGGTGTATAATCGATAGCATAAGCAATATGGTGGATTTTTAACTCTCTGAGGCCGAATCAAATACGCTCAGCTGCATGTACCATCACATCAGTCGCAAATTCTGACTGATTTATCACAGTGATGATACTACTTTGCTCCAGGGTCCAAAAAAAAAAACCCCAGACCCCTCAGATTCTTAAACACAGCTTACGGAGATAACAGGGTTGGGACTTGTTGAAGAATGTAGCTCTTCATACCAGATTTATGCTTTAGTAGTGCCTGTCAAACAAGCAAATCCACACACAAACATACTAAGACTAACAATTCAATGTTCCGGATGTTTTGTTGTGCACATTGACTGTGATTATACACACACTGAAATAAACACATGCCAGGCAGCTGAACCCCCTTAATTGCACACACACACACACACACACACACACACACACACACACACACACACACACACACACACACACACACACACACACACACACACACACACACACACACACACACACACACACACACACACACACACAGGAGTGTTTTTGTGAAATGTGGGGACATTCCATAGGCGTAATGGTTTTTATACCGTACAAACCGTATTTTCTATCCCCCTACACTGCCCCTGCCCCTAAACTTAACCCTCACAGGAGACTGTGCAGTTTACTTTCTGTGAAAAAAACCTCATTCTGTGTGAAATATAAGCATTTTGAAAAGTGAGGACATGGGGAACGTCCTCATATTTCACCCTCTTTTTGTAATACCTATGTCATACCCATGTCATTATACACATTTGTGTCCTGATATTTCACAAAAACATGCCCACACACACACACACACACACACACACACACAGCTCCCTTCTTTAAGCAGATGCTGTGCTCAAGGCATACTAAGTAGGTGACACAACACAGTGTAAATAACATGAAGAATCCCACTGTGAAGCACTTACATTTCAGTGCGTGTGTGTGTGTGTGTGTGGCTGTTTCTCACGCCTCTGTGAAGTATATGAGTGTGAACGCGCACACACTCACTCCCACTTGCGAGCGTGTCTCTGCATCTCTGTGAGCCCTGGGCTCTGTGGGCGGAATAGGAATTACAGCGGAGTGGGTGGAAAGACAGAGAGAGCGAGGGAGAGAGAGAAATGGGGAGAGAGAGAGTATCAAACGACACAAGACGCAGGGACAGTGACAGGGACAGACTGTGAACACGGACTCTTTGCACACTTGTGTGTGCTCACACATGCCGTATTGGAGGCAGCCAGTGGATGGATGTGTTTACAGAGCGTGGAGTCATTTAACGCCCAACTGTGGAGTCTAACACTGCCATACATGGAGCCAACTTTGAGCGTCAATCCTGATGGAGTGAGTACCTGAACATGCACATTTGTACGGACTAGTGTGCTTGTTTGATCTGTCAAGTCATGTTGTGTTGTGTTTAGAAGCCGAGTGTTTTAGTTGAGGTGGGGGTTGTGGATGCTCTGTCAGTTTTCTATTGCAGGAGTCTGTGTTTGTTGTTAATATTTAATTAAGAGTAAGGTTGTGATCAGGAGGCGCTCTTTGGATTTTAACACCACTTGCACAAGTACTTGTGCGATCTTGCTTTGGAATGCAGGTCCTTGTCTGTTGAAACCTCAAATTAGTCTAAAAACTGTGCTGAGGGACAGGTTATCAAGTGAATTTGCATATCAAATGCTCATTTGATGCCATCCATTGACATTTGTGCTTTTATATACTGTATATTTTTTATTTATGTAATTGTATGTTAAAGCAATTAGCAAGACGAAATATATTTACACATGTAATTATATAATTTACCTTTTATGGTTTGATCACGAATCATCTTGCATATGATAATCATGTGACCTGATGTGTCCAATCAGGTGCCATTGAAATCTAATGAGCTCCCGATGAAAGATTTATGTATTTTCATAATTTTTTGGAATTTTCTTTCAGTATTATTTGAGTTTTTTTGTGGTTATACAGGTGTCATCTATGAATTTTAAAGGAACTTTGTCTTCAGTCTCAATTGCGTGAATGTGTTAAGAGTGTTTTATTGTTGAAATTGTACAGGCAAAACAAACATTTCATATGAAGCTGCCCTCCCCTTTGAGAAAGAACACTAATCAAAAAGTGTCAGATAATTTAATCAGATCTTATTAAGGAAGTTGCGTGAAACATGAATACTTTTTTGTATACTTTGTCATTTGGTATTATTACAATGAAGTTGTGCGCTATTTAAGTTTGGGGAAAATTACTTTCTCTTTCTTTGGAGGATAAATATTTCACCCAAAACTAAACAGAAGTTTATTAGATTTTTTTTTTTTTTTGTTAGCTTCTAAATTTCACTAAACCTCATTTAGATTAATCGTGGAGTCCTTGTAAAGCATATGCATGCAATGTGAACGAGTGAGTGAATGTGCAGCAGAGGGCAGTATTGAGACAAGGTTGTCTTTTAATGTGGAAATCAGCTAAACTTTATTTTGTGTAAATAACAAGGGTTGCACCTTATTTTACAGACCTGTTCCCCATGTACATACTATGTACCTATTATAGTAATTGCAATAACTTGGTAATAACTAGGTACTAACCTTGAACCTTTCTCTAAACATCCTAACCCATGTAATTGCCTTATATTATCCAGTAATTTCTTAGGTACGTGCACGTACTGTAAAATAAAGTGCAACCATAACAAGTATATATAAATAAACCATTGTTGAATGGCGTCACCATCGCTGAAATTGTTTATGCTAATTATCTTTCTTCTAGTTTGTGTTTTGCAGTGTTGTTCAGGCTTGTCATCCATGTTTATGTATAAAGGAATTATTTTGGATGAATGAAAAAAAATATTATTGACAAATCTAGCATGCACTACAGTACATTGCTTAATTAAGACTAAAGGGTGTATTTAAGTTTATTTTTAGCTCCATGTATTAAATTGTCACCATCGTTGGCGTTGTTGTGTATTTAACATCTAAAACATATTTAAATTTGTAACTCACCAGAGCATGCGTGGGGCAATCCCGTGAAACCTTAATAATAATAATACTTATCATATATTCTAATATAAGTTGATATTATATAAAAGGTTTTTATAATGGCCTCTTACATGAGATGTCTTTCTATATAGAGTTCTGTCTGTTTGCCAGCCCGCTTAGCTCACATAAGCTCCATTGGAAGAGAGAATGCCTTCATGCCCACTGAGAACAGCCAGAGGGGACCGAAATGAATGTGGATCTGCATTCAAATGACTTGAGATTTGACTCAGTATTATGTATTGGTTTTCTCTTGAGAGCACCAGGACTTCCCCTGATTCAGAGAGCTAATCCCCGTCTGAAATGTGTGCCACAGTACTAGAGTGAAGATCTGGGCTAAGCAATGCGTTTGAATATGAACTTGCAGTGCTGTCAGCTGTGATCTGAAGCACTGGCATATCTCTCAGAACCTTGGATTTCACTAATGTGAATCTCGAATATTATACTTATCTTTTAAAATCTTCACAGATTTTAAAGGGGTCATGAACTGCGTTGTTTTATGATGTTTCCTGGGGTGAACTTATAATGTTAGAATGCTTTTTACATCAAAAATTGTCATAATTTATAAATAAAAGGCATTTTTCCTACCCTGATTTTAGCCCTCTGGTTTGAACGCTCTGTTTTAAGGGGAGTGTCCACAGGGAGACTTCAGTGTAAACGCCCACTGCTGTGATAGGCTAACATCTTTCCATTTAAAATGGCTGCATTACTCTCTCTTTTAGCCCGTTTTTACTATTACAGCTCTCATGGTTAACTCATCGTGAAAAGCGTTGCATTACATTAAGATCTATGGCATTATATTTAGATCTATGGCATTATATTAAGATCGTGGCATGAAAGGTTGCAGTGAGGATCATTGTAGCCGATCACACACATGTTGAGCGCATGAAAGCAGCGATCCTGTCATTGCAACTGAGTTTCTGTACACAAATGAATGCTTTCATCTTCACTAACAGTGCAAACGTGATATAGTTAAGAGATTCGTTGAATAAAACGGGAGTCACTGATAAACACGTCACTGATATACTCTCCTGTTTGATTGACAGCTCCAGCGCGCGCTGCTCAAACGATTACAAAGGGAGCTTTCTTTGAACACTTTCTTTATAGAATTTAATCACCATTAAATAACAGATTATTTTTATCCTACTAAGAGAAACAACGCAAGTTGACATTTAGTCACTGGTATGATTTACTGACACACAGACAAAGAACATCAGACTGTACATGAATCATCACATTTCAGATCAGGCATTAGAATTAACTCAGTTACTTACATGTTGCATTACTGTCGAGCCCAGGCACTGCACAATATTTTGTAATCATCAACAGCATGTTTATTGCTTGGTAGCTCGATCTGGTTTAACACTAGGCCTATGTTACATGCGTGAATCGGTAGGCGGAGTTAAACAGGCAGTGATGAAATAGGCGTTGATATTCTTCTGCAGAGGCGGTGCTTGCCTCCCTTTGACGTCATAGATCCCCACTTTGAAAAACCTGTCGCTTGCTGGGCAATAACTTTTATTGGACTAACAAGGACGTTTTCAGTTCTGAAACTCTCTTATGACCTCTTATATGTCAAAAGCTCAAGGAAAATTTGATTTCTCAGTTCATGACCCCTTTAAAACACTAGACATCATATGCTTGGTAAGTTTGTAAATGGTTACAGGGAAAAACTGCACGTCATTCACTAAACAACACACTAGCAGACTTTCATGTCGTTACAAAAACAATAACACAGACACACACGCCTCATTGCACAGCAAATGTAAACAATGTGTTTTCTAAAATGGGGTCAAAATATCAAACATGTTCATTATCCTGCAACTGGATTGGAATCAGAGTCTGAAGTTAAAAAAAAAATTCTGTGTGCATCATACACTGTGATTTTCTGCAAAAACTCTCTTGGCCAAAATCTGACTATAGTGTAATGCATCCAGACTGCAAATTGTGGAAGAAAATATGGGCAAAAGTCATGTAGTGTATTCCAGCCTTCAGAGAACTCATTACCAACTCATTCAAAGCAATCAACATTATTTATGTTGCTCACATTGCTGTTTCCCCCAGCATACCCAGTCGAGAACTTAAAAATGTTTTTTAAATTATATTTGTATTAACTTGTATTAGTTTATATATTTGTATTTATTGTAATTAATTGACATTCCATATATATAGTTGAAATTGAATATTTTGAATATTTAATATATGAGACCTATTTAATGTTATTGGCGCACATCAGATAAAACATGTTTGAGAAGCAACTTTTAGTTTAAAACTTTAGATCTGCAAAGGGCCATATACAAGTGTTCCATATTTATATAGTAATAAACTCATAGATCATAGAAAGATATTTTGAATGGAGCCAAACTGTTTTAGCTTTCGTGATGGGAGATAAAAAACAGCCCACCCAAAATACTAAAAATAAGGCCCTCAAACCTCCCTAAAAGATCTCTCACCAGCAGCCAAACGGCATACTTTTAATGGTCCTCTAATCTTTTTTTTTTTGTTCTCTAAAATACATGTGCCAAGTATTTTTAAGATCTTTCTTTTTCACCCTTCTACTCAGGAAATTGCCAATTTTGCCGCTCATATTTTTGAATCGAGCTCACAAGGTTTGAATCAATCACTGCCTTTGTACCTCCAGCTCTGGGATATTTTTATTACTTTCTCTCTCTGTTCTGATATGACCCGTTCCAGAACCTGCCTTTCATTAACATCCACTCTCACGGCATGGTCATTCACCTTACGTCATTCTCCAACTACCCCGCGCCTCACTTTCCTCCAAAAATACTCCTTTCAGCAGGACGTTCCAGAGGCCTGGACATCCTTTTGGATTCCACGTTTTTTACAGCACTAAGAAACTCAGCAGAGTTTGGCTGCCGAGTTCCCTGGCTGTGTTTTTAGACGTTGGGAAATTAAGATGGATGATTATTTGAAGTGGCAGCGCAGTGCTGTGCCGGTGGAGGCCCGGAGTGAGTGCTTTCTTTTGTCTTGAATGGAGGATTTATTTGAGTTGTGTCAGAGCCAGGGATGGTGAAACAGTTGAGTAAGCATTTCTTGATTCCTCTAAGGGAGAGAAGAGAGAGAGGAGCTAGTCAATGTTGAAAAAGATCACAGAGTCTGACATCTGTTTAGTTACTACACAGGTCAAGCAAGAGAGGAACGAGAGAATCCCGTCGTATTCTTCTCCATCTGAATGTCTCGCTCGCAACCCAGGCGAGGTTGTCATAGTAACAGCACAGAATCAGAATGGAACTTCCTCGTCAGTAAGACTGTCTGTCTTGCGCTAGGAAAGCATGTCGGCTCTTGCTGTAGAGGAATGAAATGAGTGCAGTCTAAGGCGTTACGAGGAATGGATTCGTTAGTCAATGCGTTGGGTCTCTACACGTTGGCAGCTGCGCTATATGAATGGACAAACGTCGCGAAAAGACCATGAGCCTGAAAAAGAGGCTGTCTTTTAAAAGGGTCTGCTACTTTTATACGGTGAGTGGAAAAAGTTGTTGACTTTTTGCAGTTTGATTTCTTTCTCTTCTATATTCCTTGCTTCTTGGTGTCTCTTTATCTGTCTTTTGTGTGAGACTGTGACTTGTCTCTCCATTAATCATTGTAAGATGTTAGGGACATCTCTTTTGTTAGTCTCCATTCAATGGCTCTGTAAACATCCTCCAGACCTGCTGTCTGAAAGGAGGAAGAGACAGAACACACCTGGGCTACTCTAGCTCCGTTTTATTCCCATAGAACTACATCCTTATGAAAAATGTGTGCAGATTGATTAGACGTGGGTATTTTACAGATACTACCGCTCGTATGTCTGTCCTAAAGAGTCTGTGCGGTAAGTGAACTTGAGCATTCGTTCGCAAAGCCAAAGCAAATTGGCAAGTATTGGATACTACACACACAACTCACTCTTTCTATCCCGGGGAACTTAGCACTCAATGCAAGGCGCTATTCATTTCAGATTCAAATGTAAACACTGGAATCTGTTTGTCCGTTAGCTGTTAGTCCCACGGTTTCCTGCCTCTTCTCAAACCACAGTGTGTTAGGCTTGGAAAAACCTTGTCTGTTACTTTTCAAACACTTTATTGGAATGTGTGTTTGTGGGAGGGAGAGTGGTCATCAAACATGTTTTTGACCAAAATTACAGAGAACTGACATCCCTCATTTCCCTTCAGTTTTTTTCTTCTGTCTCTATGAGTACACACTTATTTGATCCCCTTTTCTCCTATTCAGTTCAAAAGAACATCATTTATTTGAAATTATCGTCATGTTCTCGGTAACCGAACGGTTGCATGGGCTGTGTGAAGTGTGTGACTGCAACTCCCTCCACCCCTTGTTGAATGTACTGATTCACTGCGTCACATTATAGAAATACTGTGAAACAGCTTGCAGATGCTGTTTCATGACAGACCCACCATTGTGAGGTTATAGGTATACAAACATCATGCCTTTTTGAGTGTGCACTAGCTATTCTTTCACACTGAATGTTTGAATATTTCACCCTTGCAAACATAGCATTGTGCGTGAATTGCCCACAGCCTTGTGTAAACAAATACACTTGGGCATACAACAAGGGATGTTTTGTATATGCATATTTAGTTCCTCACTTTAAAACTCTCAAAGCACATTTGTGGATATTCATGTAAATGTTGGACTAGATTTGAGGTGGTGATACCAACTTCATTGTTCACAAATGAGTTTTGAGAACAAGTAATGCAAATGATGATAGTTTATATTTTTTTTGGGTGGACTATCCCTATCCATCCTAAACCTAATTCATACAATTTCTGCACTGTAACAAAGACTTTATATATAGGAAGACGGTGCACTTTGATTGCTTATGAATGGGAGAAAGTGCAATGTCCAATATGGCGAATAAGCCCCGCCTTCTAAGTGAAAGAGCCAATCGTTGATCAGTTAAGTTGTCGCGTCACTGCAGCTGCCATTAGAAGGTCCGGTTGTTATAGAAACAGGCAGTGTTCTTAGGATTGCACATGCGCATTAGCTTTGTCCAGGATGAAAAATGCAGTTTTTTGTCATGATTTGAGCGTTTCAATTTATAAGACTGTTGTCAGATTTCATTGATTTCAAATCTGAAATTTTATCATAAGCTTGGCGAACCGTTTTAGAGAATTTGATGTTTTCCAATTCAAAGAGATAGGAGCTCCACTTGCATGGCCGAGAGGTGTTTCAAAGATGGCCGCCGAATGAAATAGCTTGTCTTAAAGGGACTTTGACTGTAAATCCAAGTATGTTGGCAAAACTCAAAAAAATTGAGGCAATCAGTTACATAAAACATTTTAAGTTAATAAATTCTAAGTTTAAGTAAGCACAACTATCAGATTTTTATTTTGTACTTGTGCATTTTAATTACTCTTAACTTGATGTTTAGTAGTGGAAACGTGGATGGATTTAACTAGCTAATTAGATAAATGGTAACTTACTAATTGGTAACAATGCTTTGATAGCATTAGCAGAGCATAACAATTGTTGAATGAGTTCTGCATTCATTGTACTGCAGAACATTCAACATTCCTGTTCTCAAATTAAGCTCATACTCCACCCTACTCAAACCAATTAATTATTTTGAGCATTAGAGTTTACGGTGTGTGAGATGATGTTTATAATATATCATGCTAAATAACCTCTTCTCGCATTTTTTGTTGTAGCATCACTGTCAACTAAGTTATCATAAGGGAATGGTAATAGGAATGGGATAATAACCCATCAATGTAATATATATACAGGTGCTGGTCATATAATTAGAATATCATCAAAAAGTTGATTTATTTCACTAATTCCATTCAAAAAGTGAAACTTGTATATTATATTCATTCATTACACACAGACTTGATATATTTCAAATGTTTATTTCTTTTAATTTTGATGATTATAACTGACAACTAAGGAAAATCCCAAATTCAGTATCTCAGAAAATTAGAATATTACTTAAGACCAATACAAAGAAAGGATTTTTAGAAATTTTGGCCAACTGAAAAGTATGAACATGAAAAGTATGAGCATGTACAGCACTCAATACTTAGTTGGGGCTCCTTTTGCCTGAATTACTGCAGCAATGCAGCGTGGCGTGGAGTCGATCAGTCTGTGGCACTGCTCAGGTGTTATGAGAGCCCAGGTTGCTCTGATAGTGGCCTTCAGCTCTTCTGCAGTGTTGGGTCTGGCATATCGCATCTTCCTCTTCACAATACCCCATCGATTTTCTATGGGGTTGAGGTCAGGCGAGTTTGCTGGCCAATTAAGAACAGGGATATCATGGTCCTTAAACCAGGTACTGGTTGCTTTGGCACTGTGTGTGCAGGTGCCAAGTCCTGTTGGAAAATGAAATCTGCATCTCCATAAAGTTGGTCCGCAGCAGGAAGCATGAAGTGCTCTAAAACTTCCTGGTATACGGCTGCGTTGACCTTGGACCTTAGAAAACACAGTGGACCAACACCAGCAGATGACATGGCACCCCAAACCATCACTGACTGTGGAAACTTTACACAAGACCTCAAGCAACGTGGATTGTGTGCCTCTCCTCTCTTCCTCCAGACTCTGGGAACCTGATTTCCAAAGGAAATGCTAAATTTACTTTCATCAGATAACATAACTTTGGACCACTCAGCAGCAGTTTTGTCTTTAGCTGGACACTCTGTGAACAGCCAGCCAGCCTTTTGCAATTACCTTTTGTGTCTGGCCTCCTTGTGCAAGGTGTCAATGGTCATCTTTTGGACAACTGTCAAGTCAGCAGTCTTCTCCGTGATTGTGTAGCCTACAGAACTAGACTGAGAGACCATTTAAATGCCTTTTCAGGTGTTTTGAGTTTAATTCAATTAGCTGATTAGAGTGTGGCACCAGGTGTCTTCAATATTGAACCTTTTCACAATAATCTCAATATTTGGGATTTTCCTTAGTTGTCATTTATAATCATCAAAATTAAAAGAAATAAACATTTGAAATATATCAGTCTGTGTGTAATGAATGAATATAATATTGAGTCTCCGTGTATGTGTGGAAACCCTACAGGTTTTGACTCAGCAGGCACATCGGGAATGTGCCTCAGTGCCTCATATAGCAAGAAACTCATACATCCACACATCTGTTTGTGTGTGTGTGTGTGTGTGTGTGTGTGTGTGTGTGTGTGTGTGTGTGTGTGTGTGTGTGTGAGACCATCCAGCTGCATAGAGTTGAAAATATATGTTAACCCTGAGGTATTTATGGATCTCTCCATAGTCTGTTAGCGAATACACAGCGGAGGGGAAGAGAAGGAAAACAAATTAAGTCACACCAGGGTCATCAGACTAGGAGAGATGCTGAGATGAAAGCAAGATGGGTCTGAATTTATGTGTTCTTGATGCTTTGATAACTCGTCTGAAATGATTCATTTATTTTTCTTAAAATATATGATTTCTAATTGGGCTGTTAGGTTGTAATGCGACTGATGCTTTTTGTGCCTCAGGACACAGATTATACATTGGACATCAAGTGGTGACCTAACTATTTCCAAGAAGATTCAGAAAGATCTTTAAATATGCAAATTAAAATTTATATTGAATTACATTTTGTTTTGTTTTATTCAAATTGTACACTGTGTCCCTGAGCAAGCCACTGAGCAGGTTCTTCCGACTTTCTCAACACAGTGGCAATCTATGCTTGCGTCACATGAAAGTCATGGAAAAAAACTACATCCGCCCCAGGCTTGTGGCGATAAATAGATTTATAGATTTTATCCTACTAAAAATACAAATATTGTTTTAGATCAACCTCATTAACAGTGGACAAAAAGCACCATCATCCCTGCCTGCAGATTCTGTCCGCCGCACTCTTCTACGTTACATTAAGAAGGCAGAAAGAGATTTGGGGTAGAAAGAGTCAGGAATGTGAGGGGTGGAGAGGTTGGAATATAGGGGCTTGGAAAAGGCCACTTATATTTCAATATGTGGTTACAAGCAGCTCCACTGCCAAAAAATGAAGGGAACCCACTGGAATGAGAAGAGGAGGGAGGGAAACCGAAGGGGTTAGAGGGCGCAGAACGAAGAGAGAACATGAGAGAGAAGGATAGGCAAGATGCTTAGCGCTTTGCTTGCCTGTAATGTCTTCGGGACATTTAATTCAGACAGGTTCTGAAGAATGATCAATGCCACAGAAGATCAGATCACTCTGACTTGATCTGCAAAAGCAGTCTTCCCATTGCTAGACTTAGAGCCTGCTTTTCTGGTTTCAGATGCTGTTTTCAGATAATGTATACCAGGTTAGCAGCTATCAATCCTACATTAAAACTACTGTGTTTAATTAGTTTTATCTTCTTTCTCATTTCATTCAAGGTCACATTAAATAATTGTAGAGTTAAGAAAAATAATTTTACATTGGCTGCCATGATCTTTTAGAAATACTACCATTGATAAAAAAAATAAATAAAAAAAATATATATATATATAAACCGTTAACAGTTTTTTTTAGTTTTACAATGAATTTAAATACATAACCGAATGAGACATATAGGACTTCATTGTGTACGAGGGACCATTTCCATTACACTAATGTAAATGAAGGATATGTGATAAGCAGTATAGTGTGGAAACAAACATTTAACACTGTTTATATAGTAATGGTATCTAGCTTTCAGCGAGGCTGAGATGTCAATGATTTACACCTGAAGACAGAGAATGTGTCCCTGATGTCACTAGACCAATATAATGAAGTTATAGGTGGTGCTGATGTCAAACATATTGACCAAGGACATAGTCAGCTTTTGAGACAAACTGGCATTATACAAAGTCTTCCACATTCTCCACATTTTCTGAGATTTTTTTTTTTTTTTTTTTTTTCAATCTGTATTTTTTAAATCCCACTGTTTTTTTTTAAATGCAGTATTAAATAACACCAGGGTCAATTGTGGCTTGACAAAGTCATGTTGGGAAAGGAATTGTAGTTCCTGCATGTTTGTTTGTATAGACTGTTCAATGGAAACTCCATCCATCTTTCTGTTTATCCATCCTGGTACCAGCTGCCTGACGTGGTTATTTTTTATTCCTATTCCCCATGACTGTTTCTGGATTGTACATGATCAGACTCCCCTTTTACTGTCCTGTAATCACTTTTAATAACTATTTCTAGGCCTGTATATAGGGAATCAAATTTCTTTTAGTTTGAGAAGGCTTAGATCAATTTTGAGTGAGCAAATAATGCGTGACTCAGTTCTTTTGGAGATCAGTTGCTATTTTATTTATTTTAATAGTCAACATTCTTCTGAATTTCTTGCACATCCCTGTTTTTGTTTGTTTAGTTTTGGATCAATCTTGTTTGAATAAAATATAAGGTTGGCATATTTATTGCTTGTTTTATAATGTTCAGCTCTCAACAGTATAGTACTCTCAGCCTTATTTGCATCCATTCATCATAATTCTGCAGATTTCCCCTCGCCATTTTCACAGATTTGGAAAAACATTCACAAATTTATTGTGATCCTTGCTACTTTTATTCTTTTATAGATTCCCTCTAGTTCATTACATGTTGTGTTGAATCAGATGTTCAACACGTAGCAGATGTTGCTGTGTGATTTTTAGTTTAATTGATCAATATATAGTTTATATAAAAATATAAACTACCAATCAAAAGGTCATTAAGATGTTTTATTTTTATTCTTTGTTTATTAGACATTTTAAATGTTCAACTATTTACAACAAAACCCAATATCCGCCCACAATCATAAGATATAGAAAAAAATAATTAAAGTTAAAATATATAAATAAATTTAGCAAAATAAGTAAATGAGTGACAAAAACCAAACAAACAAACAAAACAAAACAAAAAAGACCAAAACAATAAATATAAAGGATATCCAGTACATCTCAAGATTTTAACATTTTTGATAGAATCTTAATAAGGTCCAACCAAAATTCTGCTGTCCTGGTGGCACTGTGTACTTTAGCTGTGGTACACTCCAAGAGGGCAATGTCCAGCAAATAGGACATCCAAGTAGACATAGCTGGGGTAGATGGTTCCAACCACAGTTTCAGGATAACTTTTTTAGCGCAGTAAGGGCAGCGGACAGAATCTTCTTTTGATGAACAGAAAGTGATAATGAAGAATCATCCAACAAGAGAAAAACCAATGGGTCCTTTTGGATCGGAGTCCTCAGAAGATCTGACAATAAGTCCTGGACCGAAGATGTTTTATTGTTTTTGAAAGAAGCCTCTATACTCACCAAGGCTACATTTATTTGATCAAAAATACAGTAAACACAGTAATATTGTAAATGTTCTGCATAATTACCCTTCAGTGTCACATGATCCTTCTGAAATCATTCTGCTCAAGAAACATTTTACTATCATCACAGTTGAAAGCAGTTATGCTGCTTAATATTTTTGTGGAAACTGATACATTTTTCAGGACTCTTTGGTTATTTTTTGATAGAAATCTTTTGTAACATTCTAAATGTCGTAACTGTCCCTTTTAATCGATATAGACCCTTTTCACAGACTGTGATGACGCGTTTTAAAGGTCATTATTATCGTAAATCCTGCAACGTTTTTTTGTATCTTCATTTTTAAAAAATATATTTATGTACATTTATAACACTAATACTTGTATACAGAAAACAAGTTACCACTGCTGTGAGGGTGTTTCTAATACATCATCTATGGGTTAAAAATTATCCCAACTATGACGACTTCCGCTTCTGAGAAACCCGGAAATGTGAAAAGGGTGTTTTTAAAGCATCCTTGCTGAATAAAAAACATTTTTGTGACCCCAAACTTTAGAATGGTATGCTAATAAAATAAAAATCCCCCAAATATTTGTTCCCTGTTTTATAAGTAAAAGTGCTATTTGTACTATTTAAGCTCACACCCCGGGTATTTCATCACTTACTGACCTTTGAGCCATCATTAAAAGGAAATCACTCATTTGACCCCCATCCCACGCATCCACTCACCAACGCCAGTGTTATGACTGTAACATGCATCATTTGGCCTTGCAATGCATGGGTTATCACTGTGAATCATTCATGCAATGCTTAATTGAAATACAGTTTTGATGCGGTTAACCAAGTATCTACTTTAACTATTTGTGTAATAATTCTATGACTAAATATTTGTAATATAAAGAAAGTTTCAGTCTCTTGCTTAATCTCTTACTAAACCAAAGTGACATGTTCAGGCAAATCAAACTGGGCGGTACTAATGTGTCACAGTGGGCGGGGTCTGGAATGTACCTGATGCGTCTCATTATCTCTGAATGAGTGAGGAGGCGTGTGTGTGAAAAGACTGTAGCAGTAAAACAGGAAGAGCTGGTGTGTGTATCATGCCACCAGAGTACCCTGCTATGTTGCAGACTTCAGAGTGTATTTGTGTTGGTGAAGAGAGTCACTCACACATGTCTTTCTGTGTTCTCTTGCAGTCTGCGGCTGTCTCCGATGGTGGTGAGTAATCAATCAATGTTTCAATATATTACAACCTCAAATCACATTTGATCCTCTTGTTCAATTGTATGTTTTTAGGTATTCCATTGTATTCCGCTTCTCTATCACAGTTTCTTTTCCTTTGGTTCCACTTCTTTTTACTCCATCAGATCTAATTACTTATACATTCTTCATATATATCCATTACTTTCACCATCATGTGCTCTTTTCCTAAACTACTCACATTTCCTCAATTACTCGCAGCTCTTTTCTGATATCTCGTATCAGGCTCACTGTTGTTTTCTATGCTGTGTTTTCAATGTTAATGTAGTTTGTATATGTAGATCTGAAACTGAGAGAGCTCTACCCAAATGAAGGAGAAAGCAAACACCATTTTGGCTGTCTTTTAGTCGCTTGATCTCTTGATAAGATTGTCTCTCTGTTCCTTCATCCATCCATCCATCCATCCCACCCCCCAGTTACATACATTATATACGCTATATAAGAGCTTAATGGATGAATATAGACATTTTATCAGTGTAAACAATGTCATTGAAGTTCTTTTTGAGATCATTTGCAACATTATTTGTGATCAGCTTTCTTCGGATATCACCACATTGTATACTGTATCACAACAGTATAATGTGGCAAAGCTAATTCTAATATTTCATTACGTACCTCTTTAAACCTCCAGCCCAACTTCCTCTTTTTATACCAAACAATTCATGAGGAACAGCACCAATTGTTGTACCATGACTAGTGTGTAGTCTAGTCTGCGATTCATCAGACCAGAGCGAGTTACTGTTTTGGCCTAAATCTCTGCATTTCAAATCCAACTGCACTAGGAGTGAACAAGCCCTGACTACCTCCCTTCTCCCCCTTCAATGTCCCAATTAGCATGTGTGAATGTGCCAGGGTTTCTGTGAATGTTTGCTTAACGCTGCCAATCAGAGCCATAGATCTTTCAGTCTTATGCATAACAAAAGGCACGGAGGGACAAATGTATGAATGCAAAACTTACTTCAGTGGGCTGTTACTTTTACAATCCTGTAGTATTGCTTTTAATGTCTGTGTAGCTTATTGGGCACACAATAATTTGTGGTGTTCTCAAGTTGCCTTTCAAACACAACGACTGTGAGAGGATCTGAATTGAGATCAGCTCGTAGTTAACCAGGACAGGCAGGCTGGATCAGTGTTCAGATGCCAGGGCCAGTTTTATCCCTTAGAAACTGCTCCAAGATCAATTAACAGCATGGCAGGATGTTGTAAATCTGCCTGTGAAAGCGAAGAGAGAGTGAGTTAAGGACCACTTGTAATGTCAGTAACACCCATCCATCTTGAGATCAAAGTGCAAATCTCAGCAACCTTTCATTTTGTTCATTATTCGGCTGTCTTTAGACTTCTTGAGCTGTGTTCTTGTAGACGCCTCAGTGTGAGTTTTACAGTCTTGACCTCTCCTTGTGCAAGACAGGAATCTGCATCTCGGGGTCAATAACATGATGCTGATTTTTTTTGCTCTGGATCAATTCATTTATTCAAAAAGCAATCCATAAATACAATGACTTTAATGAACCTTGAATGAAAAAAAATATTTCTTAAAGGATAAGTTCACTTAAAAACGAAAATTCCCTGATATTTTACTCACCCCCATCTCATCCAAAATGTTGATGTCATTCTTTCTTCAGTCGAAAAGATATTACGTTTTTTTGAGGAAAACATTCCCGGATTTTTCTTCACATAATGGTTTATAATTGCAACCTAAATGTTGAAGGTCCAAATCAATGCAGTTTCAAACGTCTCCAAAGGGCTTCAGGCGCTCAGTGCGATCCCAGACGAGGAATAGGGTCTTATCTAGCGAAACGATCGGCCATTTAAAAAATAATAAATAAATAAATATACTTTTTAACCTAAATTGCTCATCTTGCGCTGCTCTGCGACATGCTAGTGAATGCGCAACCACATTGAAAACGTCACACTAGACGTAGGCAGAAGTAACGCCCCTGTGTTTACTAAGTGCACATGCGAAGACTAATACAAACGCCCTTTAGCAAAAAAAAAAAAAAAAAGGTAAAACAACGATGTCAAACAATTTTGAAGTTGAACATGAAGTGTTTTTTGGTAAAGGACGTTTGTATTAGTCCTTGCATGCACTCTAAAAAAAAGGTTCTATATGGCACCAAAAATGGTTCTTCGTCATAATCATAGAGGAACCACTTTTGGTGCTATATAGCACCATATCTTAACATGTTATGTATATGGTAGCGGTGCTATATAGCACCTTAGTCAAAGAACCGCTGAAGAACCGCTGAAGAACCACTGAAGCACCAAAATTGGTGCTATATAGCACTAAAATAGGTTCCCCTATGATTACGAGCCAAGAACCGTTTTTGGTGCCATATAGAACCTTTTTTTTTTTAGAGTGTGGTAGTCGCTTGGGGCGGTACTTTTGTCTATGTCTAGTGTGACGTTTTCGACGTGATTGCGCAATCACTAGCACGTCGCAGAGCAGCGCAAGATGAGCAATATAGGTTAAAAAGTATATTTATTTATTTATTATTTTTAAAATGGCAGATCGTTTCACTAGATAAGATCCTATTCCTCATCTGGGATCGCGCAGAGCGCCTGAAGCACTTCAAAGACCTTTGAAACTGCATTGATTTGGACCTTGAACATTTTGGTTGCAATTGAAAACCATTATGTGCAGAAAAATCCTGGAATGTTTTCCTAAAAAAAACGTAATTTCTTTTCAAATGAAGAAAGAATGACATCAACATCTTGGATGAGATGGGGGTGAGTAAAATATCAGGGAATTTTCATCTTGAAGTGAACTAATCCTTAAAAAAAAAAAAAGTGTTAAAAGGGGTAATCCCAAAGGGATAGAGCGGGACTATGCCGAAGCCCATGAGGAAGATGGAGTGCTGCTGTAGCCGCCCCCATGCTGTCCTTCGTAGTTCACCCAAAAATAAAAATGCTGTCAACTTACTCACTCTCGAGTTGTTCCAAACCTGTATGAGTTTCTTTCTTCTGTTGAACACAAAAGAAGATAATTTAAAGAATGTTGTTCATCAAACAGTCAACAGAACCCATTGACTTCCATAGGGAAAAAATTCTATGAATTCAATGGGTACTCTCAACTGTCTGGTTACCAACATTCTTTAAAATATCTTCTTTTGTGTTCAACAGAAGAAAGAAACTCATACAGGTTCGGGACAACTTGAGGGTAAGTAATGACATTTTATTTTTGGGTGAACTATTCCTTTAAATAGTTTGTCATGGTCTTTCATTATTATCTTTTTAAGGGAAAAAAAATCACTGCATATTAATATTCAAAAAGCTTTTGTCTGCCAAATAAAAGTCTTATGGTTCGGCTAACGATAATTCAGGGGGGAAAAGAAACATAAAAAGGAAATTATATTGTAAGAAACCTCTGCAGACCCTCATGACTGTGTCAAGGACAGTAAAGTGTCTTAAAATATCAAATAATTTGACCTTTTAATGACAAGACAAGGGTAGATCAAGTTGTAAATTGCCTTGTGGCGTGACTCCTCAAAAACGATATTTTGAATTAATTTATATTAATAGATAATGTATATTTATAAATTAATAAAAAAAATAGAAAAAATAAAAGAAAATATCTTGAGAATTTATATTTTAAAACTTTTTTGAGAATTATTAAGTTGCATATACTCTAATTGTCATTGACCCTTTTTACAACAGGACCAATGGGCATTTAATGCAGTGCAGTTAAAATGAAATCATGCCATCTGTTTTTTGTGCGCATGTTTGTATTTGGGTATGGTACTACCGTTTGGCTGTGCTGGTCCAGCATTAATATTGCAGGTTCTTGTTACCTCTACCTTCTAGGTTTCCCTCCTCTCTCTGCTTTCAATAATTTATCATCTACCCGTTCAGAGCTTTGTGCGCAGGCCACTATCTGTTTACCTCTATACATGCATGTAGGCTCGTCACTGTCTGAGTTGTTTAGATAGTTCCTAGTTGCTTATAATGTTAGCTGCCAGCGTATACGTTATCTCTATGGACAGTTTGATGGCTGTTCACCCTCTGCTCCGTGGCAGTGTGTGTGTGTAATGTTGGGTGATGGATGTCAAAGCCTGGCGTCCAATTGGCATGAAATACCTGGTGAAGTGGCACCACACAGGCTCGTACCAGCTTTACCCAGGTAAGAGGTTGTGCTGATAGTGACAGCTATATCCTGCTGAGGTTCTTTCAGAGGGAGTCCATCTGAAAATGAACCTTTGGTGCTTGTTTTTCTTAGCATAGGTTTTATGTTCAGCTGGGCTATAGCTGTTTTTCTCTTGCTTAGCCCTTACGGTATGACAATTTTTTTGTTGACTATGTTGCTTATTGCTGTTCCTTTCACTGTTTTTGAGGATTATTTAGGGATTTTATTTTTTAGGAATGCAACAGTCCATAGTGACATGGAGTATAGTCATATGGGTCATATACCTATTTTTGCAGCTTGACAGCTCCTGTTAACTATGGTCTGGTTGATTTTTCGGGGGGAAAAAAGGAGTTCCAGAGATAAAATTACAGCATATGAGTTTGGAACATGCGGGCGAGTAAATAAGGACTTTTTTCCTTTTTAGTAAACTGTGCCTTTAAAGAAGGCAGTGCTTTGTAACTTTAATCGATAGTGTTTGATTACAAGAGCTCACCGACCACATCAGAATCACCCAGGAACTAAAAGGAGAGCATCTAACAGCAGCAGCAGAAGTGTCATGTGATTTAAGAAATCAGGTTAAGGACCGATGGAAGGAACTTGGATAACATCTCAAATTTGTCAATGAATATTTGAGTATAATTTAATATTTCACATCTAGCTCTGACGTTTCTGTTGTTCATTTTCAAACGCAGGTCTATTTTAAGGGAATGGCCTTAATTTAGAACACACTGACTCTTATTCAGGCAGGCATAATTGCATAATTCAAGTCCCGTTGGGCTTTTTCGGATTTGAAGGAGTTGTCATATGCAAAATGTGAATTAGAATGAAGAAAAAGCTTCATGTTAATATAAACTTCTTGAACAAAAATAATTGTGATTCTGTGTTTTGTGAATAATAATAACATTGTTATCTCATTGTTTGTGCCTAGAGCTGAACAGTGTGGACCTGAAAGGCTGCGGCAGTGATAACAGTCTGAACAGCAATGCCAGCCTACCGAGCGTGCAATGCCATAGACGCCACACTGAACGGCGCGTTGCATCATGGGCTGTCTGCTTTGAGCGCCTGCTGCAGGATCCTGTTGGTGTCCGATATTTCTCGGTACGTGGGTTCAGTCCTTGTCATCCTTTTGCAAAGCAGCCCGTGTTAAAGAATCCTCTAGCAATATTGGCTGAGAATGCACGTCATGCTTTATGCATTTTAATTGAAAATATGAAGTCCTCAGATACTTTCTAATCAAGACTTGCATAAGTTGTAACGGCTTCAATAGACACCTTGTGAATTCAAGGTTTCAAACAAAACCACAAGGAAGTGTTTGGATAGAATTTTGCTTATCTTTAAAACAAATAATGCCTTGATAATTTACTAGCCAGTGAGTAGATACTAAGGCAGTTGAAAGGTTTTCAGTGAAAGACAACCTTTCTCTAATTCTGTGTATGTTGTGCAGATTAATTACTTAATCTTATTTTCCTCTTCATCCTGCAGGAGTTTCTGAAGAAAGAATTCAGCGAGGAGAATATTTTATTTTGGCAAGCGTGTGAATATTTCAGCCATGTACCTGAAACAGACAAGAAACAGGTATAAAGTCCTCATATTTAACTGTTAAATTTAAATGGTTTAAATTCAATTAAAATATATATTTTTGACTTGATCATACAACTTATGCTGTTCATTTTGAATGCTGTTTATTAGATAATTTTTTGTTCATAGCAGTCCGTTTAGGATACTAAATACACCCGTAGTGTGGAGAGGATGAAATAAAGGTTTGTTATTTGCCGTTTGATTGTGACCTTGTCATAACATTTGGCCTCCAGCTGTCCCAGAGGGCTAGAGAGATCTACAACAGCTTCCTGTCGAGTAAGGCCACCACACCCGTCAACATAGATAGTCAGGCTCAGCTGGCTGACGACATACTCAACGCACCAAGGCCAGACATGTTTAAAGAGCAACAGCTACAGGTGAGACAGGAACAGTTCAAATTAGGATTTTTACTGGGGGTAGAAAAGTATTAACAGTATTAATTTCCCAGTGCACATCATAAAGTTTATGTCAGGCTGTGTGGGTGTCAGCCAATTTTGAAATTGTGGAAAATCTCTTTACATGCCTCAACCTGTGTTTCTATTTGATATCTTTCTCAGACCAATTAATGTAGAATAGTTAAATGATTTCAGTTACTGTATTTTTCATGACCGCATAAAAACTGCATGTTACCCCTTTTCCACCAAGGCAGTGCTAGAGCTAGATCGGAGCCAGAGCTAGTCCCAGTTCATAGTTGGTTCAACTGAGGAGCCTGCTAAGAACCGTTTGCTTTTCCACAGGCTAGAGAGCCACAACAGAGCCAGGTCTTACGTCACTGTATACGTCTCATCTCTCTCAGCAACGCTAGCGGGAAACACAAACACACCAGGCTTGTTCGAGATGCATCGGCGCTGCGCAGACCGATCCACGTATAATATCTTAAAAAACGCTTGAGTGAATCAAAAGCATAAGGAGTCGTGTGCTCTCGCTGGACTCGTTATCATACAGCGATCGGTCTCTGCACAGCACCGCTGCCAACAAGCCTTCCATCAACAATGCAAACGTTGCGTTACTATTGATTCACGTGGCTTTATGATCCTACATCGGCATTAAAACACAACGAAAACACAGCGAATCCAACGCATTCGTGCAGTTCGCCGTAATTTGTGTAGACGGAGATTACAAACGAGCAGCAGCTGTTAGCTCCATTAGCTGCAATTTCAACAATGGCGGATCTCAAGTTTGTGTTGGTCTTGTTGACCCCGCCCCCAGCGCCTGACGTAATCAGTTCTTACTTCTAGCCCTGTTCTAGCCCAGCAATGCTTTGGTGCTACTTAAGAACCACTTTTCCTGGCTCGGAGCTGGGGCTTTGGGTGTGGAAACACAAAGAACCGATTTGAAACTAGGCTCTGGCTCCGATCTAGCTCTAGCACTGCCTTGGTGGAAAAGGGGTATGTAAGGCTTTAGCATCACAACCCTGGCTTTAGGCAAGATGTCTAATAATGAAGTATTTTCAGGACTGTGTTGTCATAAGAACATGAATGTAGCATCCTGTACGCTCCAACCCCATGATAACCGCGAGGAAACCTACGGGCAACATTTGTGCCGAATGTGTTCTTATGAAGTGTCTTTAAAGGCAAAGAATCACGTAACAGCATTTAGAGGCTGTCTGGTTGGCACCTCTTTATCCAGGATCTTTGTAATTCACAGATTCACAGAAACATTATGGCCACATTTTACAGTGTCAGCTGTTCAGGATTCTTTGATGAATAGTTTAAAAGAACAGCATTACATCTTTGTAACACTGTATTTGTATGGTTTACTGTCACCTTTGATCAATTTAATACACCTTTGCTAAATTTTACATTTCTTAAAAAATAATACAAAATAATACTACTGACCTCAGACTTTTGAATGGAAGTGTATGTCATCCCAGCAGAGAAGACCCACATTGCTGGTCATCAGCATTTGTTTTTGTTAAGGATGCTGGTGCCCCTACCAGTTTGCTTAAGCTGCTTAACCAGCAAGACTAGAAAAACTATGCTTGTTGACAAAGATAAAATATATTGCTATGCTGGACCAATATGGATTTTCAGTATGCCATTTTCAGTGCCACACTTCCTTTTTTCTTACTCCATAGATCTTCAACTTGATGAAGTTTGACAGTTACACACGCTTCCTAAAGTCCTACCTGTATCAAGAATGTATGGTTGCAGAGGTGGAGGGGCGTCCTCTTCCAGACCCGTACCAGGTCCCCAGTAGCCCCACGTCTAAACATAGCACAAGCTCTGACCGCTCTAACCTCTCTACACCTAAAAAGGTAACACACACATGTCTGGTTTACTCTCTTTATGAGGACTCTTCATAGGCGTAATGGTTTTTATATTGTACAAACCGTATATTCTATCCCCTTACTCTAACCCTACCCCTAAACCTACCCATAACACACAACTTTCTGCATTTTTACATTAAAAAAAAAAACTAATTCTGTATGATTTATAAGCATGTTTCTTCATGGGGATCTCAATTTAGGTTACGAGTCCCCATGAGTCTGTGTGCATTCAGGTTGTAAGGCCCCACCGGGATAGAAAAACATGTACACACACACACATAATAGTGTTTATTTTTTTCTCATGCCCTTAATTAGAATGATGATCTATTTGCAGTTGACACTTTTGCTTCCTTTGAACATAATCACAAAATCAAACAATCTGTGAAGCACATCAAATAACGATACCCCCAATTATCTCTCAGTGGAAGGTTTAGTTAAACCTTCAGTAGTTTATGTACGTTCATATGTGATTATGTATGAACTAGTGTTAATTTCGTCAATTTCGACGAGACTAAATATGTTCGTCAACGATCTTTTTTTCCATGATGAAGACGAGATGATGACGAGACTGCACCAATGTCCAAAAACGCTCACTAAGACTAAATTAACATGCATTATTGTTGACGAAAAAGGACGAGACTAAAATGTTTTGCATAAAATAAAAACCAAGATAAAATCTCTCTTCATTTTCGTCTACAATCGTCTCTACTTTTTCATCATGAGAGAATATTCAGCTGTTCAAAATATTCAGAAAGAGTTTGCTCTGTTGCTCGAGTAGGCTACAGGTCTCTCTCAAACTCCTCCTGTTGCTGCAAGCATCTCGCGGCGGCGCGCGCGGTCACGTGGTTCCCGGAGCGCTCAATACTTCTAGCGCTGTGTCAGTACATTTGAATGGCTTAAGCCGCGTAAGTTACACAACAGCTTCACTATACAGGTGTTTGCAGAAATTTTTGGTAAACAGTAGCCTACAGCATAGTGTGCATTGATTATTACGTCAGCCACATTTACAGTATCATTTTATTATGGAGAGTGGTAGAGATGCAACATTGTTAACATTAATATTAATGTTTTTCTTGTATTTAGCCCTCAGGTATTCCTTACTAATTAAGTCACACTTATACTCATTGATGGTCAAGTGTGACCATACACCTTAACTATTTTAAAAATAAATAGCCTATATTTTAATTCAATAATATTTATTGAATTTTTTGAGGTGATCTTTTGGTACTAAATACTATTTGTGCTAATACTTATGGTCCATTAATGACCACTTCAAATATTTTTCTTCTAATATTTGTATTATTTATATTACAATTAGGCCCGGTTTCACAGACAGGGCTTAGACTAAACCAGGATTAGGCAATATTTAAATTAGAGCATTTAAGTAGCTTTTATAAACGTGCCCTAGATAAAAACATTACTGGTCTGCATCTTGAGACAAAACAATGACATTGGCGTATTTTAAGATCTGTCAGTGCAAGTTGATTTGAGTTAAAACAGCTCAAACATGAATTTTAGTCTAGGACTAGCTTAAGCCTTGTCTGTGAAACCAGGGGATAGTGTATTAATTAAGGTTAAAATAGAGAATTCCACTGCAAAGAGGCAAATTAGAGTCATTTTGTGGCTGGAAAAATACAAATTTTCACTTGTAATGCCATTACCCACTGGGTGCCTGTATGGCTCTTTAATAAATACACATGTAGTCTAGTTGCTCAAAAAAGTATTGCATATCATAACTGCTTACTTATTTGTGAAATTTTGAAATGTTAATAATAGTGAATAGTAAAGAATGCAAGCAAATATAATATAACCCCCAAAAAGTGTAAAATAGTGCTTAAAGGCAAACTTATTTTTCCTTATATGTACAGTAGGCTATATACATATGAATTCATACTGAATCAAGATCGAAATCAATATTTGTGCCCATCGTCTCATAAGCTAATGCTGATTTTAGGCATCTACGCTGTAAATCAACCAGTTAGCTATGGTGTTGTGGCACATACATTATGCAGGTTATATATATTTTATGTAACTTATTTTGCCACAAAATATATTGAGTTTTCCTTTGACCAAAGCTAGACTAAAATTATTAGACTTTTAGTCGACTAAAACTTGACTAAGATACCTTGAGTTGTCTTTTGACTAAAACTAGACTAAAATGACGAGACTTTTAGTCGACTAAAACTTGACTAACAAAAAAAGATATGTGAATGACTAAATATGACTAAAACTATCAAGAACATTTGGCACAAGACTAAGACTAAATTAAAAATAGGTGACAAAATGAACACTAGTATGAACATTTATGAATCATGGATTCAACAATGAATAATGCAATAACGTTCGTAGATGTTAGTAATGAAATTGATCAGGAAGATTTACCATCATTTGGATAAAATGCCTTTTTAAACTGTTCTTAAATGTTATTTGGGGATTATTTATGTGGAAATGGCTTTACACTCAAAAGTATTTAAATGCAATTATCTTCTTGTTTTTCTGGACTGAGATTGAAGCTATTTTTAGCTTTCTGCTCTTATTTACATAGTCAAGTATTAGTATAGAAATAATGGAAGCTTTCAAATAAGAGAGAATCATCTCATTTAACATCACACCATGCCTTCCAGTCAGATCTTAGACCGTAAATTCCTGACCTATATCATATCAATAGCATATCAGTGGTTCATGGCACATTAGGGGTTTTCATTGGCCACCAGAGAGTTTTTTTTAATGTTCTGTATCTTGGATCTTTGTATAACACCTTTGGTTTTGAGTATGGAACATAATTTTTTTTTTTTTTGAAGGTGCAGGATGACAAGAAAAGTAAATCGGGAAGGTCACTGAATGAGGACAGCAGAGATGAACATAGCGATAAAAAGAAAAGCATTTTCTTCTCCTGGTCCAGAAATAGAAGTTTCGGAAAAGGATCTAAGAAGAAGGACCTTGGAGAATACAGTGAGTGAATTTACCATTACATTTACAGTGCACTTAGAATATTCATAAACTTTCGCATTTTTGTTTATGTGCTTCTCATCTCCTTGAATATTTCCTCCAGTTTCTCCTATTCCCCTGCGTTTTTCAGTTTGTCGGTTCTGAATGTTATTTGTCTTTCACCACAGGCTTTACAGGTAGTAACGGACGGAGAGAATCACAGGGCTCTTTGTCGTCTGGTGCGAGTTTGGAACTTGCCACCTCTGGTTCTGGAAAAAACGAGGTGGGTCACATGCATTTGACTCAAGCTGATGTTAGTCTGTCTATGATTAGTATTTTGTTAAAATGACCAAATATAGCTTTTTTGTATTAAAACAACCCAATCAGTTAATAATAATGATAATGGTTATTATTAAAATTGTTATATTATGTAGTTTTCTTGTATATTTATTTGTTTTAAGAATATATCCTATTTAATATAACTGAATACATTTTTTTGTGTGTGTTTGTTTCATTAATTTGCATTGTTCAGTCCTTTGTGTTCCTCTGTCTGACAGGGTGAGGTGTCGCGTAACTCCATGTCGTTGTCCGAGCGTGTGGTGCGTCACTGTAACATTAACCTTCCGGATGGCTCATGCTGCTCAGTACCCATCAGGCCTGGCATCTCCATCAGAGAGGTGCTCTTAGGCTTGTGCGAGAAGCTCAGTATTAATCTGGCTGCTGTGGATCTGTTCCTAGTAGGAGGAGAAAAGGTAACATGCCTATTAAACTGTAGTTCAGATAACCGTTACAGGGTGCTAATTGTGTTTTGTGGTAAAACTATTCAATAATGATCAATAATTAAGATACCTTCAGTTTTGCTTTCGATTTTGTCCTGTCTACCTTTAAAGGTTACAAGGTGTTTTCAGTATGTTTTTGTGCTGAGTGCTGCATTTATGTGTGCGTGTGCATCACATCATTTGACACTGCAATGCTGTAATAGACTATAATAGCATGTGTTGTCCTTGTAAAGCCTTTAGTGTTGGACCAGGACTGCATGACGCTATGCTCCAGAGATCTGCGGCTGGAGAAACGTACGCTATTCCGGTACACACCTGTTTATCTGTTTTTATCTCTGTCTGTACATTCATTCATCCCTTCATCTTTAATTTCTGTCTTCATGTATTCATTTCCTTTTTTTACATATCAAACCTAAATAAAGTAATTCATTATTAAACAGTCACCAGGATTCAGTTTATTAAAGTTTATTTTCCTTAATTCCTCTCTCTCTCTCCATCTTTCCGTCACAGACTGGATCTGGTGCCTATAAATCGTTCTGTTGGGCTGAAAGCGAAACCCACTAAGCCGGTTACAGAAGTGCTGAGACCAGTGGTGGCCAAATATGGCCTGAACTTAGGAGACCTGGTGGCCAGGATAGTGAGTTAAACATTTGCTTATTGTTAACATATAGGAAAATATAGTTGAATGTATACTGCATATCCTTCTTTATTATGTGAGAATGTATCAATATTGTGCATAAAACAATTTATATTTATGTTCCTGGGAAAGCCCTTCTTATAAAGTAACTTTTTAAAATAATTTACACAAGCTGCTCACTGATTAGTTAATGCAACTTTAACAGAATACACTCAGAGCTGAATTGATTTATCTTAGCATTGTGCACAGAATTCTCATCAAAAACATGATGAGGATGTATATATTTGTTAGTTAAGATGCATGTTGGGTTACACATCAGGTTACACATTAGTGCACAAATTGTTTCCATCATATTGCCTGTTTAGCTGGTTTTGAAGCATACATCGCTATATGGAAGATGAAATTAGTGGACTAGAGTGAAAGATGGAGGAAATTGGACTACTGTGAAATATTTGTTTTGAGATTTTATGAAAAGGATACTATTTAAATATGTTGGTGTTCTTGTATGGACAGAGTGGAGAGAAAGAGCCACTGGATCTTGGGCTTCCTATATCTAATCTAGATGGACTAAGGGTGGTCCTGGAAGTAGGAGACCACGTTCCAGGAAAAGGCAAGATTCGCACACACACGTATAGGACAGACATCATTCCCACCATCCAATTTGATTCTTTGATTTCACCCTCTGTAAAACGATATCATGGACCCCAAAGAAAAAAGAAAGTAAAATGGGTTGTGAATACGTCACCATGTAGTCTTTAACATAGTTTGCTTGCAGTTAATTTGAACAGAATGAGTTAACGCTCTCCTTCTCTAAACAGACAAACAAAAGCTGGTCCCATCTCAAAGTCATGGCCCACCTCTGTCTACGCGAAGCCAGTCTGCCACAGTAAGACCTCAATCTCCAAGAACATTCACTCCATCTCCTCTTCTCTCTTTCTTTCTTTGTGTGTTTTGGCCTGTGTGTGGGGAGTCTGTGCATGGCTGGCTCCCCTATTTTTTCCTCCGGTCTGAAGGCTGTGTGTATCTGTGCATTTCTGGGCCTGGATGATCTAACCCATCTTGTCGAATCACAGCAACCCACTTCTTATCACTTCCTTTCCTTCAACACACCACACCGTTGTGAGGAGATAGCTGCCTCTGTCCGCCAAGAGTTCCTTGGTTCAAGGGTTCGTCCTTTGAACAAAATATCTAGTCTTTATAGTTACTGATAGCTGTGTGATATGTTGAGAGAAATGGTGGAAAGACAAGAGAAAGTGAAGCGTGGCTGTTCACCGATTCTGGGTGTTATGGTGGCATGCTGTGCTGGTGGTGGTGGTTTTTCTGCAGTGAGATGCTGTGCTGTATGGAGATTGACTTTAGTATGCTTGCGTAGAGTGAGTATGTACACTCGCTTTAGAGATAGTTACTAGAGGCCCACCCAGTGCCACTACGAAGCCCCTGTAGTTTTAGCCCTGCTCCCCAGAGAAAGCCTTGTAGAAGAGGCGGATCTCATCCACGCACCCTTAATGTGCCCCATTCTCATTGTCGCTACCCAGGGGGAGGACAAAGCGGCAGGAAAAGCTTCGGCTGTGAAAACCAGGGCCCAAGTGGAAAAGCGAAAACAGAAAAAGCTTAATATAGATGAAGCTGAAGGTAAAAAACAATTCCCCTTTCACTTTCTTGAATAATCTCTCTTTCTATGACCTAGATAAGCGCTGATGTTGATCCTGGCTACATCTTATGCTAACAATGTCTCTGTAGCAACACTGGCTGATGTAGCTAATGCTAACACAAGCACACTTTGAACTGGCAGCTGCAGTTGTTGCCGAGGTCTTGCGAGAATGCTTTCTATCTCATGCTTGCTGTAATGTGTCAGATGTGTGTCCCTTGTCACATTTCAACAAATAAAATGGTTTAAAATTGTGTGTGTTGTCCAACCAGAATTCTTCGAGCTCATATCCAAAGCACAGAGCAACAGAGCTGACGACCAGCGGGGCTTGCTGAACAAATCTGACCTTATCCTGCCTGACTTCTTGCGCCTCGACACGGAAGCAGATGTCAACAACTTCAGCTCCACTCCCCTCTCCCACAAGAGCCGGCCCCGATCCAAGGAGAATGGCTCCGCCCTCAGCGCCAGCCACCAATCGCAGAGCTTAGATTCAACGTTGGAGGGCAAAGCGCCTAGACGAGCCCTAATGCCTCCCAATAGCACTCTCAGAAACACCACAGACCGAAATCCACCACCATTCAGTTCCTCACTATCCCCGATTCCACACTCGCAAAAAGGGGGCTCGTCCGGGATCACAAACTGGAGGAGCGACGGAGGGGTCCAGGCACTGGAGGAAGAGGAGAGCGGCACGGACCTGACATATGTCGCCGAAGGCGACATCACAAGCCCTAACAGCTCTCTCCTTCACCAGTCCCACTTTCCTCTCCCTGCTTCCCCAGAAAGACCAAACCTCCTGAGGGAGGGCACTTACCAGGAAAGCTGGGCTCGATCAGGTACCTCTCCTGTGTGAACAAACTACGCTCGCATGTGTTATCCTCACCTCTTTCTGGTCCCTCCTGAAGATGTGTGTGATTTCTGAGTGCTGTGCATTTGCTGTGCTTTTCATCATAAGCCCTGTGCCAAACCCTGGCAAAACCACCTCCTTCCCATGTACATTTGACACCCTTTAAGCACTTTAACGAAGAATCAAAAAAGAGACTTCTACCTACAATGCATTTGATGGTTTATTTTCTTTCCTGAAAGTATTTTAAAACAACTAGCCACACACAATCTTGACAATCATTAACTTCCATGGCTTTTTTTTTTCCACGGAGAGAAACAATATAATTATTGTAGCCAGTCTGACTTATTTGAGGTCAGTATCGAACTGAAGCGAACTTGCTAGTCTTCTGCATAACTCTGCCCTGTGGCTGATCACATGAAGGCCTTAACAGGATCCACAACTGACTGAACTAAACATGTGATAATTCTTACACAACACTAAATATAAACTACATACCGGACGTGGAGTGATTGAGGTGTAAAGCACCATCGTCTACGCATGAATATATTTATCTGTTGTGCAAAAAATTGTTAAAAAGATGTGAATACACAAATGGATAAAACATAAACAAGCACAATCCGTTTTAGTACGACAGAGGTCTCGCCTTACCTCTCTGTGGTGACCAGTAGCGTGCCTTCCATGAACCTGTCCATGAAACCTAAATATTGACAAAGAGTCTTCAGTAACTCCTCACGACCTCACATTTCAATCTTAAATGGAGACCTCAGAGCTTATTCTTGTTTTCTTTATTACATTGTATTCTTACAAAAATGCAATTCAACAATGTGTAGCTACGCAGATCACTTCCTTTTATCACCATTACTTCCATGTTTTTTTAAGCTACGTTATCATATTTTATGTATTTAATCGTGTAATATAATCCTAAGAAAGGATTAATTTATCCCAGATGAAACTTAATTATATCTTCCTGAATGACAAAATACTAAATGTGTACATAGTTACTGTTACAGCTGTGTGATTTATTGCTATGTTGAGTTGCCAACATTGTTGAATTGCCCTCCATTCTGTCCATTCTGATACTGAAATCATTTTCAGTTTTCTGTAGCAGTCTTTTTTGTAGACGACCAATATTTCTGCTCGGATTGATATTTCTGCAAACTTGTAAATAGAGTTAAATAAATGTTAGGGGTGAGATCTCTCTCCCTTCCTCTCTTTGTTTATTTCTTGTCTTATCTCTTTCCAATACCCGTTTTACATTTTTACAATCTTTTAGGCCTGAAACATACTCCAAGTAACTAAACGCATGCTTTCATCTACACAAGTTTGATATTAGGCCTATGCATTGTTGTATTCTAAAATGTATCAAAGCACAAATCAAAGTACAACGCAAGTGCAAGTTACATTCTCAGTCTTACCACTAGGGGTGCTATAAAAGGCATTAACTTAAGGCTGATTTATACTTCTGCGTCGGACCTGCGCTGTAGCCTCTACGCCGTGGGCTACGCGCCAATTTTCATTTATACTTCTACGTCCTTGTCCGCGTCGACGTGCAGTTACACATGCAGCGGGAGCATTTGTACCCCTGAGGGAGGGGTTCTGGCAGACCAATCACAGCGCTTGCGGTCTGCGTAGAATTGTAGCGCTGTTCCATTTTTGGAGAGGGGTACGTCGTAGGCTATGCGTGCAACACAGCCTACGACGTACACACGACGCAGAAGTATAAATTGGGTTTAACGCTGTATGCTTCTATTGAGTTTTCTCCTTCAGGTCAACTACTATCATGGCAGAGCATTAGTTTGAAGGGAATCTTGCTGAGCAAGTTTGATCATACTCTATAAACATGTATATTAACAAAAAATTACTATACTGATGTATATACAGTAAAGGAAACTCTGCAATTGCAATTTGATGGCTAAGCATTGATGTTTAAGTACTACCATAGAGTTTAGGGTCATCATAATGTCACACACACACTTTGGTATGGAAGTATGGATTAGTGCATAATACTTTCTGTCATATTTTTGTTCTGCAATGGCACATTAAAGGCACAATATGTAAGATTTTTGGATTAAAATATCCAAAAACCACTAGAACAATGTTATATATTTTGTTGACTTGTGTACTTACATTGTCCCAAATGTTTCCAAGAATGTTTAAATCCAGAGAAATAAGCTATTTTAACCAGTGCCCGTGCGTCGTCTCACAGTATCCAGCCGAGTAGCATTATAACATAACACACTCAAATGTATCTAATATGATAAAACAGCGCTGGGTTACCCCACATACACATGACCAGAAGAAGTGGAAGCGTAAAGGCTCCACTGCTTTCAGGCCGAATGTGTCACACTTGTCTCTCTTTAGCAATCGCTCCAGTGGCCTTGTTCCGCTCCAAAGGCTTTCAGCTCCACCATGTTTCATACTACAGTAACGTTAATAAATCTTTAATACATTAGCTCATCCATGAATATGATTTTTGCCCAAGACCCATTGAATTCTTTTCCACCGGCTGTAGAGGTGAAGACAACTCCCATGATTACGCGAAATAAAGCCGTCATCAAGCCTTTGTTTCGAAAAAGCGACCTCCAGCAGCGAAAATGACATTAATCAAATGTTTTTTTTTTCCCAAATAGAGTAAATACTGTTTTTTTGTATCACGGTTTCCACAAAAATATGAAACATTATAATACTATAATATTACTGTTTGATAATAATAATAAATGTTTCTTGACCACTAAATCAGCATATTAGAATGATTTCTGAAAGGATCATGTGACTGGAGTAATGATTCTGAAAATTCAGCTTTGTCATCTTGGGAATAAATACAAATTAAAAATATATTAAAATAGTAAACATAAACATAGTAAACATATTTCACAATATTACGTTTTTTTTTACTTTAATTTTGATCAAAGAAATTCAGCCTTGCATGGTGAGCTTATTTCAAAACATAAAAATAGTTCATTTGTGTTTAGTTTGGTTTGAAAACAGTTCTACATCCTTCAGAGTTCAAGGAAAGACAGAAGCCCAAATAATTCTCAGATAAGATAGTTTATTATTTCCTTTTTCTGTTATTGAATAAAGAATACACAGATTATGAGCTCTGCACACAATGTAGGCATAAAGCATTAATGGCACAGCTGATCACATGATGAAAGACTCTGCTGTCAGAAGCCTTCTTTAATAACTCCTTCGCATTCCCCTCGCCCCACTTCCCCCACCGTCTGTTTTGTGCTGTATGAGTGAGGCCGTTCTCAGTGCATTAGCTATGCACAGAGGCCCAGTTAAAGTGAATGGCTGGTTAGGCAGGCTTTGTGTTGTTTGGATGCCGGTACTGGGCTCAGACAAAACCAGCCTCTGTTTCCCTTCAGTGCTCCCTCTCTCATCCTCCACCAGAGGAAGTGTCCTAATTCTGCATTGTCTCCCTCGGTACTTTTTCACGCTCCAAAAGAAGGGAAACCCTCTATAGAGAGAAATCATAATGTTGCCGTAATTTGACCATGAAGCCAAATTGTTGCACGATTCCTCCTCTTGGTGCTCTCTTGTTTTATATATTTTGATATCTTTACACATTTTATCATGTGAGAACTGCTTTGTACTCTCCCTTTTGTTTTATTGCATTAATGTGACTGTTTGCTCTGCTATGAGAAGTACTAAAAAAAGACCTTTTTTTTAGGCAAATTTTCAACTCTGGACCTGAATAAAGTGTTGTGATTAAAGGTGATTAAGAGAAGAAATAGACGTGTTCTGAGTGATGGACCACTTTTATTGAAGATGTATTCACCGGTCCTGATGACTCATGTTTGGCCAGACAGCCTGAAAATAAAAGGAGCTACTTATAGACCAATAAAACATGAGTTTCATCATGTATGCGACAAAGAATAAGGCGTTCAAAGCTAATTATGAGTAAGACATTCATTGTAAGAACAAGTCCTCCAATTTATAAAGCCACAACATATTCCATCATGCTTCCAATGTCCCAACGTTTTGAAATTAGGTAATAAGTGGGGTTATTTATAGACTAGTTAAAGGGTTAGTTCACCCAAAAATGAGACATAATTACTCACCCTCATATCGTTCCGAAACCATTCCATAACCCATTTTATGAAGCGACAATAATACTTTTTGTCCGCAAAAAAACCCCAAATGGTAACGCATGTGTGTGATGTTGACGCAGGAGCTAGCCAATGGTGAGCCGCCGTTCTGCCGCAGAACTCAAAAGCGCTGTACTGTATTTATTAGGCCAACAGATATTTATTTCAACAAAAATATCTTCATTTGTGTTCCAAAGAGGGTGAGTAATTAATGACAGAATGTGCATTTTTGGGTGAACTAACCTTTTAAACTACAGTCGGTGGGGCAATATGTTTTATTATTAAAACTATTCAATGATATAATGTTTAATTTAAGCAGATTTCAGTAGTCAAATATTTTTGCTCAAAAACAATAAGGGGTTTGAATAGATTTGCAGTTGCCATTATTTTCACATTATAGCAAACTTTAACAGGTAGGTTTCAGCTACTAAATGAGAAAAAAAAGGTTGCGTTGAAAACAATAGTCTACTTAGTAGAGGGACTTATTAATCTATTAATTTAAATTAATTGTCCGAACGATTCAATCAAATTTTCCAAGAAAATTATACATTTATTCTTAGTTCACTTCGCTTTCACACTCTTTTCTAACACAATGGCTGCGTCCGAATTCGTATACCTTCTTGAGTAGGTACTTATTTTGAATAAATCATTTACGACCTCGGAAAAATTATGTTCTATATAGAATGAATGTGTGTAGTATGAGTGTAATCTGGACTTACTACATTCGCCATGTTGCCCTTATCACATGACCTATCAGCGTCAATTACGTGACATCATAGACATACATAATAAAGGCTAGATGTCTCGTCCGCGCTGCTGGCCAATGGAGGTCGACATCCGCACCTGGCGGCCATCTTGCCACAGTCAGCTCGCTCACTCGTAACATTGAGTTTTAATGGTGCATGTACTTTTTAAATAACCATAACTTGCTCATTTTTCTACCGATTTGGTGTGTTATAAACGTCAGAGATGTAGTTATGACACTGCATACTTATGAATAATTATTCATAATGTGTTCAAGCATCCAGAAGTATAGCCACGTTAATAACGTTTGTAAGAAACCAAACCATTTGTAAATCCGTCTAGATTTCAGCGATATAAGAGTATTTGTGTTCGTGCTGATCACTCACCTTACATCAGGTAGAAACAATAAGACTAAAGGTGTTGAGCTGTATAACAGAGGCCTGTGACAAGATGGCCGCCGGTGATGACGTAAGAGACTCCACCACATCTAGCCTTTATTATGTATATCTATGCGTGACATCACCGCCATTTACAAATCTTCTTGGCCTCATGGGAAAGTATTCCATCGTATACACTTTAGAATATTGCTGGAAGTAGTAGGTCATCCGGGTGCTTTTTGCCTACTCTTTAAAGGTCCCGTTCTTCGTGTTTTTTTGAAGCTTTGATTGTGTTTACAGTGTGCAATATAACATGTGTTCATGTTTCGCGTGTAAAAAAACTCAGTATTTTTAACACAATGTACGTATCTGTATACCGCTGTTTTCACTGTCCTAAAAACGGCTGATGAATTCCTTGAGTTCTATGAAGTCCCTCCTTCAGAAATACGTAACGAGTTCTGATTGTGCCAGCGGTTCCCGTGTTGTGATTTGACAGCAGCTTAGCGCACATGGCCCGGTTCCCATGTTGTGATTTGACAGCAGCTTAGCGCACATGGCCCGGTTCCCATGTTGTGATTTGACAGCAGCTTAGCGCACATGGCCCGGTTCCTGTGTTGTGATTCGACAGCAGCTTAGCGCAGGTAACTTGCATGGAAAGGTCACGCCTCTTAACGGGAGATATATGCGCTTAATGATCTCTACAGCGTCCCTGTGAAAGCCAAACAAAGGTGATTTGACTCCGGGATGAAAATAACAGCATCTCGACGACATGGCGACAAACACACTCAAACGCAACACTTCCTTTTCTCCACGCGACCGTCCTCTTCTCCACGTGGGACAGCAACAAGACCACGCCCCCTTTTTTCACGTATTCTTGTGGGCGAGGTTAGTCTGTTCTACTGACTGACGTCATTTATGAAGGAAGTACCAGGATGTAGTCCAAGCCAGCCGTTCGCTGTAGGCTTTGAAAGGGAACTTCTGTTAAATAAAATATCTCGCTTGGCATTGAACTTTGAGCTTTATAAATTTACAGGTATTATTTATGCTCTAACAGCAACATTACACACTAACTAAAGTTTGAACAGTGGGATAACGAAGAACGGGACTTTTAATGAGTACTGTAAATTTGGACATACTTCTTTTGTTACATACCTAGTAGGGAAGTATGCAGTTTTGGATGCATTTAACATCTTTTATGATGTCTATTTTGCAAAGGAACTTACCAAACAATGCTGTGTGCTGGACTAAATACGCTCATTGTATGTGCGTAGCCTACATGATCGTATTTTTTACCAGCAGAGAACTCACCAGTGTTTCCCCTGTATTCACCGCTGCAAAATCTTCACATGATCAGTAATATGACATTCACTTGCACACTGTAAAAGCACAACAGCCAACGTCATCTTGAAATTGTTTTCTGAAAGTCTTGACCTAAGTGCATGAAATCCTCCCATTATTCAGGAGTCAGGACATGTAGGCCATAAAGTTAGGCTACGTCTGCTTACACTTTAGGGCTATAATATTAATCTTATTTTATATTCGCTTTATTTTTATTTTCTCCAAGGATTATAAAAATAATATATGAGGTAAAACTATTATAAACTATACCTGCGTTCTGTCGAGCGCAACTTCCTTCCCTTCACAGCACGCGCTGTCATTTCTCCCCAAACATGCCTTTAACGTCAGATTCAGCACAATCTGTGATTGTTGTCAAATGCACTCTCCACTTTGGCTAAATTTCAGGACGTGGTTGATAAAATTAAAAGCACAATAATCCGCGCAATAGACGCAAGTTTCCAAATTCAAAGCGGGTGCGGGTGTGTGTGTGTGTGCGTGCACGCTGCGAACCGCCTTGTACATTATGCTTCGTGTGCGCGACTAAACCATCAAATAAACAACAAATAGCCTATATCTCAAAATGACCGGCTTGAAGAGTATTCACACAGTTTATCTTAAATGGGCGTAAATAGTTGGGAGAAATCAATGGGAGAATGATATTATTAGAGCTGCATTCGGTCTTAAAGGGGCAGCATCTAATAAACCTGCTGCTGACGATTGAGCCATTAATGTGAATCAAACAACACAAGGCAAAGAGAAAATTACTTGCAGCTCTTTTATGATAATGTGATGCTCTTAAAATAAATATATGTATATACATTTGATTAATAAAATGTTAAAAAGAACATCATGTAACAATACTTCACAATATTAGGCTACAGTTTTTTTCTGTATTTTTGATTAAATACAGGCTTGATAAGCATAAGAGACTTTTTGCAAAAACATAAAATAGTATCCAAACTTTCCGCACGTCCCTGGAGGTTAGTGAAGTAAAATATGCTATGTAAGCTAGTCACCTTTTAAACGAATGAAAAGTTTAATTTGGATTTTAATGTTTAAAATATCCATTTCTATCCACAAAACTTGCCAGAAGTCATGGTTTAAGTTTTTTATTTTTTTTAAATGTCTTCCGGAGGTGCATGCCCCGGACCCCCCCATGCGCGGCTTGGTAACATCCTCCAGCACGTAACAGCATCGCTGCTGGAAAAATTTCTAGGGGGAACACTGCTCACATTAGATCTTATAAAACGAAGATCTGCGGCTGACGTCTGTACTGAACTGTAATGGGCAACGTAGCTCTTATGAAGAGTCGAGCTGAACCAGAGTTTACTCTGTTAGTGCGGTTCATTTGAATAAGTGTAAACGCTTCCATCTAAACCCTTGTGCGCACCAAACAAGCGGTCGGACACCCACATTCAGGGCCGGATTAACATAAGGGCTAGGTGGGGCTGAAGCCCCAGGGCCCGAGCACGGAAGGGGTCCGTGATTGGCCGAGGAAATGATTGACAATCGATCGGGAGCACCTAAAGTTTTCCTTTTGGGCCGCTCGCCAAACCACACCACGCCCCCACATATTAAGCGCTGTTATATTATTTAGGCTACTGGAGTGCTGCGAGTGCATGGGAAAATCAAAAGCCAGGTGAAGAAATGGCGCTGAATAAACCGTGTGCGCATCCAGCAGTCGCAGCGCGAGAGCAGCTGGGTCGTCTCACGCACAGCGCTGACGAACTCGTTTGGCGCTTTCGCCGCTCTTTTGAAGTCATAACGAGCACCAGGCAGTCGCTTTATCCATTTGAATTTGATACAAGCTCAACATCATGTGTACAGTAAAGGCTCTGTGGTGAAACTGGCTGAACCAGACTGAAAAGCTCCGACCATGTCTGAAGTGTTGAGGTAAATATAGGCTGTCTACACGATGGCCGTAGCCAGCTATGAGGTCTCCGAGGTCCGGACCTTTGTATTTTTCCGAGCAGTAGGCTACATAGCTAATAAATGTTGTGAAATAATTGACCACCAATAGAGTGCTTTATGTACACAGAAGCTGCTGCGGGAGTCACGCGACGCTTCAGTAAACGGTGTGAGATGTAGGCTAAGTATAGCTAAACTAAACATTTCATATTTGACAGCTGTTTTAGGATAGAAATGTTAAACAAGGAAGACTATCAGCCAGAGCTCAGCTTTAGGAGGGGAAGAGAGAGGGCAAGAGAAGGAGACTGAGATAAAAAGAAAGAGTAATGGAAATGAGAATGAGAGAGTGATTAAATGAGGAGAGAGCAGGTTTGACCAGTGTTGCCAACTCTCGCAAGACAAATAAGCAACCATAGCTTCAAAAACAAGCCCTATATTATTTATTATCATCAATATAATTTATTATCAATTATTTTTTATCAATAAATGAGCCTGCAACATATTAAACTGAAACCTCTCTGAGTTTGAAAACAGATGTGATTTTACAAAAATCATCAAATTGCAATAAAGGGCACAAAATATCCTCCGATCAGCTGTGAACAGAAGAGGTTTGGAGATGGGAAAAGTGACATGAAGGCCAATTTAGTCTGAGTTAGTGCACACATAGGAGCAGAGTAGTGAACACGCACTGCAAACCGTGAAAAAGACAAGCCCTGCATCTCAATGTGCATATACTATCTGCCCTAAATAGTATTGAAAATTAATAATGTCACATGCTATTCAGGATGGATAGTATGCACATTGGGATGCATGCAAGCACTAAGGGAGTGCTGCAATATAGCCACATATTTATAATAAAATAATTTGGAACCATACCTACTGTTAGTATACTTGTTTTATTTTTATTATAGCCTGTAATGATAAATATGTTATACAAATATTTAAAAAATTACATGAGGTGCCTGTCCTCCCTGTTTCCTCTCCATCTCTGTGCTTCTCTGCTGGTGGCATTGTTTGTGGAAATGTATACGTCTATTTACGTCTACTAACTATCATTACGTGAATTTATAACGTCACATGCCTGCACGTTGAATGCAATTTTTCTTCAATGAGGGGGAGAAGGAGGCAGGATGTGAGGTCAAATTACTACAGCACTTGTATCATTGCACTGATTGGCTATTAGCTGAGAGAAGACAGTGTCAGTCAATGTATTGGACAAAACAGCGACCATAAATGTAAAGAAACGAAGTTGCTTGTCATATTTTCCTAACAAGCAACCACATTTTTTAAAATAAGCCCAAAAAACTGCAACACGTGATTTTTTTTTACACGACCTGTCATAAAAAGAAGCCCAAAGACGCTTGTTATACGCAGACTTGGCAACTATGGGTATATGACAGATAATCTACTGCCCACTAACATGGTTTTGAAAGCTTTTTATTATTACATTTTAGCCTTCAAACATCTTAAAATGCACATATATAGATCAGAGAAATCAAAATTTTCTTGGGGGACCATGCCCCCCAAACCCCCCAAAATACCTCTTATTTGGGACCTCACAGGTCTTAAAACTCCTTAAGGCAGTTGTATATACTCAAAAGTTGTTGCTTTTTCTGGAAACCGGTTTGCTTTTACCTCATATCTGGAGTTAATGCATTTATGCTGTTAATGTGTTGCAGCCTGGAATATTTATATATAAGGCCTTTTGAATATTAAAATGGAAAATTCAGACAGTCATTGTATCTCTGTGCTTTGAAGATTTCGTTTTTGAAAAATACTAATTGTTTCTGTGGTAGAAAACGTTGTGGCACTAAGATCAGCTACTATGGGGGCCCTTGGGTTTGTCATAGCCCCAGGGCCCTACATGTTCTTAATCCGGGCCTGCCCACATTTTGGGTGTGTTCACACTTGTAGTTTGGTTCGCTTGGTTAGTCTGTTCTGTTCTAAAAAACATTTTAGTCCTGGTCCGCTTGTGTTCAGATTGGCATTTTTTTCACCGAACCTAAAGGTATAGGGATACTTTCACAGCCTGATTGATCTACTTTTTTGACGTATTTTGAAACGGAACATCCAAGACAATGCTGTGTGCTGGGATAAATGCACTCGTTGTATGTGCGTAGCCTGCATATGATGGTATTTTGACCAGCTAAGAACTTGTGAAGAGATTATAAAATATGTGAAGGAATCAAAACAGCGGCAGGAATCCGTCAAACACACAAATGATCTGCTGTGAGGAGACGCGGTTCTGATGACCGTACGGAACTGTGATAGGCAACATCACAACTATGACGAGAAAAAAACAGGTATGCGTGAGCATTTTCATTTTCCAGTTTTTGGTTAGTTTACATGTCTTTGGTCTGTGGTGCGTTCATACTATATCATTTAAACTGCACTAGAATTAATTTGGAAGTGGACCGAGACCCATCTTATCGGGGGTCTCGTCCTCTTGTTTGGTACACCAGGGTTCAGATGACAGCATTCACACTTAACCATATGAACCACACAAACAGAGCAATCGCAACCAAACATGCCAAGTGTGAACACACCCTTTCAGAAGGTCTCTGTCCGCTTGTTTGGTGTGCACCATGGGTTTAGATGGAAGCGTTCACACTTATTCAAATTAACCGCACTAACAGAGCAATCACACAGTTCGTTTCAGGGTGCTTTCACACCCGGGTTCGATTGATATCAGAGATCGGTTAATTTGGATGTGAACACTGTTCTCTGAACTCAGGTGTGCACCCACAAAACATACCCAGGTCCGAATAGAAAGGGTGGTTTGGGGTACAGTTCGATGCTTGTATGAATGCAGTCATATTAAATCACGAAAGTGAAACATAATTGATGATGCATGATACAATTGTTTGTGTGTTCTTATTCACTTTCGTGACAAGCAAAACTGATGCACTGCACACAGAGAGCATGTAGGCTTTATCTAATTTCGGCTCGCCTTCAGCAGAACCATACTCCCTCATTCTTTAGAATATTTTCAGTACATTTGCAGCAGATGGACACAAGTAGTGTTATGTGCTGAAGCTTTGAAAGCGAATACAATTAATAACCAAAATATATAACCATGGTTCAATAACCAAAATATAAAAATTAGGTGAGCTATGCATTTTGCTGCAAACACACAGCGGTTCGGACCTAAAAAATAAGGGCTAGTGTGAACACAGCAGGGGTGGAGGGGGAGCAATCGAATCGATTCAGACCAGACAATTGAACCAAGTGTGAAAGGATCCTAATTGAACCAAACCAACCAAGCGAGAACATACCGTAAAACAGAGAGCATTTGGCTACACTTCAACACAAGTAGCTTGTGAATGGAAAAGCTACACTATTTATAATACTAACTGAACTGTCATGTTTCTGAAAAATATTATGTCGCTAAAAGCAAATTCAAAATGATAAATGCTTGGCAAAGTCCTATGTTTTGGATAGGAATATTTACTACACATAGAAATCTAATTATATTGTCTAGGAGGCTACATTACGGTGACGATTTAAAGAAATTAAACAGATTATACCATCCTTTTCCATTTTATTTTACTTCAAATTTAACTGTAAAGAAACATTTGCTATTTTTGTTGGACAAAGATCCCCATCTGGCCAGGCTACAAATCTCCACCAAACGCAAAGTCATGCAGCCTGTGAAGGAATCTACCCAATAGATCGACAGGTCATGTTCAAGTGCTCGTGGTAAGACCTTTGCATCCGACAAGTTTTAAACAGCTGCTTGAACTTCAATAACAGGAAGACTGTTTTTTCCCATGAAGAGTCAGAAAGAGAATCCCCTCAAAGTCACTGTTGACGCAAACACCTATTACAGCGTTCTTTCAAATTCCTAATGATGAGCACATGTTTTACAATGTTTGTAAAAACAAGTCTTAGGAGGTATGTAAATTGCACAAATACGGTCGAGACAGAAGTTATCGGCACTCGCATCAATACTGGGAGGACAACTAGCCTACTAAAAGAATATGAGCAGAGGTTAAAGGGTTAGTTCACCCAAAAATGAAAATTCTGTCATTAATTACTCACCCTCATGTCGTTCGACACCCGTAAGACATTCGTTCATCTTCGGAACACAAATGAAGATATTTTTGTTGAAAGCTGATTTTGTGAGAACTTGTGGAATAAAGTCGTTATTTTGATTTTTTTTTTTCGCTCAAAAACTATTGCCGTCGCTTCGTAAAATTATTGTAGAGCCACTGTAGTGAGATGGACTTTGTAACGACGTTTTTAGTGCCTTTTATGGGTCTTGTGAGTGTAAATGTACTGAATCCCTATGGAGGCCTATCTGAGGCCTTTCTCAGCCATCAGCTTTCAACAAAAATATCTTCATTTGTGTTCCGAAGATGAACGAATGTCTTACTCACCCTCCTGTAGTTCGACACCCCTGCTGAAAAATCCAGCTAAAACCAGCCTAACATGGTCAGGCTGGTTTTAGCTGGTCTCCCAGCCTGGTCATAGCTGGTTTTTCAGGCTGGTTTAAGAGGGGTTTTGAACACTTTTTAGCTGGTCTTAGCTGGTCAGTGTTGGTCTTAGCTGGTCGGTGGTGGTCTTAGCTGGTCAGTGTTGGTCTTAGCTGGTCAGTGTGGTCTTAGCATGGAATCTGATTGATTTGTAATTAGGTAAGATGTTCACCAGCTTTGCTAGACTGGGAGACCAGCTAAAACAAGCAGACCACCAACTTCCAGTCCAGATTGGGAAACCAGCTTGATCAGCTAAACCAGGCTGGCAGACCAGCAAAAACCAGGCATCTGAACACCAGCTAAGCCAGGCTTGGAGACCAGCTAAAACCAGCTGAACACCAGATAAGCCAGGCTGTGAAACCTGCAAAAAACAGTTAAGTGAGGCTGGGCGACCAGCTAAACCAGGCTGGGAGACCAGCTAAAACCAGCTACTTCCAGCTTAATCCAGTGGATTAATGGATTTTGGTACCCGTAATTAATGACATAATTTTCATTTTTGGGTGAACTAATCCTTTAAATTGGGCCGCTCCGCCTCCTCAGGTCCACAACACACCCTGCTGGAGCTCAGCTCTGTCACCTTCAGCACGAAATATTGTTATTAGACTTTAATTATTGATCTGGCAAATACAGGCTACATGGAATTATCAGATGTCATAATGCATTAATCGCTGCGTTCTCTGGTTCAGCACCGCGCCCACAGCCATCAGGTAAAACGATACTCGGTTACTTAACGTAACCTCAGTTCTCTCTAGAAGAGGGAACGAGTATTGCGTAAGTTCCTTACGCTACGGGAAAGTATTCTTTCTTCGAGATTTCTGAAAAACCCAAAATTATCCTTAATTTTGTAACATTGTCAACGCAGTGCGGCAGCCTGGCAGACCATAGCAGGCTATTCCAGCGTGCTATTGGCTGCTCTGCTGGCAACTGCAGCAGCCTATCGGTGAGCCCGCGTGACGTGGCGACCAATGAGGGCGCTTCGCGCCCACCTGGCTTCATTTGCCTACAGGTGGGGCGTGGCCACGTGTATATAAGCAGGGCTCACGGGCTGCATATTCGGTTTTCGTAGTTCTGAAGCGTAAAAGCCCGCGGGGCGCACGGCAAGGAACGCAATACTCGTTCCCTCTTCTAGAGAGAACCGAGGTTACGTTAAGTAACCGAGTATCGTTCTCTTACGAGAGGTTCTCTCGTATTGCGTAAGTTCCTTACGCTACGGGAACATATTGTCAACGCCGTGCGCACCTCGCGTACAGCATATGTATCCCAGGGAACCGGGGACCATAACACTGCTCGGGCAGGGTGGCCGGTAAGGAAAACGGGCCACCACATCTACAGACACTTCATTCGAACTGACGGGTGGTTACAACGGGTGGTTACAACACCCTGTCCCATGAATGAGGGAACGGCACCTGCCGGTCTCCTTCAAATTCACCACACCTTGTCTCATGAATGAGGGAACGGCAACGCCGGTCGCCTTCAAATTCACAATATTTTGTTATATGAGTGAGGTAACGGCACCGCCGGTCACCTTCAAACTCACAACAGCTCGTCTCGTAAATGAGGAAACGGCACCGCCGGTCTCCTTCAAATTCACATGAGCCTAGTACCGAACTTACTACCAGTATGTGAGCTATGTCTGCGCAGAAACACTGGGCAGGACCAACAGCCCTATTGAACTGGTAACACTTTCGCCACTTTCGAAGGCAGGAACTTCCAGATTGTAAAATCTCACGAACGTAGACGGGGAGGCCCAGCCTGCCACCATACAGATATCGTGGATGGAAATCCCTCTGGCCCAAGCCCACGAAGAGGCCATGCCTCTGGTGGAGTGTGCTCTGACACCTAGCGGGCACTGCAGGTGTTTGGAAGCGTATGCAGTTGCAATCGCGTCCACTATCCACCTGGAAAGGGTCTGTTTCGAGGAGGCGAGACCTTTAGTGCGCCCACCAAACGAAACAAATAGCTGCTCAGAACGCCTGAAGGCGGCGGAGCGTGTGACATAAACCCTCAATGCCCTGACAGGGCAGAGGATATTGCCACCGTCCCCCTCGTCGGATGCTGGCAGAGCCGAGAGGGAGATAATCTGCGCCCTGAAGGGAGTGCCAATCGCTTTGGGGACATAACCATGCCTCGGTCTGAGAATGACCTTAGAGTCATTAGGACCGAACTCCATACACGTCGGGCTCACTGAGAGCGCGTGTAGATCCCCCACGCGTTTCACTGAAGCCAGAGCTATCAGGAACGCGGTTTTTAGCGAAAGGAACCTTGGTTCCACAGTCTCGAGCGGTTCAAAAGGATGGGCCTTCAGGGCCTCTAGGACCAAGGCCAGATCCCATATAGGAACCGATGGGGGCCGCGGGGGATTCATCCGTCTGGCTCCTCTGAGGAAACGGATGATGAGCTCGTTCCTTCCTAGCGTGCTACCTAGCGTCGTCTGAGCGAACGCTGCTATAGCCGCCACATACACTTTGAGCGTGGAAGGGGACCTGCCCAGTTCCAAAAGCTCTTGGAGGAAGGAGAGCACCCGCTGGACCCCACATTGCTGTGGGTCCAATCCCTTGGAAACACACCACTCAGTGAACACCGACCACTTAGAACTATATAACCGCCTCGTCGAGGGGGCTCTAGAGTGTGAAATCGTGTTCATAACCCCTTCGGGCAGGTCAACGGGTATCCGTTGGTCACCCATACATGCAGAGACCAACGCTCTGGATGGGGATGCCAAACTGACCCTCCTGCTTGAGAGAGGAGGTCTGCTCTCAGCGGAACTGGCCAGGGGGGTGAGTGCGACAGCTTCACCAGCTCTGGGTACCAAATCTGGTTCTCCCAGCGCGGCGCTATAAGGAGCACCAGGCGGCGCGTCTCCCTGATTTTCGCTATGACCTGGGGCAATAGGGAAATCGGCGGGAAAGCATACAGCGGGAGGCTGGGCCAAGGTTGGGACAGCGCATCCTCGCTTTTGGACAGAAACCTCGGGCAGCGGGCGTTCTCTTTTGTTGCAAAGAGGTCGAGCTCCGCTCTGCCGAATAGGCGCCATACCAGCTGGACTGTCTGAGGGTGCAGGGACCATTCTCCTGGGAGAATGAGGCCCCTGGACAGCTTGTCCGGGCCCACATTGAGGTGGCCCGGTACGTGCGCAGCTCTCAGCGAGCGCAGCGAGCTGTGTGCCCACACGAGCAGGCGTTCTGTCAGATTGCCCAGACACCTGGACCTGACACCGCCCTGCCGGTTCACATAGGGCACCACTGTGGTATTGTCCGACCGGACCAACACGTGGTGTCCTCGTAAAAGCGGGAGAAACTGCTTGAGCGCGTTCTCTACCGCTATCATCTCCAAACAGTTTATGTGTAGGAGCTTTTCCCCGCTCGACCAGAGGCCCGAGGCCGATCTGCCCTCGAAAACGGCGCCCCAACCCGTGGTGGAGGCGTCCGTCGAGATGACCTTGCGGTGTGAGATGGCTCCCATCGTCACTCCCCGCTGGTACCAGTCGGCTACTAACCAGGGCTCTAGGGCTGAAACGCATCCCTGAGTCACTCTGATCCTGAAGCCTCCGGACGCCCAGGCTCTGTGAGGCACTCGGGCGTTTAACCAGCATTGCGGCGGGCGCATGCGCATTAAGCCCAGCTGGAGCACAGCTGCAGCTGAGGCCATACGTCCCAGCATCCTCTGAAAGAGCTTGAGAGGTGCGATTTTGCCCGGCCGGAAGTACGCATCCATGCGCCGAACTTGGCGCGCGCGTTGGGGTGACAGGCGGGCTGACATTGCCACAGTGTCCAGATTCAAACCCAGAAATGAGGTTGGTTGCGTGGGCACTAATGAGCTCTTGGTCCAATTGACCGTGAGCCCCAGGCTGTCCAGATGGCTGAGCAGCATTGCCCTGTGGGCGAGGAGCTCGGCCTCTGACTGCGCCAGGATGAGCCAATCGTCCAGATAGTTCAACACTCGCATCCCTCGACTTCTCAGGGGAGCGAGGGCCGCGTCCATGCACTTCGTAAATGTACGGGGTGCTAGTGACAGGCCGAACGGAAGGACGGTGTATTGATAAGCCTGGCCGTCGAAGGCGAATCGTAAGAATGGCCTGTGACGCGGCGTTATCTTGATTTGAAAATATGCGTCTTTCAAATCTAGGGAGATTAGCCAGTCTCTCGGGCGAATATGCGCGAGGATCTGCTTGGTCGTGAGCATCTTGAACGATCTTCTCATAAGAGCTTTGTTCAGACGCCTCAGATCCAGAATCGGTCTGAGCGACCCGTCCCTTTTTGGCACGAGAAAATACCGGCTGTAAAAGCCTGACTCGCTCATAGAATGGGGAACCGGTTCTATAGCCCCTTCGCACAGCAGTGTGGCTATCTCCGCTCGAAGTAGATGTGCTACTTCCTCGCTCACTCTCGTCTCCGTACGCGCACAGAAGCGCGGAGGGCGGCGAGCGAACTGCAGAGTGTAGCCGTGCTTCACTGTTTTCAGCACCCATTCTGATACACCTGGAATGGCTTCCCACGCTCTCGCGTGTGCCACACGGGATAGAACGGCCTCCGGGCTCGAAACGCCGCGCTTTGCGGGTTCGACGGCCTGTATAGGAGGGGCGGGCGCAGTGCGCGCGCTCTCTGTGCTGTGGGCCAGCCGATCGCTCGCGATGGCTGGCCGCCCTACACACTGTATCTCTGCCGCTTCGAGCAGGGAGTGGCTTGTGTGTGGCCTTACACTCGTCGTTCCGGCCACCTTGGGCGGAGAACAAATGGTGTGTGGCGCGGCGCATGGCGCCGGGGGCAGAATGTTCGCGAAAATGTGTGAGCGCGTTTGAGCGGGCACAACTCTTACGCGTGGAACATGACCGGTTAAGAGTGGCTGTGTGACAGCGCGTGTGGTGATTAGGCGTGGGCGCAAATAAGCGGACACGTGACCTAACTCTAGCACTCGAGCGGCCGGTGGCCGCTTTATGTGAGTGAGAGACACGGGATTTGTGGTGCTTGGGTGCAGGGGTGAACACAAAAGTGGGCACGTTTACTGCATTTGAAAACACATACGGCGTGAGCCGTGCAACCAGAAAAAAGGCAACTTCGTGATTTCTCTGGTTCGTCATAAAAACGGCGGTTGTAGACAGGCGAGAGGGCAGTTTTGCCGGCTCGTTTGCTGCGTGAGAGCCATCTGCAGCAGCCACAGGAGTGGGGGCTGACAGGAAGAAGAGTTTTGACGGTGGTCCGACCACGGCGGGACTTAACCGTCGCTTCCCCCCTCTGCTAGGAGGACTTTGGAGGGGCTACAGTTGGAAACAGGCGAGAGGGCGAGTTCGCCGGCTCGTAGGCTGCGTGGAAAACATCTGCAGTAGCCACAGGAGTGGGGACTGACAGGAAAAACAGAGTTTTAACGGTGGTCCGGCCGCAGCGGGACTTAACCGTCTTTTCTCTCCTTATGTATAGACGTCCAAAAATACTCGAGCACCACGTGGTGCGAGTTAGCTTTCTGTATGTAAGAAAAGCTGGCCGCGAGCCCGGGGAAGCGGGCTGTAAAACATTTTTATCTGCCGCGAGAGCTGGGCTCGAACTCGGGTCTCCGGCGTTTCAGCCGCTGATTTTGCCACTGTGCTACCGGGAGGGACACAATAGCGTTCAGTTAGCGCGAGCATACAGCAGTACGTCCTCGTGCTTGTTGGCAGTCGTGCGTGCATAAAAGACAGCCTCGTTACTGCAATAGTAATATTTCCAGCCGCCTGAACTGGAGAGGGGGCTGAGAAATGCTAGAGAATGGCGGTTCGTCCGGCCACAGCGGGACGAAAACACCCTCTGTTAATTTCCCGGTGAGTGCGGCGCGCGCACGTGCGCGCGCGCTGAACGTGCTCGTGACCGAGCGCACTCACATTCCTTGTGAACGGCGCAATCTGCGCGGTCCAAGAGGGGGGAGTGCGGGTTCGTTGGAGAGCATATGTCAGCGTCATGTCTTATGACGGCGTATGTTTGCTGGCGTGCGTGTCTTAACAGGCTCGTGTACAGCAATATGAACAATTCCAGTCGCCTGAACTCATGAGGGGACTGAAAAATGTGCGCGAGGGTGGAACAGCTCTCTTGTAACGTAAAGAGAGCTGCAGGACCGTGCATTTCTGCCATCCCTTGTATATAAGCGGCGCATCAGCGCGGCATGAACAGAGGGGGGAGGAGGCTCGCTCCGAGACCGTTCATTCCTACCATCCCTTGAAAGCGGCGCGGTGGCGCGGCTTGAATAGAGGGGGAGAAGGCTCGCTCCGAGACCGTTCATTCCTACCATCCCTTGTAAGCGGCGCGGCTTGAACAGAGGGGGAGGAGGCTCGCTCCGAGACCGTTCATTCCTACCATCCCTTGTAAGCGGCGCGGCTTGAACAGAGGGGGAGGAGGCTCGCTCCGAGACCGTTCATTTCAACCATCTCTTGTAAGCGGCGCGGTGGCGCGGCTTGAACAGAGGGGGGGAACAGCGGAGTGATGTCGTCATAAAACTGCTCGAGTCGAGCCCGCAGGGTCGACATAGAGAGTTCCTCACACTCGGGGCATTCGCCCGCGAGGAGTGCGGCGGCGGCGTGGTCACGGCCCAGACAGAGAGCGCAGACACATGGCGGTCTCTGGTGCTGAGCTGCACGTGGCACGAGCCGCAGGTGGAACGAGGCGTTTTGATAAAAACGCTCGTGCTCTTTTATGAAACGTGTGACGCAACGGCGAGAACACGTGCAATGAAAGGATATAATGCTGCCGGATAGCAGAGCAGGCACGGATGGCTGAAGGTGGCGCGATGCTGCCGGCTTCTCCAGGCGCTGTCCTCTGCTTGCTCGTCTGCACGATCACGGCGGCGGGTTCCAGATCCAGCGATGCGAAGGGCTTCGCTGAAGAAAAGAAAATCGAATATGCAGCCCGTGAGCCCTGCTTATATACACGTGGCCACGCCCCACCTGTAGGCAAATGAAGCCAGGTGGGCGCGAAGCGCCCTCATTGGTCGCCACGTCACGCGGGCTCACCGATAGGCTGCTGCAGTTGCCAGCAGAGCAGCCAATAGCACGCTGGAATAGCCTGCTATGGTCTGCCAGGCTGCCGCACTGCGTTGACAATGTTACAAAATTAAGGATAATTTTGGGTTTTTCAGAAATCTCGAAGAAAGAATACTTTCCCGTAGCGTAAGGAACTTACGCAATACGAGAGAACCTCTCGTAAGAGAACCGTCACAATTCTAACAGTGAGTTACCATGGAAATCCGCGAACGGCTAGAGCAGCGGTCGGGAACCTACCGAGGTTAATGACAAGTTTATGATAATAATATTCAAGTTGTGTGTTCAGTGCTATTCGCGAGTGTCACGATAAAATAAATAATAAAAGCACGATAAGTCACGAAAGACAACTGAATTACTGACAGAATGTCATGCGCGCGCTCCGAGCTAGCCTTTGTCTTCGGTTGCGCGCCTAAACGGCCACAGAAATATATCAAAATGCCAAGTCGAGTATTCACATAAACAGTGTGTGTGTGTGTGTGTGTGTGTGTGTGTGTGTGTGTGTGTGTGTGTGTGTGAACGCCCACAGTGCTTACATCTAAGAGGATTTATACTCATCAGTTGGTCAACCTCACAGTGAAAGCCCTGCACAATTAATTCCACATTGCAACTTATTTATTGTTTGCTGCATAATTGTTTGTTTTTAGTTATGGACCTAATAATTACTACTGTTGACATTCTGTTGAAAAAAAAAAAAGCTTTTTAATAATAATTTTATATATTTTTTACTGTGGCTCTTTTGGAAAAATGCATACAAAAAATTAAATAATAAATGGCTCTTTGGTCCAAAAAAGTTCCCAATCCTTTCAGGGACACAGACGAAAATGAAAAGACTACAGTCAAAGCTCATCTTTATGGGTATTGTCAAATAATCTACTGCCCACTGACATGGTTTTGAAAGCTTTTTATTATACATTTTTTTGGCCTTCAAACTTATTAAAAATGCACATATAGATCAGAGAAATCAAAATGTTCTCGGGGGAGCATTCCCCCGAACCCCCCTAACTACCTCGAATTTGGGACCTCACTGATTTTAAAAACCCTGCCTATGGCCCTAAGTGACCTGTAAAGTATTTCTCTTTGTTTGAATAACTACTCAACCCTGCCTTGCACATTAATACTGGAAAAATAACCCCTTTGTTGTAAAAACACATTAAGTCTTATTCCCGTGCAATTTTGAATGACCATTCACCGTAAGGACTCCCCCTCCTTACAAAAGCCAATTTAACCACTGAATATGAGTGAGATGCTGAAAAGAGATGGTGCTCCATCTAGTGGCGGAGGCAGATCAATTATTATTGAATTACTGCCTGTAAAAAGCATGACAGTAATGTGCTAATAATGCGACAGTTTTCAGAGTTCAGACTTGGATTACTTAATTTAAAGAATTGACGAGTTAAAGAATGATAGATGTCTTATTGCAAAATAACGAGCTTTTTCACGTCCTTGAATAGCCTATATGATTTTTTTGAGCAATACAGCGTTTACAAAAAAAGCAAGTAGTTTTACGTAGTGCCACAAGGGGTCAGTGTGTAACTCTAATCACTCAACAATACAAAGCAGCTCAAATTCAATAGCCTGCACAACCAAACTCAGTTCTGTCTTCATCAGCCACTTTTTCCTCTAACGCATTTTTTTTTTTAAATCAGCCGTATGTATTGAGAATGATAGCCTTTGTAATTTACCTTATCTTCCTTGACTTCCTTAATGAGTCTAATGATAACCGATGGACACACTTCTTGTGAGAATAGTTTTGAGCATGTTTAATGAGTTTGCATTTGGTCTGAAGAGTCTTCTTAGTGGACATTAACAGCTTAAAATCAAGGCATAGCCACTCATCTCATCATATGCTGCACTTTTTTCTAGTCTCATTCAATTGCATGTCGCTAAGCAACCTGGTGAGCTATGCATGTGTTAGTTTTGTATCTATTCTGCTGTAAAAAATAAAATAAAAGAAACTTGATGGTTTTTGAAGGGTTTTAGACACTTTTCAACTGGTAAGGCTGGGAAACCAGAAAACTTGCTTAGGATGGCAGATAGTTTTTTCTCAATTGTGTCGTGTTAATTTGCAGAAGAGCAGAAGCCAAAATCTTGAACCAGTTTTAATTGGTCAAACATACAAGATAAGTTGCTAAATCAACAGAGCATGATGAACAATTAAGTTTGCCTTATGTCTCACAAGAGCTACCAGCTGCACTGACCAAAACAAGGTTTTTCAAGGATCCAAACCAAGCCTGTTTGTCTGCATGAGTGTATTTAACATTGATTTAGATGGATGCACATATAAATAACTTTAATGAAAAATCAAAAAGGTAGATGTCAAATAAAGCTCTGTAATTGTTATTGCAACCAAGTGCACAATTTCGATAAGTATCTTCACCAGGCACAATATAAATAGATCAATAATTCTTTGCTTATTATATCAGGCACAGCATTATGACCACCTTCCTAATATGGTCTTAAGGCCTGTACACACCGGGACGAATATCGCGCGCGCTTATCGCCAGCGTTTTTCGTGCCGTTTTTCGGCGCGTCTTGAGTGTTCACACCCAAGCGATTTTCACTGGCGCTGCGCCGAGTGAACGTGCACATTCAGTCGATGCGCTCCCGGTACACAAGATGGTGCTGCGGCACTTTAAGCCTCTGACACTCGCTTGTCACACAGAAGGAGAAGAGAGACAGTATTTACGTGCTTGCCAAAACCATAGATATATTATGTATATGGACAAAACCATTCACACACTTTTGGCTAACTGGTAAGCAGCATTAGCAGCTCATCTTCTTCTTTGTCTACTTACTACTTCTTCGTCGTATCAATGTGTGCTCGGCAAGACCGTTTTGTGCTTGAGCGCCACCAAGTCGTGTTTTACTGTCACTTCAGCAGCTCCAGGCACGTGAACAAAAGCGCCGATCTCATTGGTCGGACAGTTTTTTACGCGCCGCGTTAAAATAAAAAAACGAACCCGAGGCGTTTTTTTAAAAATTACGCTTTTACGCCTGGCGTTTTGCGCGTCGGTGTGAACACTCACATTGGCGCCCATTGTTAAGTCCCGAGGCGTTAAACGTCGGCGATAAACGCGTGCGAAAATCGTCCCGGTGTGAACAGGCCTTTAGTCTCTCTTTTGCTGCCAAAACAGCCCTGACCCGTCGAGGCATGGACTCCACTTGACCCCTGAAGGTGTGCTGTGGGTATCTGGCACCAAGATGTTAGCAGCAGATCCTTTAAGTCCTTTAAGTTGCGAGGTGGGGCCTCCATGGATTAGACTTGTTTGTTCAGCACATCCCACAGATGCTCGATTGGATCGAGATCTGGGGAATTTTGAGGCAAAAGTCAACACCTCAAACTCGTGCTCCTCAAACCATTCCTGAGCCATTTTTGCTTTGTGGCAGGGCGCATTATCCTGCTGAAAGAAGCCACAGCCACCAGGGAATACTGTTTCAATGAAAGGGTGTACATGGTCTGCAACAATGCTTAGGTAGGTGGTAAGTGTCAAAGTAACATCCACATGGATGGCAAGACCCAAGGTTTCCCAGCATAACATTGCCCAAAGCATCACACTGCCTCCGCCGGCTTGCCTTCTTCCCATAGTGCATCCTGGTGCCATGTGTTCCCCATGTAGGCGACACACCTGGCCATCCACGTGAGGTAAAAGAAAATACGATTCATCAGACCAGGCCACCTTCTTCCATTGCTCTGTGGTCCAGTTCTGATGCTCATATGCCCGCTTTCGGCGGTTGACAGGGGTCAGCATGGGCACCCTGTCTGGTCTGATTCTATGCAGACCCATACAAAACAAACTACAATGCACTGTGTGTTCTGACACCTTTCTATCAGAACCAGCATTAACTTCTTGGGCAATTTGAGCTACAGTAGCTCGTCTGTTTGATTGGACCACACAGGCCAGCCTTCGCTCCCCAGCCTTGGCCTCCCATGGACCACTTTTGATAGATACTGACCACTGCAGACCAGGTGGTCATTCTAGAAACATTTGAGATGCAAATGGACTAGAGAAGTAAACCTTTGTCAACCTTATTTTGAACTTAGAACTTCACTTTAGAGCTTCACTCTACGTTTCTCCCCAGAAACAGTATATAGTGTTAGTAGATTTGATTGAGCACAGTAGCTCGATTTGTCAGCAGAAGACATGGCTCAATCTTAATTTTGTAAGACAAGAATGTCTGTCTAAATCAAGACCACAGCTTTTAGAAATCATGGCAGAAATGCAGTGTCAGATGTGTTGGAGGAGTATAGGAGGACACCAGAATAAGACCCTCTATTCAGTAATCTCAGCCTATGTCTGTTTTGTGGCAAGGTGCATGTGTGGAAGAGACCAAAGTGCTAACTTCTGTAAAATGTCTTTAATATATACACTACCGTTCAATCATATTTTATCTGAAGAAATTAATACTTTTAATGTGCAAAGACGCATTCAATTGATCAAAAGGGGACCGTAGATATTTAAAATGTTACAAAAAAAATGCTGTTCTTTTGAACTTTCTATTCATCAAAGAATCCTGAAATTGTTTTATCATTGTTTCCACAGAAATATTAAGAAGCAAAACTTGTTTTAAATATGTTAACAAATGTTCGATGTCTCTTGTATCTCCAACCATGGTTTTTGACGGAATATGTTTTTTGCTTTTTTTTAATATACAGAAAATGATAAACACCCATTTTTATTCTACAGCCATTTTCAGGTAAATTGGGACAGTTTTGGAACCAGTAATAGCCTGCTTTGGTTTTTGTTTCATAAAACATTTAATTCTATTAGCTTTTGCATTAAAAGCTATTTTTTGCACATACCTGCAAAAGAAGCTTTAATGCTTGCCAGTTCCTTCTCAGATGACAAAAATGGTTTTCTGCCAGAGGCATGACTACATCCACTCACAATACCTATCACTCTTTTTACAAAGGGTGTATTTTGGAACACACCATGCCCTGGCCAAAAAATTAAGTCTAGGTTCCTGGCCTCCTTCCATTCTTACCCTGTACTCATTGATTTATCCTTTTCATTATTTCTTCACTCCACTGATTATACCTCTCTTCTGTTTGGCTGACATGTTTTCCTATTTTTTCCTTTCGGCCTATAGCTTTGTGACATTTTCTGTAAAACAAAAAAAATTCTCACATTAAGCAATGTATTATCTTTTATTTAATAGAATGCCCCACCTTAGCTTAATACTGTCCCATTTTATCTAACATGTTAAGGTAATTTGACAGTAACAAAACTTAATATACAGTGAGGAAAATAAATATTTGAACACCCTGCTATTTTGCAAGTTCTCCCACTTGGAAATCATGGAGGGGTCTGAAATTGTCATCGTAGGTGCATGTCCACTGTGAGAGACATAATCTAAAAAAAAAAATCCAGAAATCACAATGTATGATTTTTTTAAACTATTTATTTGTATGATACAGCTGCAAATAAGTATTTGAACACCTGTCTATAAGCTAGAATTCTGACCCTCAAAGACCTGTTAGTCTGCCTTTAAAATCTCTACCTCCACTCCATTTATTATCCTAAATTAGGTGCACCTGTTTGAGGTCGTTAGCTGCATAAAGACACCTGTCCACCCCATACAATCAGTAAGGATCCAACTACTAACATGGCCAAGACCAAAGAGCTGTCCAAAGACACTAGAGACAAAATTGTACACCTCCACAAGGCTGGAAAGGGCTACGGGGAAATTGCCAAGCAGCTTGGTGAAAAAAGGTCCACTGTTGGAGCAATCATTAGAAAATGGAAGAAGCTAAACATGACTGTCAATCTCCCTCGGACTGGGGCTCCATGCAAGATCTCACCTCGTGGGGTCTCAATGATCCTAAGAAAGGTGAGAAATCAGCCCAGAACGACACAGGAGGAGCTGGTTAATGACCTGAAAAGAGCTGGGACCACCGTTTCCAAGGTTACTGTTGGTAATACACTAAGACGTCATGGTTTGGAATCATGCATGGCACGGAAGGTTCCCCTGCTTAAACCAGCACATGTCAAGGCCCTTCTTAAGTTTACCAATTACCATTCGGATGATCCAGAGGAGTCATGGGAGAAAGTCATGTGGTCAGATGAGACCAAAATAGAACTTTTTGGTCATAATTCCACTAAATGTGTTTGGAGGAAGAAGAATGATGAGTACCATCCCAAAAACACCATCCCTACTGTGAAGCATGGGGGTGGTAGCATCATACTCTGGGGGTGTTTTTCTGCACATGGGACAGGGCGACTGCGGGCCATGTACAGAGGATGACCGGGGCCATGTATTTCGAGATTTTGGGGAACAACCTCCTTCCCTCAGTTAGAGCATTGAAGATGGGTCGAGGCTGGGTCTTCCAAAATGACAATGACCCGAAGCACACAGCCAGGATAACCAAGGAGTGGCTCTGTAAGAAGCATATCAAGGTTCTGGCGTGGCCTAGCCAGTCTCCAGACCTAAACCCAATAGAGAATCTTTGGAGGGAGCTCAAACTCCGTGTTTCTCAGCGACAGGCCAGAAACCTGACTGATCTAGAGAAGATCTGTGTGGAGGAGTGGGCCAAAATCCCTCCTGCAGTGTGTGCAAACCTGGTGAAAAACTACAGAAAACGTTTGACCTCTTTAATTGCAAACAAAGGCTACTGTACCAAATATTAACATTGATTTTCTCAGGTGTTCAAATACTTATTTGCAGCTGTATCATACAAATAAATAGTTTAAAAATCATACATTGTGATTTCTGGATTTTTTTAGATTATGTCTCTCACAGTGGACATGCACCTACGATGACAATTTCAGACCCCTCCATGATTTCTAAGTGGGAAAACTTGCAAAATAGCAGGGTGTTCAAATACTTATTTTCCTCACTGTATATATATTTTTTTAAATAGAATGAAGAAACTTCCACACCATTGCATGAAATTGAATTATCACATGAACAGATGTAATAAAATGTTATATTGTAGATTGAAATACTGTTTGTATTAGAATTTAAACCTTAAATGCACAATATGCAAAATGTTTGGATTAAAATATCTAAAAAACACTAGAACTATCTTATATATTTTGTTGACTTGTGTACTTACATTATCCCAAATATTTCCAAGAACGTTTAAATCCAGAGAAATAAGCACTTTTAACCAGAACACAGACCATGTCTTATTTGTTTTATTTTGTATTTTGTAGAAACCATGGAAACACCAAAGACACTAATATATAATGCGTTTTATTAGACAGGTGAGCAACTTTTTGGATACATTCATCAACAGAAAGCTAATTGTTATACAGCTCAACACGTTTAGTCTTATTGTTTCAATCTCATTTTCTTGATTTACCAGGAGTACCATGTTTTAATATCAATCTAGCTTATGCAGTGTGCAACAAGTGTCTCATTGTAACCACAGAGCAAACGCACAGATTAGCATTATAACATAACTTTTACCCCACATACGCATGACTGGAAGAAGCGGAAGCGTTTGTCTGTGGCCGTGTGTCGTGCTTGTCTCTCTTTAGCAATCGCTCCAGCGGCCTTGTTCCACTCCAAATGCTTTTAGATGCCTTTAACAATTTTATTCAAAATAAACTATGAATGGCACGTGCTTTCTCAGACATTCCAATTCTTGATTCCAAAACCACGCCCACATGGTTTATATTTGACCAATCTAATGTTGATATTCAAATTAAGTACCATTATTACAATAGTTATTACTGTTATTACAACACCCACCATTATCGCAATTTTTTTTTAACAGCCCTACACCAAAAAGCTTATTTGTCCCATTTTAGCTGATGTTCCACTTTTGCAGACTTCAACAAAAAACTTACCATCTGCCTTGGCTTTCAAATGTCATTGCAAAAGATCCATTTATAATTGCAATTTATGGTCACAACAAGACATGCAAGAGCCAATGGCATTTGACATCAATGATGTCAAGTCTAATGTCAAATCAGATCTTAAAGGCACTCTATGTAGTTTTTCGCTGCTAGAGGTCGCCTTTGTCACTTAACAAAGGAGTAGCTTGATGATGCCGCGATTGAGCGCAGAATCTTGGGAGTTGTTGTCTTCACCTCACAGCCGGTGGAAAAGAATCAGGACGGGACGCGGGCAGAAATCATGTTCATGGATGAGATTATGAACGTTACTGTAGTATGAAGCAGAGCAGGGCCAAGTGCTGTGGGAGCAGAATGAGGTCACTGGAGAGATTGCTAATGAGAGACGAGCGTGACACACAGCTTGACAGCAGCAGAACTTTTATTATGCCACAGTTGCCGCTTCCGCTTCTTCCGGTCAAATGTATGTGGGGTAACGCAGCACTGTTTTATCATATTAGATAGATTTGAGTGTGTTGAAAAGGATGTTATAACGTTACTCTGTATGCTTGCTCGGCGGCCGCTATGATTGATATTAGAATATCATATTAATAAATGCTGGATGGCTTGTGTTGCTAAAACGTATGTATGATGGAGAAAATACTGTATTACAGTAGAATAATTAGTTTTACATTGCTCCAAACTGTTTTTCCCTTGTGTAATAAAACGTATAATATATTTTTCCATGGTTTCTACAAAATAAAACTGAAATCGAGGGTAACACGGGTATAATGTCATTGATAGGTGACACACGGACACAGTCCATCTCCTGGTTAAATTTAGCTTATTTCTCTGGATTTAAACATTTGGGATAATGTAAGTACCCAAGTCAACAAAATATATAACACTGTTCTAGTGGTTTTTGCATATTTTAATCGGACATTGCAAAATGGACATTGCGTTAGTCTTTTCCTCCCTATTGTGACACAACAGAGGGAAATGGCTTCTCGAACAAGAAAATAAATAAATAAATGAAAGTAGGGTGGGTCTTTATTTTGTCCATGCAGAATTCATTGGATGGTTGTGGTTTGCTATTCCTGTGATTTCATGTGAGTTTACAAGGTTGTCCCGCTCTCCCGCTAGTAAACACTTCATCAGAGAAGATATGAGATGTCTTTGTATAAGGGAGGGGAAGTTATTTTAAGTTAAAGAGTAGGCTACAATGACATATGAATACAAAATAAAATAATATGCATGAATAAATCCTTTTTTATAAATACTGTAATAGGCCATATGGTCAGTTTAAGTCAAGTAGCCTATAGAATATGGCATTGCTTTTCCTTGTAATTTTTATGCACTACAGTTTATTTATCAACGTTCCTACAAAAACAATCAATTAACAATCTTAATATTTGCTCCTCCCCCCTTTTTGACTATCATTCCTTAGTGAAAAACGAAAGACGTCAGAGAGAAAGGACCAGTGTTTCCAAATATTCCCACAGGAGGGCGCCCTCCGCCCCGCCCCCTGCTCCTCCACCTCCCCCACCCAGGGTCAGAGGGGGAGGTAAACGGTCTCCACTCCATGTGCGAGGTGCTCTTGACGTGGACGAAATCAGGTGCGATAACCTTGGTGGTCAGAACGGAGGCTTGGAGAGAGCGGTTAACGATCTGAAAACCTGCAAAGGAAGAATGAGAACAGGAGTTTACCAGACTTCAGACCAAGGCGAACTGCTGCCTGCGAAAAAGCGTATTGATCCCTCCACAAAAACAGCAATCAAACCTTCAGTGAAAACTTCAAGAAAGAAGAATAATCACAGCAAGAACAATGCCACTTTTGTCTGATATGACAATAAAAAGCATATTCTATTGCTAACAATAATAACTTTCCAAAAACAGCAGAAAACTGTAACATTTTACAATATGATCCCATTAGTTAAAATTATTAATGCATTATCTAACAATGAGCAATAGCCTACATTTGTTTGTTTTTAGTTGCCTATTTAAAAAACAGTTCATTGTTAATTCATGTCAGCTCTGTCCCATTCAATAATATTAACAGATAGCCTACAAATGCTGAAATTGTTGAAATTAACATGAACTAAAATGAATAAATGCTTCAGAAGTATTTTTAACTGTTAGATTATTATAATTTTGCTAACTTATGTTAACAAATGGAACCCTATTGGGTAACACTTTATAATAAGTCATTCGTTAACATGAGTACATTAACAATGAGCAATTTGTTACAGTATTTATTAATCTTTGTGAACTTGTTGTTAATAATGCAACTGTTTACTGCTAGTTAATCTTAGCTCGGGTCCATTAAATAATATGACAGACAAAACCTTTGATTTTAATAATGTATGTTGAAATGAACATTAAGAAATGCTTTATAAATATTTTTCATGGTTAGTAATGTTAACAAATGGAACCTTTTTGTAAATTGCTGCCCCCCGAAAAGATGACGCTCAAGCTTGTGCTGGTTTACATTCAGTTTGGGATGATTCTGTAACATAAAAAAAAAAAAACTTCTAATATGGAGCTTGTAGTGGATTTTCAGGTTTGTTTTTGCTTTTATAAGGCACATTACTATATGTGACCCGTGAGGAGCTATTGGGGAGCCATGAGCTGGACTGACAGTGTGGATTGCAATAGGATTTCATCTATTTGACTTATGTCAGGTTTAATGTGGCAGAACTCATAATAAACGTATTAACACTCAAAAATCAGGCGTCATATATGTGTCTGTTGCTTGATTTTTCCTTCTTGTTACCAGTGGAGCCTTGTGCTACCGTCTCATCGGATGAGGTTGCGTTGTCTTGCATCTCTAAAGTTCACACATGGAATTTTAACGGCTAATGTTCTGCGTTGGAAACGTCTCATTTACCCGAGGATGTGAAGGCACTGCTTTCTGCAGACGTATTTCAGGGATAATTGCGAAGAGGAAAGAGAGCCTGAAAGGGAAAGACAGATCAATACAAAATGCCGCAGGTATCTTAAGGACATGCAGTGTTTTCATTAACTAAACCACAAGCTAATGCATTGAGGATTTCTGTACTCTGACAGAGCAACTGTCTTCAATAAATATGAACACATTTTTGGTCCCTGGTCAGTGATTTGAATCTCTTAATGTTTGATGCTCTCATTAGTATCAGTGTGCATTGAGAAATTTAAATATCATTCCTAAAACCATTATAAATAATAAAAAAGGTGCAGAGTGGCAACTTCTAACTAGTATTGGTTTTCCTTTGTTTGTGGCTACTGTGTCCTTGAGCAAAATCTAATGAAACCTAAGTTGCCCGAGGGGTGCAACACCCACTTCCACCCCCACCCCGCCCCGCCCCCCGTTTCTCATGAATTCTGGTTGGTGATTATACTTATTTAAGTTAGTAAATTACCTTGTTATTATATCTCTGCCAATAAAATAGTTTTAATAAACAAATAATAAACAAAGATAAACAATAAACAAAGCCACAGTAGAGACTAACTGCTGTCTTCCTCAAATATACATACATTATTGCCCTTCCCGAATGTCCTGTGTTTCAACAAATCAGTCGAGTGAATGATTCAATGACTCATTCATAAAGACATTATCTGTGTCCGAATATGCCTACTTCCCTACTAAAACACTATGTAGATTGTCCGAATTAATATACTCATAAAATACAGGCGAAAAGTAGGCCAACCCATATGACCTAAAACTTCCAGCGAGATTCAGTAGTGCGCATTTGACAACATTGGATTTCATTCTACACACATTCATACTATATAGCAGCGGCGAGCTGTGACTTTTTTAACCGCGTATGCTGGGTGGTGCGTTCTGTCAAAAATGCACCTGGTGCTAGTTGCTTACTCTCAAGTTTTCCTAAAATGTTTGATCTTTTCTTGAAATTTGTATACATTTACTTGCTGATGCCTTCACAAGCACCCGTAAAAGCAGTTAAAGGGGTACTTCAGCGCTGGGAAGATGAATGTGTATTTAAACTAGGTAATTTATGTAGTAGAAATGTGAAATTATTTTTGAATTTGGTGCCTTCTAGACTAAGAAAAGACAGAAAATGTATTTTTGTCTCATGTAGATGAAAGACAACAACTCCCAGAATGCACTCCTTCGCTGCCCAACAAGGCCACTCCCAAGCAACGGCTACTGGTTATCACTTGCCCACCACGACACCGCGCCCACCGTTGTTTTGTTTTTCATAGTAATACAATCATTTCGTTCAGTTAGAGAATAAACACTACAATTAAAAACTGAACATGTCTTTTCAATAAAGTGTGAGTGAGCCGAACGAAAGTCACGGCACAGACGCAGCAGAAGTCAGATTTCATTCATCACGAGAAGAGCTGAGGTAAGCGCGGCAGTCATTCTGGCGCATTATCAGATCATGCCTATGGAAGCTTAACTTTCATACGAATTAGGGATGTGACGGTGAGGAAATTTTCCCACCGGTTAATTGATGTGTGACAACACCGGTAATACCGGTATCACCGGCGGAGGCTTTTAAATCTAAAGTAACATGCACACTACCGCTCTGAACTGAAAACGCGCCAGTGCACGCACACCGTGAATGACAGCTCGTCTGTAAATGCGCGCTCTGTGAGGCCATGGGTGCGTCTCAATCAGTTCCCTAGTTCAGTAGTCTGAACTAATACTAAATTATTTGTATTGTCTGTTCTCTAACTGAACTAAATTATTTTATTACTATAAAAAAATCAAAAAGACGGTGGGCGGTGCCACGGTGGGCAAGTGATGTAACCGGTGTTGAGTCTGGACACCGGTAACACCGGCAACACCGACTATCGTAGCAAGCCTAATACGAATTCATTGAAAAGTTGAAACACTCATGCTCCGCACTGCTCCGTTATTAATGCCCGATCTGAGCGCATTTACATTCTGTGAGTGAGATCCCTCCCCTATGGGCGGGTTGAAAACATGCGGAACAGCTCCGTCTAATGGCTGTAGTCTTTAGCCTCTGGCCAAAAAATCCTCAGATGACGCAAAATGATGATATTTGCGGCATCGGAGGATTTTTTCCAGAAATAAAATGCATAATGCTCTCATCTCAGGGGGATATGAGGGGGGAAAGTACTATAATTTGAATATACTACCAGGTTTCTACTGATACAAAGCTTAATGCTAAATCGCAGAAGTAACCCTTTAAGTTGTGTTTGAGTTTAGTCAGGCACAACACGAAAGGAACAAAATAGGCTGTATTTTTGTAATTCTGCTAGGTGGCACTTATGTAATGAAACTACATACTTCAACTTTAAACGTTATGGCGCATCAGCTGAGGACACGCATCTAAATCAGACGACAAAGAAACACTATAGCAGGGGTCAATTTAAATGTATGCCAGAAGTGTTTTAATAAAAGAATCAACATTAGTAGCCTATTATAAATAAAATATAAGTAAAACGTAATTTGAATAAATGTAATAATAATAAAAAAAATATATATAAAATATGTAAAAAGTAAAAAAAAAAAAATTATGCAAATTGATGACTTTAACAAACGCATAGACTATCGATTAACAGCCTTGGAAAGTTACAATAGGTCTACAGATATGTCTTTAACAGTTAAAATACTTTTGTTAAAAATACATTTCCAATACTATGAAAATAGTTTCAGTTATGACCTTTTTTTCCACTTGATTTATTTAGTTTTGTATCAAATACAACGTGATTTTTGTTGATCGAGATCTGGCAACAACAGCACATTTTTCCTCTTGGGCATGCGATTCTCGGACAGCTACCCTTCACATGAAATCCCCCATATGCCAGCAAACCAATGAGAATGCAGGACAGTGATGACGATACATAACAACAGAGCGTAAGCGCCAAAGCTGCTGTAGATCCGCTTACCCGAAACCCTCTGTAACTGGCAGATTTTAAGAAAATTAACGTCATTTGGAAAATAAATACATGATGGAGGGTTACATACGTATTACTAAAATCTTATCATGTAAGCTTTATGGTACACATCAAACAAGGGAATTTATAGTCATTTATAGGGTTAATGTTAATTAGCGAGTCCACAAATGGGTATGCAGAGTATTCACAGCTTATATGGACCGCACGCCCCAGATATATAGAACATACTTTTTAACGGTTGCAATTACTCCAAAAGAAGTAGGCAACCTAATCAGAGAGAATGCAATTTTGGACAAAGCGTATTTAGTTCCTGAACGAATGTGTTTTATTTGAACTAATTTTTTTTAACTAATATGAATGAATGGAGCATTATTGTAAAGAGCTACCAATATACAAATGCATTTAGAAGTGTTGTTTAGCACAATATTATCCTAGGGGTGTAAAATGCTAGTCATCCCAATGTTCAACTGGCCCTGCTGCTTCACGCTCCACAAAGGACAATAAGACTTTCTCAACCACTAGTTTTCCCGGACTGTTTTCATTTGACATCTACCATTACTCCATCTACTAGCATCTGTTATTTCTCCTCTAGAGTGCATTCAAAAGGCTTCAGCTCGACTTGTCTTTAACCTCTGGAATTCTCTCATGTTACGCCTCTGCTGCCTGCCAATACGACGCCATTTCTGACTTTTACACCTCTCTTAATGGCCTGACGCCCACTACCTCCAATCCTTCATCTAAACTTCACCCCAGCCCAGCCATTACTGTCAGGCGGTTCTGCTCGCCTAGCTCCCTCATCTCTCCATATAAAAGGTTACTACTTGTCTAGGTCCAGACATTTTTCCATTTGTTGATCTCTCCATTGGTGGAACAAACTCCCAAAAGCTGTCAAAACAGCTGATTTTTTTCAATACAAAGCCGAATCTTTGGAGACAGTAGCACATCTTCAAAAAATGTACTTAATTTATTTAAAGTTATTTACTTACTCCTATATTACACTCACCTTACATAAATCAAAAAATATCAAAATAATGTGAGGTCTGAAACAGAGTCCCCGATAGTAATGCTTAATTTTTCTAGTTTAAAGGTCCCGTTCTTCGTGATCCCATTGTTCAAACTTTAGTTAGTGTGTAATGTTGCTGTTAGAGCATAAATAATACCTGTAAAATTATAAAGCTCAAAGTTCAATGCCAAGCGAGATATTTTATTTAACAGAAGTTCCCTTTCAAAGCCTACAGCGAACGGCTGGCTTGGACTACATCCTGGTACTTCCTTCATATATGACGACAGTAGAACAGACTAACCTCCGCCCACAAGAATACGTGAAAAAGGGGGCGTGGTCTTGTTGCTCTCCCACGTGGAGAAGAGGAAGTGTTGCGTGTAGAAGACGAAGACGAGAGTGTTGCGTTTGAGTGTGTTTGTCGCCATGTCGTCGAGACGCTGTTATTTTCATACCGGAGTCAAATCACCTCTGTTTGGCTTTCACAGGGACGCTGTACTTAGAGATCATTGAGCGCACCATTAAGAGGTGTGACCTTGCCGTGCAACGTGCGCTAAGCTGCGGTCAAATCACAACACAGGAACCGCTGGCACAATCAGAACTTGTTACGCATTTCTGAAGGAGGGACTTCATAGAACAAGGAACTCATCAGCCCGTTTTTAGGACAGTGAAAACAGCGGTATACAGATAAGTAAATTGTGTGAAAAATACTGTTTTTTTACACGCGAAACATGAACACATGTTATATTGCACACTGTAAACACAATCAAAGCTTCAAAAAAACACGAAGAATGGGACCTTTAACATATTTTTTTTCAATTCAAGTTCAAATGTGCTATACCTGCTAATGCATGTTACCCAGCACAATGAAAATGCTCCAAAGAGCATCTTTTGATTTAAAGTAGCGGGAACATCTGACCTATAGCGACATATACAACTGTATATGTTTCTTTAATATGGTTTGTAATATATTTAATAAGGTTTTGTCATGCATTTGCTTAATTGATCAGGGCCCTAAAATACTGCAGCTTTTAGCTGCCTTTTTTGGTAATTGCCATTTACGTGATACATGTACTCACTTCGGAAAGTATGTTAATAATGAACATACACTCTAAAAAAAATAGGTTCTATATGGCATCAAAAATGGTTCTTTGTCGTAATCATAGAGGAACCAGTTTTGGTGCTATATAGCACCATATCTTAACATGTTCTGTACATGGTAGCGGTGCTATATAGCACCATAGTTAGCGGTGCTATATAGCACCTTAGTCAAAGAACCGGTGAAGAACCACTGAAGCACCAAAATTGGTGCTATGTAGCACTTAAAAAGGTTCCCCTATGATTACGAGCCAAGAACCGTTTTTGGTGCCATATAGAACCTTTTTTTTTAGAGTGTAATATAAATGTTATTTCATGAACATCATCCAAGTAAATGCATTCTGAACTACACAGGCATAAGAAAGACTTCTTTACAGTTGTCATTTGCAGCTATATTGAAGTCTATATTGTACCATTAGGCTAGACACTTATTTGAGATTCAAAATTCTACATGGTGCTGACACTTCAGTGTTAACTGTAGCTATTCCCCAGTTAAAATTGGCATATGACGCCCCTTCCGAGTGCGACATCCCATAGAAGGGTTCCTATACTTATCACCCTACTGGTTTCATTTATTTATGTGGTTAAAGAGTTTTACTTTAATCATTGCATAGATTATTAACTATATTTGAGAAGATCACATGATGCCATGTTTGTTTACATGTCTCTTAAACCACATGCTTGACTGTCTGAGACTTGCAAGAATGCTTGCATCTCTTGGCCAGGTGTTGTAAATTAAATTGGCACCTTGACCCACAGAACAACTGTAAAAACCTTTGTGTAGGTCTGTTTAGAGGGAGGGCCAATGCATGTCAGAGTTATGTGGGTAAGAGAGTTTGTGCGTGTTACAGCAGTGCAGACAGTTCTGGAGGTTATTTTGAAAGTGACCCCCTCACTGCCGCGGACCGCACACAGCTGTCGGGAACCATGACACAAGATGACGGATACGGTTGTCGTAGAGGGACAAGTCAGACTCCGAGAAGGGAAAAAGGTGGTTAAAAACAACGCTATCTACTTTTGCTGTATCGTTCATTATTGTTTGATAACTTAAATATTTGTTTAGTTGTCTGTACGAACACTACCTTTGTTTGTTGTTTTGTTTTCCTGCGTTTACAGTGGAAAAACAGATGGGTGATTCTTCGGAAACCTTCGCCGGTAGCAGGTAAATCCTACTTGGAAAACTTTTTGCGCTGCTGTTTAATAGTGTTGAGATTAGCTGTTGAAATACATTTAAATAGCCGTTTTGTTTCTTAAACGTACTTTCTACTTAGCAAAGTCCTGACATAGCGCTGTCACTGTTGTTTTTTCTCGTGACGGTAGGCTATGTGAGGTATTGAATCCGTGGCACGGTCGTTATGCGTGATATCGGAATGACACTCGTTGCACGCGTCACGATGTCGCAATTCACTCTGGCTCGTGGCTCGAGTTATTTTTCTGAACCAACAGCTACAGTGTAGGCTACACTTTAAAATTGTAATGTCGCACAAAAAAGCGAAAATTCCAAGAAATTCCTTGTTCAAATGTTTAATTTAGTTAATCAAAGGTTACATTTAGTGATTTCTGTACTACAAACTAGAATCCAACAAACCAATACCATCATATGTTGTGCCATGGTTGACAATGTAGCCTATATTTTGAGTTCATGTATTTTAAATGTTATAAATATATTAATGCCAAAATTTGATGGCCAAATCAATAGTGTTAATCTGATAGGGCTTGAGCGTATAGCCTATCCTATAGGCCTAAATATATACTTTTATACTAGATATATAATTTTTACTTTTTATAATTGTTTATATTTTGTTGTTTCATTAATTTTGTTACTATAGTATAGTGAAGATGTTGTTCAATTAACTTTTTTCTTTGCCAAGAATGTAGAAATGTTCAAAAGCTTTTTAGTTCTCAGAACTTGAAGGTATGCATCTATGCAGACGTTGACTTTAAAAAAAGAAACCTCCCCTGATAAATATTCCATTTGCGACGTTAAAAATGTGACAAGTGTCCTCGGTCTCCCTTGTGATAAGCATCTGCATTCACATTGCAAGCCATACACTTACACAACTTCTTTAGGTGAACTTGACTAGCGGATAGGTCATTTTTGGATCTCTGTTGTCTGAAGCTGTCATTGTTTAATAGGTTAGTCTCCAGTTGCTTTCATGGATCACTGTGTCTTTTGATGTGTATGTTATGACAGCTGCTCGACTCTTGCATACTGTTTTAGAAGTCTGGTGATGTAGTGGTTTGTTGTTTTGTACAGAAGCATAAAAACAAAACATCACCACATTTTCAAAACAACAAGCAGAGTCGTCCTAGAGACTATAGCTTGATGCTGTCACACACACGCAACAATAGATTATGGAAAGAGACAGTATATATTTCATGGCTCTGTAACTGTGTTACTTTGTCAGTTGTAATTCCTGATGATGATTATGCAAATTATAATATCAACTGCTGAAATTGTTGTGCAACACAGTAGTGAAATGAAAGGAAATGTAGATGTTTTATTGCCTTAGGGTATACCTGTAACTGTAATGATTTTACTTGAATGGTACCATTTATGGTAATGGTACTTGCACAATGGCACAGTGGTGTTTATATGGAACTCCAAAGTATTTGGATGATACTGTCACAGTAAACATCCAAAAACCATGATATTATCATTGTGATTTTAGGCAGTTTTTGTTAGTGTAAGATGTATTTCTGATGTTTTATGAATTTGTAATCTTGACTGTCTCAGACTGCCTGTCCTTGCTGGTGTATAAGGAGCGTGGAGAGAAGAGCAAAGGACAACGGGAGAGGAATCAGGCCATGCTGAGGGATATCTGTGGACTGGAGGCTCTTCAGGGGTTTGATGGAGTGAATTATGCGCTTAGTCTGCTCTGCTTGAGCCAGTCTGTCATGCTGGGTTTCGACAACAGAGTTACTCTTCTGGCCTGGGATGCTCGTATACGCTACAGCCTTGGAGAGGGTGAGAGAAGAGCATGTGTGCATGTGTAGTGATCAGATGAAAATGGGCATTCATTAAAATTCTGTCATTATTTACTCATCCTCATCTCGTTTCAAACCCATATGCTGTTATTTTTTTATGTGATTTTTGTTTGTTTGTTTGTAAAAAATAATTCCAACAGCCATGCAATGACAGTTGCTTGTTATTTTATGTGGATTACAAAGTAGAATTTTTTACAAGAACAGTCCAAAATGACTGATGACTATCAAGCTCCCAGTATTTAACAAAAAACAGCGAAAACAGCCTTAGGGCATGTTTCCATGACACAATTTTTAACTGAAAACGAAAAACTCTTTATTAGTTTTGCCCGTTCGTTTACACAAAAGCTGCATTTTTGGGTAAACGCAAGCTTTTAAAAACAGATTTCAGAATGCAAAGTTTTGAAAACAATGTCTTTACCGTCTCCATGTTAACAACAAAAACATGAATTTGTGCATGTGTATTACGTGGTCGCTGAGAATTTCTTGACAAAGTGACCGCCAATTACTGACCTGTCATGCATAATACAGCCTTTTGTAGTGATTTTCGCAGATTCGAGTGTACAGGGATCATTTTGACAACGTCATTGTCTGTTTTTAGTATACAGTGTATACATTACATACTGTGTATCATTACTTATTGTTTAAGAATGTATTTAATTTAAAAAGAATATACATTTTAAATTAGTCTTATGTAAATCCTCTTTCTTTAATTCTTACTTTTTAAATTTATCATCAATTTATTGTGATTGCTAGCAAACATAGCTCCCCCTCAGGGCACTATATGAGTCAAGACCGCTACTGGGTCTGTGAATCCCAGACACCCTCGAAAAACACATACAGACACACACCTACACCCAGGCGGTCGACTCTTTTGCTTTCACACATACACATACACTCTCAAGTCAGAATGGTGTGGCGTGCCCTTTGAGAAAGCAGCAAAGTTATAATTGGGACCCTGTGATGTGTGATAGTCCATACGATCTCAAGTTTTTCTCGAACACGCATTTGACAGAGTAACACATACTAAAAAACATATAGCATATTATCCGAGAATTGGTTCAGATGAATTCAGGTTATTTCAAATCAAAGTTTTCATTTCCATCTATGCAGCTAAAATGTTGAATGATTTAACTCTTGTCTGTCAGCTGTTATTCTGAATGTATGTGTCGTCTCCGCTCTGATACCTCCTTGGTTTTCAGGTCCCATCTCTTGGTTATTTGTCTTTAAGGCAAATCAGAATGATGATAGATGGAGTCTGGTGAAGCGAGGTGCCGATGTCTCATTCTGCTCTGTTGCTATTATCAGTTTTCTTTTAAACTGCTTTAACACACTCCGCTATACCAAGTCCCCTCACTGATGTGTCAGTGACTTTAGACTGCCTTGCTTCAGTTGACCATAGATTGAGATGTGAGAGTGTGTTGTATTTATAAATCTTGTAATATAAAATATACAGTGAGGAAAATAAGTATTTGAACACCCTGCTATTTTGCAAGTTCTCCCACTTAAAAATCATGGAGGGGTCTGAAATTGTCATCGTAAGTGCATGTCCACTGTTAGAGACATAATCTAAAAAAAAAAATCCAGAAATCACAATGTATGATTTTTTAACTGTCTATTTGTATGATACAGCTGCAAATAAGTATTTGAACACCTGAGAAAATCAATGTTAATATTTGGTACAGTAGCCTTTGTTTGTAATTACAGAGGTCAAACGTTTCCTGTAGTTTTTCACCAGGTTTGCACACACTGCAGGAGGGATTTTGGCCCACTCCTCCACACAGATCTTCTCTAGATCAGTCAGGTTTCTGGCCTGTTGCTGAAAAACACGGAGTTTGAGCTCCCTCCAAAGATTCTCTATTGGGTTTAGGTCTGGAGACTGGCTAGGCCACGCCAGAACCTTGATATGCTTCTTACAGAGCCACTCCTTGGTTATCCTGGCTGTGTGCTTCGGGTCATTGTCATGTTGGAAGACCCAGCCTCGACCCATCTTCAATGCTCTAACTGAGGGAAGGAGGTTGTTCCCCAAAATATCACAATACATGGCCCCGGTCATCCTCTCCTTAATACAGCGCAGTCGCCCTGTCCCATGTGCAGAAAAACACCCCCAAAGCATGATGCTACCACCTCCATGCTTCACAGTAGGGATGGTGTTCTTGGGATGGTACTCATCATTCTTCTTCCTCCAAACACGTTTAGTGGAATTATGACCAAAAAGTTCTATCTTGGTCTCATCTGACCACATGACTTTCTCCCATGACTCCTCTGGATCATCCAAATGGTCATTGGCAAACTTAAGACGGGCCTTGACATGTGCTGATTTAAGCAGGGGAACCTTCCGTGCCATGCATGATTTCAAACCATGACGTCTTAGTGTATTACCAACAGTAATCTTGGAAACGGTGGTCCCAGCTCTTTCCAGGTCATTGACCAGCTCCTACCGTGTAGTTATGGGCTGATTTCTCACCTTTCTTAGGATTATTGAGACCCCACGAGGTGAGATCTTGCATGGATCCCTTGTCCGAGGGAGATTGACAGTCATGTTAAGCTTCTTCCATTTTCTAATGATTGCTCCAACAGTGGACCTTTTTTCACCAAGCTGCTTGGCAATTTCCCCGTAGCCCTTTCCAGCCTTGTGGAGGTGTACAATTTTGTCTCTAGTGTCTTTGGACAGCTCTTTGGTCTTGGCCATGTTAGTAGTTGGATTCTTACTGATTGTATGGGGTGGACAGGTGTCTTTATGCAGCTAATGACCTCAAACAGGTGCATCTAATTTAAGATAATAAATGGAGTGGAGGTGGACATTTTAAAGGCAGACTAACAGGTCTTTGAGGGTCAGAATTCTAGCTCATAGACAGGTGTTCAAATACTTATTTGCAGCTGTATCATACAAATAAATAGTTAAAAAATCATATATTGCGATTTCTGGATTTTTTTTAGATTATATCTCTCACAGTGGACATCTACGATGACAGTTTCAGACCCCTCCATGATTTCTAAGTGGGAGAACTTGCAAAATAGCAGGGTGTTCAAATACTTATTTTCCTCACTGTATATGATGGATAAATATTTTGTGAGTGTTATGTATGTGTGACAAGGTGCACAATGGAATAGGATTTATGAAGTAAAAAGCATTAATCCTATTGCAAGACACACACACACACACTTGCACACATGCTTCTGCAAGTAAACTGTATCATTGTGCATTAATCCTCTTGGAATGTATCGATTAATTGCCTCTATTATGATAAATTGAGGTATTTTCCCCAATGATTTGGAGTTTATATTCACACCTGTGTTGCTTAATCAGTCCCATAAATGATATATTGAACTTGAAAATAATGTACTCCAAATTTGTCTGTTCCTAAAAAAGAGATAAAAATGCAGCTGCAAATAAAATTCCACTCATGATGATACATTTGGGGTTCCCACTGTCATGGACATTGTGGAAATATCAGGGAATTTTCCATGCTTGAAAATGTGATGGAAATTTATAGTAATTATCTCCTGATCTTTCAAATATATTATCAATAAGATATCACTCTTGTGTAGAGTAAAACTTGCTTGCATGTTATAGTGTTTGTGAATTGATCTGTTGAGTCGTTTTTAATGAATTTATCTGAATGATTAATCTGATTCAATATTATTATTCTAAAAAACATTATTCACAGGTGTTTGCATAAAACTAGAAAAAATATGGAAATTGAATGGTCAAAGGTTGTGGGAACCCAGAATATCGGATTATGAGTCATATTACCAAATTGCAGTATATGCTCTTTTTAAAAAAAAAAATCGTTCAACTAAAATGTTAATTCAAAATACTTAGATATACAAAAACTGTAGAAATCTTCAATTATGTTTCTTTATATACAATGGTAAGCTTGATGAAATTAGGCCTTTCCAGAATGTCTCACAGCTTTGCTTTGATGCAGTCATGCTCTCTGATAATAAACCTGTCTCTCTTTCAGTTCACAGGTTTAATGTCAATGTCCAGCCTGGCACCAAACTAGAAAGTGGCCCCGCCTCGCTGCATTTGTGCAACAATTTACTTGTCATCGCCAGAGACCTTCCTCCAACTGTCATCGGCCAATGGAAACTGTCGGACTTGAGGCGTTATGGCGCCGTTCCTAATGGATTTGTCTTTGAGGGAGGGACAAGATGTGGGTACTGTAAGTTTATGTTGTTGTTCTTTTCCTCATTCAGTGCTATTCTTGGATTTATTTTCTTTGACACGTGATCTTTTTGAGATGCAAATGGATTCTTGGACATTTTATGTTGTTTTGGCAGAATACTGCATTTTATTCAATGAGAAGAATCCATGATAAATGAGTTGAGCATGTGGTTTGTTCTTGTACAAAGTCGTCTCCTCCTCTGCTTCTTTTTTACTTGGTCTTAGTGATATTCTGTGCGGTGGAAGTAACACAGAGGTGTTTGCCAAAAGTAAATGTGAAAATCTGTGTACTTTTGTGCACCCACACAGATTGTGGTAATGTGTGATATGCTCCAGTGTAAGATGTTGCGTTAGCACCAGTGAAACCCACCAGCTGCCTCTCTGGCAAATCCATCTGCAGCTGTTCTGTAGCTTCAGCAGCTTTAATGCCCCATCTTATATGAAACTTCCTTACATCGGGTCAACGACAGTTGACGTTTTTTTATCGTAATCATAATTAATTTTTCACTCCAAAAGGTGTTCAGGATATATGTTAGATGCTGTTTTAATGCGCTATGCTGGGAACTCTGGGCATTTTTATGTGTTTACGGGGTGAGGCGGCATGTGAAAGGTCTCATGCCAAGTGGAAGAACTTGAGGGGGCAGGGGTGCTCACATTGGACACCAGACTCTCATTGCTGTTGTAGTACATTAGTACGACATTAGTCATGTCTATGGACACTGCACATGCAGAACTTCACAAAAAGCTCTTTATCACAAAAATAACTCCTTCATTTAGAAAGTTCCATACAGTAGTGGCCGAAAGTGATTTCCAGCCTAGGAAAATTGACATCTTTATTCAAATATTGTAAAAGATTTGTTAAAGAAGCATATTGCGTAGTTGTGCTTTGAGTCGGTTGCTTTATTTGTAATAATGCGGTGAAGAAAACTAAGTTTTATGGACATAATTTTTGGCCAGGCTGTCACACAAAGAAATTGTAAACACATGCGGTAACACTTTACAATAAGGTTAAGGTTTAACTACATTAGTTAACATAAACTACAGTATTTAATTATTCTTTGCTAATGTTCATTTCAACATTTACTAATACATTATTAAAATCAATTTTTTAACATTAGTTAACGCACTGTGAACTACCATGAACAAACAATGAACTGTATTTTTATTAACTAACATTAACAAAGATAAACAAATACATTAATAAATATATTGCTCATGGTTAGTTGATGTTAGTTAATACATTAACTAATGTTAACAAATTAAGTCTTATTGTAAAGTGTTACCACACATGCATAAAGAGAAAACCAATTAAATAATCATAGCATAATTTTTTTCAAATGTATTTTTTATTATTCTTATTCAAAATATATCATGAATGTTCAATATTTGTAGATTTGTTTTTACACATTTGACCATATTTAAATCCATTTAGCAGATGTTCCTTCAAAATCAGTGCAGAAAATGCAAAATAAAAGATCTGCAGATTATCTCTGGGTTTAGACATCTGTTTAAAACGAATTTGTTCAATTAGATCGAATTTGAATCTTCTTTACAGCCAATAGTACCACCACATGCATTCTGAAAATGGAAGTGAAAATCCATAAAAACAGACAAGGAAACTAAGATATTAAGACCACCAAGTTTACATTTAGATTAGGGGTGGCACTGTTCACAAAACCCACAGTTCTGTTCGTATCACGGTTTTAGGGTCACGGTTTTCGGTTTTGTATGGTTCTTGTTGTTGTTTTTTTAATCGTTAACACTCCAGAAATTTACTTCAGCATATGATATATAGCTTAATCATCCACAATTTAGGATACAGTATTAAAAATTGTTATATCATGTAGAAGTTGTTTCCTAACTGGCTGTCTACCGAGTCCGACACATTGGCGTAACATTTTTAATCATGTCAATTTTGATCAGAACAATGCACTGTGGCTTTAATTCAGCTGACCTGATTAACACATTTCACCATGAAGTGTTCCGTGTGTTTCACAATCACCATATGACATCCAGCACTGTGAAAAGAAAAAAAAAGTTTTTGCCCAAACTTCAGAGGCATGTTTAAATTATTAAAACTAGAAGCATATCTTAACTTTTAAATGTTACATTTATCATGTGAACTACTTATATACAACATGTTATATGCATGTGTGTATGAGACAGTCGTCACATCATACCTAAATGTCAGACGCTCAGACCTCATTTATCCGGAATGGACAAAAGAGCACGAATTTATATCAAAAAGCACACTGTGTCGCTGTGAAGTGGACGTTAGTAGTCAAGGGAAAGCCGCCATTGACCGACATGACAGCACGGAAAAACATAAAAGTAACCGACGAGCCGCAGGTAGGCTAAGTCTTCCCTTAGGTCATTTTTTCGAGAAGCAACATCACCTCAGGATGACAAAATCTCCGCTGCAGAGCTTTGTAAAGTCTATCATAATCATGCAGTCAAGCATCACCAGTCATACAGAAATACATAACCAAATAATCTGGCACAGTGCCAGAAAACATTACGTTTCTGGACTTAATACATAAATAAACAACTAATGAATGCGATAAATAAATAAATAAATAAATACACATTTCAGATAGCAAAGAGCTGCCTGAGCTGCAGAGGGTGAACTTCTTTAAAGGATTAGTTCACTTTTAAATAAACTTTTGCTGATAATTTACTCACCCCCATGTCATCCAAGATGTCAATGTGTTTCTTTCTGCAGTCAAAAAGAAATGAAGGTTTTTGATGAAAATATTCCAGGATATTTCTCCATATAATGGACTTCAATGGGCTCCAAACGGTTCAAGGTCCAAATGACAGTTTCAGTACAGCTTCAAAGGGCTTTAAGCGATACCAGACGATGAATAAGGGTCTTATCTAGCGAAACGATCAGTTTCTGCGAGAAACCGAGCAGTATTTATGCTATTATTTGAGTATTTATGATCACGTTCGACTGATAAGAGGTAAAATAATAGCATAAATATTGCTAAATATCCTGGAATGTTTTCATCAAAAACCTTAATTTCTTTTCAACTAAAGAAAGAAAGACATGGACTTCTTGGATGACATGGGGGTGAGTAAATTATCAGCAAAAGTTTATTTAAAAGTGAACTAATCCTTTAAGAACTGAAATGTGTATTTATGTATTTTTCGCATTCATTATTTGTTTATTTATGTATTTCTGTTATTTACAGAAGTCCAGAAATGTTATGTTTTCAGGCACTCTGCACTTTGCAAGTCAGGTTCATCTCAGTGGTCAGTTTTCGAAACAGACATCACAATATCTTGAACAAGTAGCTACAAATACTGCGAACAAACACTTTTTTGCCTCTTCTGTTACACATAGGTCTACATCAAGAGGATATATCGTAGATCAAATTTGTCTGGCAATGAATAGAGTAGGCTATTTCAGAATCACTATATCACTATACCATCGATATGATGGACAAAATTGTATTGTAGTACACCAGAGTCCTATGCAATTATTCTTGCCTCGCTAAATGCCGCAAAGTGTCTTCCTTTTTGGTGTTATGGAAATGGCCACCCTTGAGAGAACACGGTCGCATTTGCAGCAGATATATGCTTCCCATCATAAATCAAAGCACGAGACAGACAGGGGTCGGAGGAGAGCACCGGAAAATGTGACAGAATGGACAATATTTGTCTGTATTTGCAATACACAAGCCGCAGTTCAGCTGCGCGAGACAAACACTGCCAGTGTGTGAATACACAACGGGCACGCGCAGCTCCCGCTCTCCATACGCACTGCATCTGCTATACGTCGCTGGCGCATACTCCAACTCCGGGCAGCCTTCCTTATCTCTCCCACTTGCATTTATACACATGACGTGACCTGCAGCACTCCACTTTTACTTTATTTTACTGTATGTCCACACACACACACCTCTTATTTCGCGTGAAAAGGACACCCACTGTCTGAGGTAACATACGGGCACGAGGATACATTGCGCATGCGTCGAAACCGCGTGACGCACACGCTCCGAACCGAGACGAGCGAACCGAACGGTTCGGGGGTTTTTTCATGTACCGTGCCACCCCTAAATTAGATGCATACAGTGAAATTATTACCTTGTCTGAAGCTTGTATCTGTTAGCCAGTGCTTTACCTCATTATAGTTTGACAACGATGAACTCCGATTGGTCTCTGCCACACAGAGGTCATGTCTCTCCCACTGCCATTAGTGTAATTCAGTGGTTGGCTGCTCGGGGGACAGAGTGAATTAAATTGAAAATATGGCCTTGTTGCTGTCTCCAGTGCGATTCAATGTCACAGGCTACACGCAGTGACAAAACACATACTGGCAGTGCAATTAGTGAGTGTGTCAGCCGTCTCATTTGATTTCAGAGACTGAAAGGGTGTGAGTTTGTTTAGTGGCTTAGTTAGACTTAGACAGGTTGTAGATCACTGTTTTCCCTGCTGTCAGGTAGGGCATTTATGGAACAGTTAAAGTGGCTGGCATCAGCAATGCAAAAACATGTCACGAGATCTGAAACAAGTTGAAACTGACAATGCAATTGTAATTACATAAATCTGCAAGTGTTTGATCTTAACCTGATTACAAATGTTGCATGTGAGACATTACAATTTGTATGGCTTTTTTTGTGCAGTATAAAAAGTTGCGCAAGTAATATTAAAGTATGTCAGAGAATGCCTATGTTTGGAATGGAATACTCACTCATTGAATGCTGTGAAGTATACAATGGAAGGTTGTTTCCGCCACAGAATAAAATATTTTAAAAGATAATTCTGACTTTTTTCCCCTCAGAATTGCAAGATATTAACGAGCAATTGCGTGAAATAAAGTTAGAATTGCGAGATATAAAGTCAGAATTGTGAGATCAAAAGTCGCAATTACCTTTTTAATTTTTTATTCTGTGGCGGAAACAAGCTTCTATAGTATACACTGTATGCGGCTTCTGTTTCAAACAAGTCATTTTTACATTTTGTGTAGAAAGTTAGAAACATTTGGCACTTTAAACAAAAATCCATAACAGTTTTTTTTTTTTAATCACCACTGATACTATTTACAGACCATGCATAATGTTGGAAATGTAAGTTCAACTGCATTGCATTTTTGGATATAGTAATGCACTCTTTTGCATACTGCACATTTTAGCAGAGTCATCTGGGTATTCTATTTTCATAATCAAAAATAGTGGTTTAGCAAAAGCATGTGTAGGCCTGTTTTATTCTCTAAAAATTTGGGCAAGGTAAATAAATAGCCACATACTTATCCACATGTCTCCAGTATTAATAGCCTACCAGTATGTTTATGAATTATGAAACCAAGTGCTAAGGGTGTTATGGTTATTTTTGTAATGGACTGTCACTCCTACCGTCTCCACAGTGATGCTCAGGGATTTGACAGGACTATATTTACCTCCATGAAAGACCGCCTAAGTCTCTTTCCTCATCATGTCCTACAAAGAAAAGCAGTCATAATCTGCCTGCAGATGAATCATTAATGCATTTAGTCACAAATAAGGCTTTTGTTACTCCAGTTTTCCTGTTATACTTGAAGCCTCAATGCTATTTAATTGCTTGTTTTTCAGTAACATTCATGCTTTTGCCAGCAGTTTTTTTTAGTTTGTAAGTTGTTTCAGCCTTTGCAGATGCTATTGACATTTGCATGGAGGTGTGAGCACCAAAAAGGATTTTCTTGGTACACAAATCCTCCTCTTATTTAATTATGCTTATTTAAAAGTGCAAAAATACACTTTAGTTTTATTAACACAGTTTTTTTTTCTCATTTCAAAAGCTGTCAGATATATAACTCCCAAGCATTTGGCTCATATAATCTAATAAACCTAATCTGTTCCACAGCGCACAAACAAAAATAATCAGTATTGTTCATATAACATATTACCCTTAATTACCCTTAGTTAATTTACTTTATAGACTTTGAATGCCTGATGAATTTATTTGAATGATGTATAAACTCAGATTTTCTTGGTTCCATTGGCTTGAATTAGTCTATATAATTAATTTATACTGAATAAGTGAAATGTGAATGTTCTCGTCTGCTCAGAAAAATGACTCGATGTTCCCTCATTTGTTGTAATCTTGTGACCGCTATTGTGGTCATTACTGAAACTCATTTTCTATTCGATGCTATGGGCAATTAATATCAATCAAAATTCGAAATGGTACATTATGTCTTTTGAATAAAACGGCTCAAGACATTAAGAAGCTATTTCTTTTCTCCCTGTCTCCGTAGGGGCTGGTGTTTTCTTTCTTGCATGTGCAGAAGGAGAACAGATCAGTTTTTTGTTCGATTGCATTGTTCGTGGCATATCACCAAGCAGGGGGCCGTTTGGACTGCAACCAGTCCTGCCAGGTGAGTTCATATTTGTGGAGGTGTGTGATGTAAGATCTCAGTTCGGAGATTTCAAAGCTGCTAATGTTGGCCTCATTGGCTTGATGTGCGTGAGCTGTCAGCTGCATGTGCATATCTGTGTCCAAGCTCTATGTAAGACTGATATGTGGTGTCAAGTTTCCTTCTCTCTCTTTATTTCTCCCAGCACCCTCATGTTCTGCTCAGAATGACTGCTGATTTTATGTTTGGAGTCCCAGAGACTCCAATTATGTAAATGTAAAATAATAGTAATTTTTTAATTAGCCTTTTATATTAATCTAATCTAATCTAATTAAAGGCTGCATCCCTCCGTTTTTCCACACAGTAGGCATGTGCTTTTCAGAAATGTGAAATTAAAGTCAATCGTTCTTGTTTTTGTCTTACCCTGATTCACTATGGTAAGCCAAGTATAAGTGTTTATATTTTAGACGTGAAGGAATGTTTTTTTCCAGGAAATTGTGTACAAACATCACTTGCCCGTGTGTGTCTCGTCATATCCGTAGAGAAAAGTTGCTTTGGCTACTACGAGCTACTGTCACAATGATCGAGAAAGGTTGACATGGAGCAGCTAAATCACGAAACTCCAGAAAATCACCCATAAAAATAACAAAAAAACGCAGAAAAGAGGAGAGTCTGCTGTAGATAGAGAATGTGACGGAGCTCGTAATAAAACCAGAATCAGCATGGGCTTGGTTTTTTGGAGAACTGGGGGATTAGAAAACATTATATCGTGAAGGGTCATTTCATGATGGATGTTGTAACGCTATGCTGGAATTTATTTTCAAGGAAGTACAGTGTCTATTAATGGGTATAGCTACAGTAATATCTTCAGCTACACTCTAAAAAAAAAAGGTTCCATATGGCACCAAAAATGGTTCTTCGTCGTAATCATAGAGGAACCACTTTTGGTGCTATATAGCACCATATCTTAACATGTTCTGTATCTGGTAGCGGTGCTATATAGCACCTTAGTCAAAGAACCGGTGAAGAACCTCTGAAGAACCACCAAAGCACCAAAATTGGTGCTATATAGCACTTAAAAAGGTTCCCCTATGATTACGAGGCAAGAACCATTTTTGGTGCCATATAGAACCTTTTTTTTTTAGAGTGTAGTCAGTTTGAGATCCTTTCCATCTAAACTGGTTATCTTAAGCCTAGTAGTGAATGTTTTATGAGCAGTAGAATATTTTCTCTATATTGCTTTTTCTGAGAAAGAAAACACAGTTTTCCACTAGAGGGACAAACGTTACATAGTATACCTTTTAAAATAAACAATAAATAATTATCTGTTTTGATTCAGAATTTTAAGAATTTATTGCACATGAATTTATCACAATGTCTTTAACTCTTTCCCTGCCAGTGATGAGTTATCTCATCTTTTATGAGAAAACGCTTACGGTTTTCCGTGTTTTTACTGTTATAAGGTAGGGGGCGCTATTACGCATTGTGTAATCATATGCATATGTAAAATAATGCCATCATCAACATACATATTAATGAAATGTCGACCCGGGATGAGCTACAGGACTGTGCAACATTAGGGGTGTGGGAGTCGATCTACTCAATCTATATTTGATCATCATTCTGAATCTGATCCAGATGTAGTCTTTGACAAAAGCGCGATTTTATGAAACTTGTACAAAAGTATAAAACCAGAGGGTCTGTTCTTTCTTTTGATATATTGCATGTTCAGGTATTCATACAAGGGACCATGAGATTTTCGCTGACGGAGCCCTGGAGTCTCTGAGACCCCAAACAGTCATAAGAGTTTTGTAAATAATTCCGAAACTGTTCATAATAAATGTATTTGTTAGTGGATTACACTTATTCACTTAAGCTAGTGAAAGAACTTATAATAACACATTTGTACTATTATTATTATCATAAGGCAAATTCTGCTACTTTGTGTCACAGAAACAGTTATCAGTGATTATAATGTCATATTTCTATTACTAAAAAGGCACTAGCAGATTTTTACATCTAGCAGTAACAGGGTTCTGTAGTCAGTCATATTCATTAAGTTTAATGAACTTTAATGAGCCTTGCTTTGTAATGGCTATCACTTTTTAAATCGAACCACTCAATGGCACCATCTTGACGGAGGATACTAATATCTATGTGGTACATATCTTTTTAATGGAACCTATAACATGACTTCCCGAATACTGAATTATTGTCCTAAAATCAATGTAAGATTCACATTTAGTTTATTGATCGTTCCTAGATAGATTTACAATGTAAGCATAATAGTATATTAAACCTTAATGAGTTTGACATATCATTTTATAGATTAAACTGCCACACTGATGCATAGAGAATCACTGAATTAAGCTGCTGAGCCAATGATATTGAGATAAAACGAAAAGGTCTTGCTGAAAGGTTGCATGCTGTCATGAGTTCTGTGAACAGAATTCTGTAGAGAGCTGACACACAGTCAGTAACATAAATGAAGGATATGGATATGAAGTGGCTTAAAGCTTTTCTATGGTCCATGGCTAAAATTAGCACAGCCATAGTTAAAATGGCTCTCTACATAGTCAGAGAGCTTGTAGGATAGTTCAAACCACACAAAGATTGATCTGCGAAGCACTAATATAATGCCAGGGCTGCTCCAGGGCCATTTCTCGTAATAAATTTACTTTGTTGCTTTAGGTAGGAAAAGCATGTGCTAAATGACTACATATTTACATAGACCCATTTACAGAGGTGATCTATGCTCTGTGGACACATTTTTTGACAAGTGTTATTATTTACCCCTTCATTACATCAATGTTGTGTACCACAGCCTTAAAAAATATGATTATTCAAAATTGCTAAACCAACCACACAGAGAAAACAAAATAAGTTTCAGCCCGATTGTTGTATAGTGCCTTTTTGATGATGATAATCACAGCGAGAAACAATTTCCTCTATAAATTCTCCCAATTTCTGTGATTACTGTATGAATGTATAAAGGTATAATAAAAAGCCTTAACGCTTATTTGCTTTGATGTCTGTGATGGCACGTTCTCTGAATTCTCTGATTTATGTAATGCCACATTACAAGCACATCAAGTTCTCACCTGTCATCGCTCACACTGAGATGTCAGAACAGTTGTTCTAGCTGTCATTAAGTGTCATTAATTAAGTGCACTTGATGTATTTTAACTTTTGACATTCAATAAAGGTTGTGCAGTTCAGATTGCCATTAATAAATAAGGTGTAGGGTATTGATAGCCAAGGCACTCTTCTTCTTCAGCATTTCATTTTATTCTGTATCCTTTAGAGTCATTTCACAGAGCAGATAAATGGTACAATGCCAGACCTCTTTAAATATGTAAAAAGCTAATTCTTTTTCAGATTTTCATATTCACACACTCAGCAGCTTACTCAGACTGTATAATATTATCTTAAGTATTTCAACAAAAACTACACAACTACTTTTTTCTAGAATTGCTGTTTCAATTTTGTTCTTGCTTGTGTGATATTGATTTTTTCAGTCTATTTTTTGCCCGTAGCATTGCTTGAATGCCTGTTGAACTACTTTAGACCGGCATGAAATAACCTCTTGTTATGTTCCAGTTGTGTCTTTTTCGTACCCGTTTGTTCTCTTCTGACTGATTTATTGTCTTATTTGAGCACTTTGCGTTCGGTGTCCTGATTTAATCTATTGTGAGAGAGAATGACCAACCTACTGCCATATTCAAAAGAAGGTCTCAAAGCTTACCGTGTGCGAGTGTGGATACACTTGTGTGTGTCCATGTGAGTGCTTGTGTGAGAGATTATTGCTGTGAGGTGGTGTCTGTGACATACCAGGAAAAACTGATAAATGTGGCCAGTGGCTCCAGTAATTCTCCCAGCAGAGACAGTGATAGAACAGTGATGGATTATATATGACTTAATGCTCAGAGACAAATCAGTGCTGTCTGGTGCATGTTTGTGAAGGATATATGTTGGTGCATGTGTGTATGAATGATGAATGTTCACTGTATTGGTTTAATTAAAATGTAATGTTTCCATAGACCCCAATGCTAACCCATCATCTATAGAAGACAGGATTAGCCAGGAGGCCAGTGAGCTAGAGAAACGACTCAGTATGCTGTCGATTTGTAGCCACCACAGCTTGGCAGGTAATTCAAAAAGGCATACATAACATAAACACACAGAGGAGACTATTTTATTATAAAATATATATTTTTTTGTGTAAATAATAGTTCATCCAAAAATGAAAATTGTCATAATTTACTCATCTTCATGTTGTTGTTGTTTTTTTTTTAAGTATTCTGTATTTTAGTGGATCGCAAAAGGATCATTTTTGTGTCAGTTCATAGTGTCTGTCAAGCTCCAAAAGGACCATAAAAGCACTATAAATGATCATAAAAGCCTTCACATAATAGCTATTGCTTTGTGTGGGAAAAAGACAGAAATTGAAGTCCTTATTTGTTATTATTGTTATTACATGGCAGAGGACAAGGTTTTGTAAGGGATAACCTGTATCCTGAAACTTCATTCTGAAGGGATTTATTTTGTGATAATGACTGACTGACTTTATACTTAGATTTCTTTATATATAAGTGTAGATATAGAAATAAACTGACAAAATATATTGATTTGGGCTTAAATTATTTTATCATGTAAGAAGAAGAAAAGCACAAAGTGATAACTAGCAGTGTAGGTTGGCAGGTCCATTTATTGTACAAAAATATGTGAAATACCAATGAAAAACTTTTAGGGTAACACTTTAGAATACCGTTCCTTTATTAATGAATAACAACACAGGAACAAATGAGTAATGCAATATTAACACTCTAGTAACTACTAACTAACAATAAACTCTGATTAATGAATTAGTAAGTAATAGTGCATAGTCAAATGTGGTAGTTCACAATAAGCTATTTTTCATACCTCCCAGACCACTACTAAGAACTACATATACAGTTTCATAATTAATATGAATAATGCATAATGTATAATTAATGATAAAGTGAAGATCATGTTAACCCACTAATAATAACTCAAGTATCAAGTACCACATCCTTCAGAAGTTATTACTAATTATTTGTATCAGTATTCTATGTGAAAACATGATAACTCTCTACCACATTTAGTAATACAATTATAAAGAACATGTACAGATTCTTCACAAATTCTTCTGTTACACCATAATAAAAATCAAATCATAATTAGTTTTTGTGTCACTTGCTTTTTGAAATGCATGCACAATTCTAACAAATGTTTCCAGGCAAACATTTGTTAATCTGCCCTCTCTTTGTCATAATTTGTCAGCCTCCACCTTCAGTTATGGCGCCTCCTTGGCAGGAGATGATCGGAGCATCTCCAGCTCCTCCTCTGAGACCAGTCATTCTGATAACAGCCTGGGCAGCCGCATGGCGATATGGCCTGAGCCGGTCAGACACCCCACTCCCATTGAACCATCATCATCGCCCCTGTTAGGGGTTGCAGGATCTAAAACTTCAGCCTGTTCTGTCAGCACGTCCAGTGACGAGCGTCTATGTGGAGTAATGTTGGGAGGGCTTCGGCCCCCATCCAAGCCACCTCATCCTAGAGGCCTTCAAGAGGCGGGACGGCAGAGCTCAACAGACAGCGGTATCGCCACCGGAAGCCACTCCTCGTATTCTGGAAGCTTCTCCTCCTACACTGGTAGCATGGATATTGGGCATGGAGAGAATGATGAGTTTGGATCCTTAACAAGCCTCCCTCAGAACCCTAACTCAAATTCAAACTCCCTTCTCAACACTCCAGTACGGACAATTCCCCTGATTCCTGAGCACAAACCCTGTGTGTGCCCACTCAAAGAGGCTGCTCAAATGCAGGCCATGTACCAGGTACCCAGTCCACCTCTGCAGCATTACGACATCCCCCGCAGACTCCTACTACAACAATCCTCCAATCAGGAACAGTTTTTGACTGCTGTAGTCCAGGAACGGGGGCCTGAATACGGAGCTCTGGAACCAGAGGGTGTCCCTGCAGATGCCACCTCCAAACAAACTGTCCAATGGAGATTCAACTTGTATGGTGAAGGAGTAGCGCCCCCTGAAGGCTTCACCGCATCACAATTACAGCCCGCCATCTGCCCTGACTGTGGGGGAGGAAAGGTAACAAGATTTGTTTTCTTGTTGATTTTTTGTGTCTTTCTGTGAGCAGTTCTTTACTGGTATGTTTTTATTTATTTATAAATATACCAGAACTGAATAACATTAGGTTTCATCATAGCATCATAACAGTTCTCGCATATACATTCTTTTCACTGATGCGCATGAAATACCATACTAAAATTATCTGACAGAGTTTCCTGCTGACAGAATAACTGACTCCTGTGAGATTATACTATTTAGTGAATGGAATCAAAAAACATACAGCTTAGTCAGTGTAATCTGTCGATTCTTTGTTGTGAATCAACAACATTGAGTGCAAACAGTGTAGTCAGATTTCAGAACAAATGACTGATTTAGTTATTTTTAGTGAATCAAACATAGCGTACAACTTACTGTGAGACTTAAATCAGTGTATTTACTGTCTGGTTCTGAATATGTTCATAGTTAAAGATGCACATTATGCATTTGTCTGATTTTTTTTTTTTTAATGATTTAAAAAAAAAAAAATTGATACAAGTCTCTTATACTCACCAAGGCTGCATTTACTTGATCAAAAATACTGTTTTCTATTTGAATATATTGTAAAATTGTAATTTGTGTTTTGCCATTGTGTGATGGCAAAGCTGAATTTTCAGCATCATTACTCCAGTCTTACGTCTCATGATCCTTCATCATCATTCTGATATGCTGATGCCCAAGTGCTCAAGCACCCTCTTGAAGAGATTCGTATTTTTATTTCACAATCAAACTGCGTGTAAAGATTGTCTGAATTATTCCGGTTCACAGGAGTGTTAATTTCTTGAGGTCTCTTGGGAAAGGACTGCGCTCTCTCTCTCTCTCTCTCTCTCTCTCTCTCTCTCTCTCTCTCTCTCTCTCTCTCTCTCTCTCTCTCTCTCTCTCTCTCTCTCTCTCTCTCTCTCTCTCTCTCTCTCTCTCTCTCTCTCTCTCTCTCTCTCTCTCTCTCTCTCTCTCTCTCTCTCTCTCTCTCTCTCTCTCTTTCTTGTAAACTCTTGATAAGGGTTACTTTTACATGATTAAAGGTGGGGGGGGGTGGGGGACGGGCAAGAATTTTTTTTTTGTAGGCCTACCTGCATCATACTATTTACCTTTTTTTTAATTCAGGCTATTTAATAATTTAGACTACTTAATTTTGTTGTAACGGGAAATGACGCGCTCGAAATGTGAATAGTTATTTGTCCATCATTTTACGAGCAACTGGTGATAAAGAAAAATGCCACTTCGCAATATTAAAAATATTTGAATCTTAACCGTGAGGGTGAGCAAGTGGATTTCATATCGCAATGTATAAACTTAGTGCGAGAGTTATGCTGGTGAAGAAGTCTCAAATTACTGAAAGATAGTCTCTTAGAGACAATGAGAGATCAAATAAATTTTCTTAAATATTTCACTTGTGGCCCATTGTGAAAAATATTTATTTTCGTGAATCGAGAAGAATTTTGTGTTAAACAGGTTGTTTTTGAGAAGAGTAAACTAATCAAACTAATCTTTATATCCTCGCAGCGCGTCAGTTATGCGTTGATGTACTGTGAAATATTGTGAGGCAAATAATAAAAGAAGTCCACTGTGAAGGGCTAAATGTCCACAGGTACAACATCAAAGTGATTAACCATTTTATCCAAATCCACAAGAATGGCCCGTTCAATGTTCAGAAGCTTACTGCAATGTCCGAGAGTCTCTCCGGTCTCATGGTGTTTCTCGTTGTGTGTTTTCAGTCGGCGCAAGCAAGAAAAAATTATATCATGTGATGTGATGCACAAAAATAACCTAAAGAGGTTGCCGTTTACTAGACTGTAAGGATGTGATAGTGAGGACATTTTCCCACTGGTTAATCGACATGTGCCAACATGTTAATACCGGTATCATCGAGAGGAAGGAGGGGGTGACGTTGGAGTTTACCCTCTTTTGCACCTCGCTTTTAAATCGTTAATTAAAGCGAAAGTAAAATGCGGACGACCGCACAGGCATTTATAATGGTGCCACTGGACACGCACCATGCGCATTTTACTTATGCTTTAGCACCAATTCGGGGGTGGCAGTTGCTTGAATGGTGGGTTTGTTCATTGTTATTCTTAATGAAAAACACAACAACAAAACAGTATAATGACAAACTTACTTAAATAGGCGATTTTACATTTCGTGTTGAAACCAAATCTTCTGCAGACGTCTTGTCAGTCAGCTCCTCACTCTCGTGATAAATGAAATCTGACTCCTGCTGCTGGTCTGTGCTGCGACTCATATTCGGCTCACACTGCACGTTCCGTTTTTAATTGTAGTGTCTGTTCTCTAACTGAACTAAATGATTTTTACTACTATAAAAATCTAAGCGATGGTGGTGCCGCTGTAGGCAAGTGATGTAACCGGTGTTGCGGCTGAACCGTCAACACACGACTATGGCAACAAGCCTACTAGACCGACTATCTGAAACAGTGAGTTTTTCTTGCTTTTGCTCTGAACGGGCCATTAATGAGGGTTTGAAGGCTCAGGACGTGCGCTGTCTGTGGAGGCTTGACTAACTGCTCCAACTTGGTGTGAATTTGGATATAAAGAAATGACATCAAATTATGCAAATCAGTGCAGCTGATTACTCACAAACAAATCTGCTTTGATTAAAGCAGATAACTATTCAGCTATTTCCGAGTCTAAATGGATAATTTGTCAAAGTATGCAGACAAACTGTTCTCTAGATTTGGACTAGAACTTTACCAACAAAATCATACATCTGCAACAGATCAGGGTGGTGTTGATTGAGCATCAGTCTTTCGTTATGCATTCCTCTAATCATGGAATCCAGCGATCCAGCACAAATCTGAAGACTGTTCCAGCCGTCTGTGTCTCTGGATCATGCTCAGCCATCATGTTGATGCATCAGTGGGGAGGCAAAGCCTGTTTGCAGAGTGAATTTAAATGCATTTGTCATCCCGCCACATGCCCGGGTTGATCTGAGAATGCAGTAATAAGCCACAAAAACAGCTTGCTTTGACCAAACAGCGAAAAGAAAAAAAAAAATTCAAAGGCAATCAATATTTCACACTGAAAAACATTTCACTCTCAGTACTGTGGCTCACAGCATTCAATACCTTTGTGCAGTAGTGGCATAATTTCAGCTGCTTATTTTGACCGTAAGCTTGTTTTTAGGTGTAGGTGTAGTCATCTTTGCTCTTTGTAAATGTTAATTTAAATATATAAATAACAACAGCAATAGCTGAAAAGAAGCAATTCAGTGTCCGAAAAAATTATCCGATATTTGCTTTTCATATATTACCACAGTTTAGTTCAACAGTGATTTTGCTCATACTTTATATTAGGTGTATTTAACTACTATGTATTTACTTGTTTGGCACAGTGTACTTATTGGGCCCTATCAAACATCTGGCGTAATGCGAGGCATGTGTTTTTTGCTAGTTTCGGCCTGATGCAGTTATCTTTTTTACATCCAGCGCCATGTTGTTTAAATAGCAAATGCACTCGCGCCCATGTGTTCGCCCATGGGCGAGCTGGTCTGAAAACGATGTGCCCAGGCACATTGTTGGCGCGTTGCTATTTTGAGGTAACAAAACGACTGCATTGACCAACAAACACCTGGTCTAAAGTCAATAGCGCAGTATTTTTGTGTTATTTAAAGGGCGTGTTAGTAATATGTGCATATAGGCATATCTGTGCCAATATGCTTAATTAATTTTTTTTTTTTCATTTATTAATAAAACATTGTTAGCTAACGGTGTGCTTTAAATATATATGTACATTTCTGAAATGCATAACTTGGGCACAGTCTCCTCTGATAACAAATACAAATGTAATGTAGACGCATACATTTTCTATGAAGCTGCTATACAAATAAATGTGTGAATTGAATATATATGCGGGTGCACAACGTACACTCTGCTTATTACACACAGGGACACGCAGCAGCACACAAGGATTCGGACACACCCTAAGTGCGTCTGCGCCATGACCTTCTGACCATGCGCTCAGTTAGTTAAAATAGGGCCCTTTGTGTTCATGTTTTATTGTAGAACACATTTGCTGCTATTGAGGTGGGTTACAGGTAAGGTTAGGGACAGGTTTGAGATAAGGAAATGGTCAACAGAGTAATTACATGCATTACATACATATAATTATTCAATCTAAAAACATGTATATACATTGTATTAAATTATTAATTTAGATGTTAGTACACAGTAGTTAAAGGCAAATATAATATAAAGTGGGGCCGATTTTGAAATATGTTGGTGATAGCTGCAGGAGAAGCAGAAATGGCTGGCTCTGTCAATTAAAAGAAAATAAATTAGATTAGATTAGATTCAACTTTATTGTCATTACACAAGTACAAGTACAAGGCAACGAAATGCAGTTTAGGTCTAACCAGAAGTGCAATAGAAGCAAGTGCAGGACATGGATATGTACTGAATATATATAAATATGTATAAATAGAGAGATGGTTATTACTATAAACAGAACTGAATTTATAGGTGAATATGTACTGTGAATAAATATACAGATGGCTATTACTATAAACAGAATTTACAGGTGAATATGTACTATGAATATAATACACAGATGGCTATTACTATAAACAGAATTTTACAGATAGAGGTATACAATAATATGTTAGGCTAATATGAGGAATAGCAGTGGATTAAGGTAGTGCAATAAATTATGGACAGAGCTATCCGAGAAAAAAAAGTGTAAAAGTGCAGTGGAAAGTGGTTGCATATTACAGTTAGAAGTACGGTGCAAAATGCAAATGTAAACAGTTGGTACTATAAATACAGTCGGCAGTGCAAATGAGCATAATCCAGTTAAGATATGGTAGTGCAGAATGCATAAGTAAACAGTTGTTACTGTAATAAACAGTCGGTAGTGCAAATAACAAAGTGATTAACAGAGTCCGATGGTAGAGAGTCTTTTAGGTGTTCCAGGACCAGCCGCTCAAAGCACTTCATAACGATGGGTGTGAGTGCTACAGGGCGGTAGTCATTAGGGCATCTCGGGCTAGAGTGTTTCGGCACTGGCACAATGGAAGTGCGTTTAAAGCATGTTGGTACAGCTGCTTGGGCAAGAGACAGGTTGAAAATGTCTGTAAAAACCCCAGCGAGCTGCTCCGCACATGCCCTGAGCACACGTCCAGGGATGTTGTCTGGTCCAGCAGCCTTGTGCGCACTGATCCGGCTCAGTGCCTTGCCGACTTCTGTGGAGGAGAGTGTGATTGGTGGGTGGTCAGCTGAGGGTTTGAGCTTGGTGGCAGTTTCTCTGTTGTCTCTTTCAAAGCGAGCATAAAAGTAATTTAGCTCGTTCAGGAAGTTGACATCAGTGGCTGCGGGGGTGGAGTGGGTGGGTTTATAATAATGCACTGTTAAATGCACTGTTAAACAAGTCTATTGCTGCTTTTGGATTTCTGAATCACTTTTGTGTTTCTTGTAGGTGGAGGAGAAGAGCAGATGTGAGATCAGAAGCAGTTCTGAACAGCAGAAGACTGATGGTGAGCATCATATAGTTATCTGGTTTTGAAATGATAATGATGGCAAAGGGCCCTGAATACATATTGTCTTAGTCAGGTAAAAGGGAAGTGCATCAGCAATGCCTCTCTCATCCCTAAGTACATAAAGCTTTCAACCAGATCATTGTCTGTATCGACTGATAAAGTGATTCTAGTCTCAGCATCGACATGTTGCAGCTAAACATAGTAGCCATGAGGAGAAATTGCAATGCTTTGTTGTCTCTGCATATTACACACACAAACATCAGATATCCAAAGTCAGATTGTTTTCAGCTGATTACATCAACAATTTCGTGATTTGGATCATAAATCTGAGTGTATTTTGATTCTAAATCAATGGCTTTGGGTTTTTGTCCTACTCAGCAGATCCAAAAGGCAATTACGAGCAGATGGCATTCATGACTGATGCATCCAAGTGGCCACAGTTCAGAGCCGGAGAGTATGGTAATTGAGATGCCCCTTCTTATATATCACCACCCAATCATCGCATTTCATTCGCTCGATTTCATTGGTAACTGTTGTGTCTTATCTTACAGGAGATACAGGACTGACAGTTATTGACAAACTTCAAGGTGATTCCATTAACTATGTGAATATCCCCATCAGTCCTATGTCTAAACGACAGCTGCACTATATGGAATTGGATCTGCAGGACCGTCCAGAGTCAAGCCACACTGTCAGAGGTACACCTCACATATGTACTACTCATTACCTTTACAATATACACTTACCCATTCAAAAGTTTGGGGTCAGTAAGATCACCAAGGTTATATTAATTTGAAAGTAAAGTAAAAACTGTAATCTTGTGAAATATTATTACATTTAAAAATAACTTATATTTTAATATATTTAAAAATTTAATTTATTCCTGTGGTGGTAAAGCTGAATTTTCAGTATCATTACTCCAGTTTTCAGTGTCACGTGATCCTTCAGAAATCATTTTAATATGCTGATTTGGTGCTCAAGTAATATATTCATAGATGAATATGGTTCAAAACAACAACATTTATTTGAAATGGAAATCTTTTCTAACATCATACGTCATGTCTTTACTATCACTTTAATGCATATTTTCTGTTAGAATCCGATTACCACTTCTACAAAACTCTCTGACATGATATCATGGGAAGAGAATGAAACATACACACACAAGATGCATTTGGACAATTGTGTAAATTGCTGGTATCTGGAGGTCTCTCTATTTTAGGTGTGAAAACAAATGACTTTCGGCTGTGTTGACATTATTATAAAATGTTATAAGCAGGTAACATAAGCTTGCACATTTAAAAAGTTGTTAATAAATCCATTGCTGTTTTTTTTATTGTGTTTGTAATCAGCGGCTGGCTCCAGCACTAAATATGCCCACATTGACATCACTGCTACTGAGACAGCACAGAGGGTGGGAGCCCAGCATGCACAGGGCCGAGAGGAGAGACTACAGGAACTAGAACAGAAAAGGAGAGGAACGCTCACCTGAACATAGAACAAAGTGGAGTTTAAATGCCTGAGATCACTGAACATTTTCAAAATAATTGTTCACTTTTCAAACTCAAATTTGTACAAAAAAAACAAACAAAAAAAACACATTTACTTGCATCCAGTGAGGCATAAAACATGGTTTTACATAAACTTTAATGTTCAGCTTCGCATCAGCATAACTACGCCATCACTGCATTTGCAAATTCGTGAGTGTTCACACTGGAAGCGTTTGTATAGTCACAGCGGCGGTTCCAAAGCTACATATAAGGTGAGCATTTCTTTACAAAAACAACTATAAATTTGTTTTTAGAAGTTGGTCATTTATAAACTTGATAGTCTTGAAAGTTTGTTAACATGGGGAGGTGTACAACATTCGCATGTAAATGGTAAACAACACACACAACCAAGAAAACAACTCCAATCATGTCGTTTCAGTCATACTTCGATATGTTTACTTTTGGGTATACCTGTCTGCATTACAAAATAAACTAAAAGAAAGTTTATACATCATATTTTATGGCTAGTTTACTTAATTCTTTTATAATACACCATGTAAATGAGTAAATCTTCTATAAATACTTTTTTATGCTTAACTTTTTTTTTTAACATACTCCAGTTCTTGTTAAAACACTAGACATGCTTATTATGTGCATTTTGAGTGCTTTTTGTGTTATTTTGTCCATCAGAAAAAGTGTGCTTTCACTTTAATTGAGCACAAGTAGCGCAGCAAAAATAGACTCAGCGTTGAAACCATCGATTCACTGCTGCTCATGCTGCGCTCCTGCTCTCGGTGTGAATGCACTCATTGGTTAGCATGCACACCAAAAAAAAAAGAAGTGCTGCTCACGCTTGCGGTGTGAAATGGCCGTTTAGAGTACATGCAGCTCAAATGCTGTGGTCGTTATTAAAGCAATAAAGTAACATATTAAGAAATTCTGAAATTCACATTTTTATAATTCAACTTTTCACTTACCAACTTTTCACTAACCCACATCAAGATGTTGGGTCTGGGAACTCGCCATTGGCAGGGCTCAATCTGAGGGGCGGGATAAACGGTTGTCTTTCAAATTCCCTCTGCACGCAATAGGATAGCGCTACAACCAACCAGAGCAATGAAGAAGGTGAAGCGGAGCTAGTTGATAGATTAAACTTTCGCCGTATCCGGTCGGCAAAACTCTGAACACATCTTCCTTTTTTAAGAATGACTTTAGTGCCGTTCTTTTCTCAAAGAAAAGCTTAACTCCAAGTCTTCCAGAGTCGAAGCCAAAGCCGATTCAAAAGGCCGCTGTTCGCCAGCTTCTTTGTTTGCAAGAAGCACGCGGAAACGCCGCAACTCTGCAGTCATTATGTTAAGCCCGCCCACTGACTCTATACACGATGTGATTGGCCTGACCAGTTTGGTTTTTCCAGCTCGCAAGCTAATGGAGAGTTGCTAGACGCCCTGGCTGCAAATTAGATTTGCTGCCGCTAGGTTGTGTCTAGAGTTCTAGGCTACTTTTCACTCAGATTTTGCTGAAAAATGTGTTAAGTTAGAGAATTATTTTTACTTGTGGTCTCTCAGATGTTTATGTATGTTAATGACTATCAGTGGTTCTCAACCTTAGGTCCAGGGCCCGCTATGGGCAGTTCATTACGACTTAAATATACAGGGTTCCTACACAATTTAAATTTCAAAATTCCATACTTTTCCAGACTCTAATTTCCAGACTTCCTACAGATTTTTCCGACCATATTTGACTTGTTCTGATAAAATGTTTTCAAATTCAACTACTAACAAGTGTTACATTCTAAAGATTTAGTATTGGCATTTTTGCCTTTTATTAGGATAGGAAAGTAGCTAGACAGGAGGTAAGGTGGGAGAGAGAGGGGGGCGGGATTGGGAAAAGTCCATGAGGCAGGACTCGAACTCGGGTCTCCCGAAGCTCAACAGCACTTCATGGTGACGCACTTACCCACAATGCTATCGGCACCGACAAAGTATGTTACACTCTGAGTCAAAACCTCTATGTAGGCTATCTAATATTTAGAAATCCTATATTAAAATATTGCCTTTTGTGACCTTAACGATCAAAATGCTAAATCAGTCACAATTTTTTTAAAGGGTTAGTAATTTACCCAAAAATTTAATTTCTATCATAATTTACTTACCCTCATGTCATTCTAAACTAATAAGACTTTTGTTAATCTTGGACACATGAAGATATTTAAAGGATTAGTTCACCTCAAAATGAAAATGTCCTAATCATTTACTCACCCCAATGCCATCCAAAATGGCAACCAACTCAGTTGGTTGCTCAAAAACTTAATTTATCTTTCACTGAAGAAAGTAAGTCATGGATATCTTGGATGGCATTGAGGTGAGTAAATGATTAGGACATTTTCATTTTGGGGTGAACAAGTCCTTTAATAAAGGGACTGAAATCTCTCAGATTTAAAATATTAAAAATGTTAATATAATAAAGTCTTATGGTTTTGAAAGACATGGGGGTGAATAAATGACAATTTTTCATTTTGGGTGTACTATTCCTTTAAGGACTCCACCATCGACTACTGTTTTATCCTCAAACCCAACTTGCTTTCTCAAACTACAAAGTGCTGTGTTGTTAACCACTGTTGAACTGTGAAAAGGAAGGAACACACGTCTGACCTTTACTGCCATAGCTAGGCTACAAGTTTTTCATTAATTGAAAAAAACGATTGTGTATATATTTATTATATACATTTAGAAATTCTTAATTTTATATTTAGAAAATGAAATAGGGACAATAGTCTGGAAACATAAATATTTTTCCATACTATTTCCATACTTTTCCAGACCTGGAAATTACTCAAATCAAATTCCATACTTTTCCATACTTTTCCAAACCCCGTAGGAACCCTGAATATATTAAACTTAAATCTAACTATTGCTTTTATTGAAGAACAGAGTTCATTACGTTTCTGGATCAATGTATTGACTCGTTGTTTAAAAAAGGCTTGAAAAGCAGTGTTCTCATAATTGTGATTCTGGTGGGCTTTCGGTTGAGAACCAATGCTGTATATGCTAAATGTATTTCTGCATTGTATTTTATGTACAAGTTTCTGGATGAGTGTATTGTTGTCCATGGTTAAGATTTGCATGGAATTAGAAAAGTTATAAATCTGAAAACGGATCCCGGATGCAACAACTTTGTTGACAGCTGTAAATATATACTTCCTTTGGTGACCAATTTTGTTTTGTACATTTACATATTTCATGAGAAACGTACTGTATTTTTTTTCTTTCGAATATTATTTTCAGAAATTTCTATATTGACTATAGCAGTACTATGATAAAAATGATATAACAGTGACTAAAGATGCTCATCCTTTAAATGCTTGATGCATTATCACAATCACTCAATGGCAGCTCAACATGTCACCCATTTGAAATCGTCAGAAAACACAAGGCTTTGCCAGTTTGTTTTATTATAAAATGTGCAACATGAAATGAGTAGAGCGTGGACGTGTACAATACGAGCCTATTATTTATAAAGATCACATTCCTGATAGTTCATTACAATTCTGTATTATAGAATTTGTATACGAAGATTTTAAATCACAAACTTCTGTTAGATTAGTAATAACAGTGCTCATAGATTAAAGAATTTGTTTATATCAGAATTTTTATGGCAAATCTTAGTGTCTATCTAATGGAACTGTTTAAACCGTGAGGATGTTGATTCAGGTCTACCTTGGGACAACACTGTCAAACACCCAATGCTATTTAGTGATTCAGTCAATATTATGGTTGACTCAAGGTCTGCTTTGCCAAATATATCTAATGTAGTGCATGAACACGACTTCTCTTTTTCCTGACAAAGTTTAGCTGTTAACAGAAATGATATTTAAAGCAAGCCTGTGCAGGGATGGCACTGTTGTTTATGAAGGGTTCTTATTCTGCAACCTTTAAATCTTAGGATGCTCATGTATAAAAAAGAAAAAAGAAAAAAAAAGTGACTTGTTAAAATGAAAGTGTACAAAGTTTGAGGGCTTTTTCATGTGTGAAAGCTTTATGCCGTGTGCATATGTTGTAGAGGAATGTCCTATTCTTTTGCACCCACGTTTGTGGGATGTTACACGTGTTTCCGTGTGCGTTTGCTGTTGTTAAGCAACTATTATTACAACATAAATTGAGTCACAAACTAATTTTTCCACAACAGAATGTGGATAACATACATCAGCATCAGTAGTCATTTTCTGTCCAAACATTAAACGGGAAATGAGCAACAAAAGCAGAACTGATCACCACTCAGAGTACCGTTGCAAAAAAAAAAATATAAACAAATCATAATTTACTGAATATTCTAGCTTCCCAATGGAAATGTTAAATTCATGTACAATATGCCCTACCTTTGTAACCCCAATCAATCTGTGTTGGATAACATTTTAGAATACTTCATATGTGACCTCTGAACGATTATAGGTAATTCAGCTAACAGTAGTCTTCAGAGTTCATTGTGTTGCAATCCATTTTGGGAAATCTTATTCGTCAAATCCTGCAAGTGTTTCTTCATCTAAAGGAGAAGAAAAAAAAAAAAGCATCATGGCGTTAGTACAGATTTTGAAACACACTGCACAACATTTTTCTGCATGAAAATATATATGAAAAAAGCCAAAAAGTACAATCACCAACAAAAAAAACATTATTCTAAAACCCAGTTTGAAGCTCTACCTTGTATCCCATTTCTCGTGCTTTCTCAGCAAGCGTGTTGTATTTCTCTTTGTTTCTCATGATGTGTTCTTTGTCTCCCAGGGCTTCCACATGCCTCAGTTTCTGATGAGAGAGTTCCAGCTGCTCCTGATAGTGCTGGTGCTTCTCCACCTTTGTTTCAAAGTGTCTAAGTTCCTCCTAAATGAAAAGGAAAAAAAACAAGACTCTAGATAAGCATATTATGCCATATTATGCTTGTGTTTGTAAGGCAATGCATATTAAAACTAAATTGAAATGCAATATTTAGCAGTAACATTAGCTGGGCAGAAGATATTCAGGCTATGACATAAGCAAAGCTTACTTTAAGAGAATCAAGTTCGTCTTCACTCAGATTAGATCGTTTTGCCATTTCCCAAAGCTCTATGACTCTTGGCTCCTTAAATTCTGCCATAAGGAAAGATGTGTGTGTGTGTGAGAGAGCATCAGAAAGTCATGAAGCAATTAATTTGTAAAACACAGATTCAAATCTTAGCAAAGGTAGCCACCACTGTCAGCACTGTAACCCTCATGGGTGATCTTGCGGAGTCGTTCAAAGCCCTGGTTAAGGTCCCTCATTCTCTGCTTCAGATCTGCATGTTTCTGATGGAGAACATGTTCCTTCACTTCGCCCTCCAGAGGACTGATTACGTTCTTATGGATCTCTGATAGAAAGAACAGACATTTGAAGATTGAGCATCTGCACAAGAGGTTTAAATTGAAACAGCCCCATTATTAAAGGTGCAGTGTGTAATGTTTATGAGGATCTATTGACAGAAATGCAATATAATGTCAATAAATCTCAATAAATTAGAATGTCGTGGAAAAGTTAATTTATTTCAGTAATTCAACTTAAAAGGTGAAACTAATATATTATATAGACTCATTGCATGCAAAGTGAGATATTTCAAGCCTTTATTTGTTATAATTTTGATGATTATGGCTTACAGCTTATGAAAACCCCAAATTCAAAATTTCAGAAAATTAGAATATTGTGAAAAGGTTCAGTATTGTAGGCTCAAAGTGTCACAAATGAATCCAAAACATCTGCAAAGGGTTCCTGAGCCTTTAAAAGGTCTCAGTTACAATTCACAATAATGGGGAAGACTGCTGACCTGACAGCTGTGCAGAAAACCATCATTGACACCTTCCACAAGGAGGGAAAGCCTCAAAAGGTAATTGCAAAAGAAGTTGGATGTTCTCAAAGTGCTGTATCAAAGCACATTAATAGAAAGTCAAGTGGAAGGGAAAAGTGTGGAAGAAAAAGGTGCACAAGCTGCAGGGATGACCACAGCCTGGAGAAGATTGTCAGGAAAAGGCCATTCAAATGTGTGTGTGGGAGCTTCACAAGGAGTGGACTAAGGCTGGAGTAACTGCATCAAGAGCCATCACACACAGACGGATCCTGGACATGGGCTTCAAATGTCATCAGAAGCGTCTTTCCTGGGCTAAAGAAATAAAGAACTGGTCTGTTGCTCAGTGGTCTAGTCCTCTCTTCTGACGAGAGCAAATGTTGCATCTCATTTGGAAACCAAGTCTGGAGGAAGAATGGAGAGGCACACAGGCCAAGATGCTTGAAGTCCAGTGTGAAGTTTCCACAGTCTGTGTTGGTTTGGGGAGTCATGTCACCGGCTGGTGTTGGTCCACTGTGCTTTAGAAAGTCCAGAGTCAACGCAGCCGTCTACCAGGACATTTTAGAGCACTTCATGCTTCCTTCAGAAGACAAGCTTTATGGAGATGCTGACTTCATTTTCCAGCAGGACACTGCCAAAAGTACCAAAACCTGGTTCAATGACCATGGGATTACTGTGCTTGATTGGCCAGCAAACATGCTTGACCTGAACCCCATAGAGAATCTATGGGGCATTGCCAAGAGAAAGATGAGAGACATGAGACTGAACAATGCAGAAGAGCTGAAGGCCGCTATTGAAGCATCCTGGTCTTCCATAACACCTCAGCAGTGCCACAGGCTGATAGCATCCATGTCACGCCACATTGAGGCAGTAATTCATGCAAAAGGGGCCCAAACCAAGTACTGAGTACATATGCATGATTATACTTTTCAGAGGGCTGACATTTCTGCATTTAAAATCCTTTTTTTTTTTTTTGATTTCATGTAATATTCTAATTTTCTGAGATTGGGGTTTTAATAAGTAAAGGCTTGAAATATCTCACTTTGCATGCAATGAGTCTATATAATATATTAGTTTCAACTTTTAAGTTGAATTACTGAAATAAATGAACTTTCTACGACATTCTAATTTATTGAGATGTACATAACTATGTTTTCAGTGGTGTATGACGACCTTACATATTGAACCGTTATGTTTTTATTACCTTAGAATAAGCCATTTCTATCTACATACACCGCTGGTCCCCTTACAGTGAAGTCACCATTTTGCGCCGCAATGTTTCTACAGTAGCCCTAAATGGACAAACTGCTCTACAGAGCACTAGCTACTCTCTGCGGTCTCAGACATCTTTGTCCTTTGTCGGCCACCGTAGCTTCTCTGTGCTTCGAAAGGGAGGGGTGAACGGTGGGCGGTTGCAATTCGCAACCTCATCGCTAGATGCCGCTAAAATTGACAGTGCACCTTTAAACTAAATGGGGTGCGTTTCCCAAAAGCAGTGTTAGCCAACTATGTTTGCAAGTTCTGAAATTACTAACACAGTTAAATGTTTCAGTGTTTCTCAAAACCATAGTTCCAACAAACAGTCGCAAACAAACATTGCAAATTTGTGTGGTTGGAACTACAGCTCTCGACCTGTGATTAGAAGCATAGTTTCTAGTTAGTATGACATGCGGACTTAAAGGGTTACTTCAGCGAATAGCATTAAGCTTTGTATCAGTAGAAACCTGGTAGTGTATTCGAATGATCATGCCCCACCCCCCCCCCCCCCCCCTCCTTTTTTTTGGCCAGAGACTACAGCCAGTAGTAGGAGCTAGTTCCGCATGTTTTCAACCCGCCCACAGGGGGTGGGATCTCACTCACAGAATGTAAATGCGCACGGTCGCTCGGGTATTCATTATAATGGAGCGGTGCTGAGCAAATCGAGTGATTTCAATGAATTCATATGAAAGTTAAGCTTCCATAGGCATGAACTGAAAATGTGCCAGACTGGACACGCACCGTGAATGACTATGAGGCCGTGAATTAATGTCGTGCTTAACTCAGCTCAGCTCTTCACTCTAGTGATGAATGAAATCTGACTCCTGCTGCGACTCTCGTTTGGCTCACAGTGTATTGAACAGACACGTTCAGTTTTTTTAATTGTAGTGTCTGTTCTCTAACTGAACTAAATTATTTTATTACTATAAAAATCACAACAACAGTGGGGTGGTGCCACGGAGGGCAAGTGATAACCAGTAGCCGTGTCTTGGGAGTGGCCTCGTAGGGCAGCGAAGCAAGTGCATTCTGGGAGTTGTTGTCTTTCATCCACATGAGCCAAAAATACATTTTCTGGCTTTTCTCAGTCTAGAAGACACCATCTTCTAAAATAATTTCACATTTCTACTACATAAATGACCCAATTTAAATACACATTCATCTTCCCAGTGGTGAAGAATCCCTTTAAAAAGATCATGCTCTTGGGGCACAATAAGCAAGCTAACATGCAGTACATTTTGTATCTTTCATTTTATTTAAATATAGGCTACATACATTTCATTCTATACATTTTTAACATGTCAAAAATCAGCAGCATTTTTGCACATGTGCATAATGTGGAACCCACAATGAATCAAACATGAAATTAAAACGAAACATTGAGGAACAAAAATAGTGAATTAGTACTTGTTCGTTACAGCAGAAATTATACTGTGGAGAAAACGGCTGATTAAAAGTGCATATTTAAATATTTAAAGTCTCATAATTAAAAGTGAACTTTTTTTTGCTATTTGTGTAAGTGAATTACAATAATCGGACATTAATTACGATATTTTTGAATATTCAGCAGAATTTATTACTCCACCACCTACGTGATGTCATCAATCTAATTTCTTTATTGTTAAATCAACATGGTTTAAAAGCAGCAAGTTACATCGTTGTATGGGAAATTGTTAGCCTGACAAGCCAGACCCACATCAAGATGTTGGGTCTGGAAACTCACCATTGACAGGGCTCAATCCGAGGGGTGGGATAAACGGTTGTCTTTCAAATTCCCTCTGCACGCAATTGGATAGCGTGATGATCGCCACAACCAACCAGAGCAAAGAAGAAGGTGAAGCCGAGCTAACGTTAGATAGACTTTCGCCGTATCCGGTCAGCAAAACTTCGAACATATCTTCTTTTCTTAAGAATGACTTCAATGCCGTTCTTTGTTCTTTTCTCAAATAAAAGCTAAACTCCAAGTCTTCCAGAGTCGCGGCCAAAGCCGATTCTGAAGACCGCTGTTCGTCAGCTTCTTTGTTTACGAGTAGCTGCAGAACCTCTGCAACTCCGCCTAAGCACCGTTATTATGTTAAGCCCGCCCACCGACTCTACACACGATGTGATTGGCCTGACCAGAGTTTGGTTTTTCCAGCTCTCAGGTCTACCGAGAGTTGCTAGACTACACTCGTGGCAAAATACATTTTCTGCCGCTAGGGTGCATCTATAGCCTGATGTCGTCATACTCAATTCTAGTCAGAATATGAGTCTGATACTGCTCCGTTGGGCTGTGATTATGGGGCGTGTTTAAACCGAACCAGGAAAGACCTCAATTGGATAGACCTACAACCAATCAGAGCAACGGCGACGCATAACGTTAGTTGTCAAATGTCAACAGAACTCAACTGCACTGTGTTGCCAAGTCCGCGGGTTGGAGCGACCCCCAGGAATACGAAATTTAGCAGGCAGTCCAGCCAAAATAACACATATTTTACCCCCCAAATGCCATTTTTCCTGGAGAACCCCCCCACCCGGAAAACTATTGGGCTTGTTTTTAGCTAGTTTTGCTGTAAAAACTTGGCAACCCTGTCTGTGCGCACGCTGGAATAAGTCACGTTAGAAGAAGATGAGTGTAAACGATCTTTGCCGGTGTTGTAAAAAAAGAATTTAAGGATACACAGAGTACTTACCAACACGATCATCATTTCTGAGAGAAATAGTAAAGGTGAATGCATATACGAACAAGTTCTCCGTTTAGGATTAGAACAAATTCAACCCAAGCGCCTTTGATGACGTGGATGATTACGTTACTGTTTATCATCTGTCCATCATCGTCTAAAGCCGCCCTGACAATTTCATTGGTCCGAACAGTTTCTGTTCGGGCATAATTACTTCTCTATGGATCAAGTCCAGACCGAACTGCCCGTGCAAAAAAAAATGTGGGTGGGGCTAAGTTCGTCTGGCATCCAGGCTAGTGCATCGAGATTTATAGGCTAAAAAAAATCGTTGTATAATGGACAAAATCAAGTCCCACCCTACATTTTTTTCTTGTTCGAGAAGCCGTTTCACTCAGATGTAAGTCACAATTGGGAATATTGGATATTCCACTTAATACAATTAGAGGTCCTATGTTATGATTCTATGAGATATCTTGTCACTAAACACGACAAAACGCTTACCTTCTGTCCGGCTGACAGTGTCCATGACAATGTTATACTCATTGATTCTGTCTATGTGGTGCTTGAACTCTCTCTGAAGGGTCTGGAGTTCCTCATCAGAGAACTTTCCAGAAATCTTGGCCTGACGATCAAAGGTTGAAGAGAACATTTAAGCAAAGTTAGTAATAAGTGAGCAAGTCTGTAAACCTGCAAATGAGTTACACATTCACACTTTAGTGGTTGTTTTGTCACATCAGTTACCTTGTTCCACAGCTTGTCCAGCCTTGGGTCATCAAATGTATCTCCCTCTTTAACATCATGATCTTTCAGTCTGTTGCTGTCCAATGTCCGGGTGTCTTTTTTCCCATCCATTCCATACTTTGCCAGAATAACTGTGCAACAAAGTAAAGTTGTATATATCTATACAATATATATACTAACTTCCAGTTGCAATAAGAAATATGTCAACAAAGAACAGTTTTTGTCAAGCATTTTCATATGTAATACTATATAAACCAAACAAAGAGTCAAATCATACTATTAAAATTGCGTCTGAGCTTGGCTTCTCTCTCCCCATCCTCGTCCAATCCTTCTGCTTTCAGTTTTTTCCACTGAAGTTCATCTTTCTCCTGGATCTTCAAGTCACTGTGCAGTTCTGACAGCCTTACTGGTGCAAGCTGCATCTAAAGCAGAACAGGTGATGGGCAGAAGCATTATAATGCTCAAGAGCAGCAATGAAATACTAGAATGAGATGTAAATACAGTGACACAAGAAGGACAATCAGAACATCTGATAACTCTAGTCAAAATCAATATTCATAGATTGTATTTTTTTAATCTGTCACATCACTTACCCTTATCGCCTTTTCCCAGATCTGATTAAGTTTGGCAATCCTGAATTCCACCTGATTATTGCTTTTATCAGATGCCTTTTGTTCATTAATTTCTTTCGAGTACTTCCCCGCCATTGCTCCAATAACAAACAAACAAATCAATATTAAAAATTGCATTTTCATTCTGACACACGAGAAGCGAATTAGTAAACAATACGTAAGTGTGTAATGTTTTCTAAAGCATCTGCAGCGCTATACAGGAAGCGCTACGAGAATCAAATGGCGTTCACATGCCTGAATTCCAACTTCGCGGTGTATCATGGGTATTGGAGTTTTACACATCTTAGACATTCGCTCTTTGGAACGAGGGATTCGACATTTAAAGACTTCAAATCCCACACAGCGCTGCTTTACTCGTTAACTTGTAACGGGATTTGAGCAAATGAGATCAAACCACGCACTGGGAATGAGGCGAAGCCCACTAGCAGCCATATGATGGCTTGTTTATTGAAACCGCCCACAAGATTAGATTTTAAATCACAAACACAGTGTTAGCCCATCTGCTGGACTTCAAATAAAATAAAATCCAATACATAGAAAGCGAAATTCAGCCATTATTGCCAACTGTAACGGTTACTAGAGTTGTGAACACCGTTTTGCAATCTGTCTTCCTCAAGCCTGCTACCTATACTACAATTTGTCTCTGCCAATTTTCCCAGTTAGAATGCTAGTAGTAGTACCCTACTTATAAGCTTTCTAATATTGGAGATGATTGATTAGCAAACAGAATGAAACCAATTGATTCCCCATAGGCTACTACACAATGACTGAATCAGGACTCTTAATGGTAGGACAAAGTCTGTATTAAAATTGTGCCAACAACGCTATTGCAAGGGGGACATACAACTTAAAATGAACAAAGAACACTACTTAATCCTTATTGCTTGGTTAACCCAGCTAATGTGACAATAACTTCAATATACTAATTGGACACATTTTTTAAACATCAGTCATGTTATAAATTTGTCTTTAAAAGTCTTTCTGAGAGAGAGCTTGGGATGTTTTTATCACTTTGGTAGCTATTGGTGGTAGGTGGTATTCAAAACGTTTGGTACAAAAGTGGTACTTCCAACTTGTATCAGCGATAGTCAAACATTCATGTTTTCCCATCACATTAGGAAATACACTTACATTATCTAACCAAGTTGACATAAAATCCATAAAGCCAAAAATATGTACTGGTATTTATGGTGTCATCATCACCTTGACACTTTTTCAGGGACTTCTTTTACACAAATTAATTGACTGCCTCCTTGTTCTTACAGTCTATCCAAATCAAATCAAATCAAATCAAATCACATTATTGTCACACAGCTATATGCACAAGTGCAACAGCAGGTGAAATTCTTGGTGCAGTTCCGAGCAACATAGCAGTCATGACATGACATGTACAACATTTAAAGCAGCATCAGATTGCACATCTGATGCGCCCACAATTACTCACAGCACAGTATACACTACAATAAACAATAAATAATTTACACAATGTGAGTGTAGTTCTCACAGCTTTAACCAATATACACATACTTACAATATACATATACTTTAAACAATATACACTAAACATACATTAAACAGTATACATTAAGCTATAATAATAATAATATACAATGTACAGTATACATTATTATTCACAGTAGAGATCCAATTATGTACAATAGGTGCTATATGATAAATGATAAATAATAAATGATACATAAATGTGTATATAATGTGTGTGTATCTACAGTGGGTTGTGCGGAGTGATATTCTGTCCAGTGTGTGTTATGATCCTGATGGATCAGGAGTTAAGTAGTCTGATTGCTTGTGGGAAGAAGCTGTTCTGGAGTCGGCTGGTGCGTGTTCTAATGCTGCGGTACCGTCTGCCTGATGGGAGCAGTGAGAGCAGCCCATGGTTCGGGTGGCTAGAGTCTCTGATGATCCTCTGAGCTCTCTTCACACACCGCCTGGCGTAAATGTCCTGGAGGGAGGGAAGCTCACCTCCGATGATGCAGCTGGCCGTGCGCACTACCCTTTGCAGGGCTTTGCGGCTGCGGGCGGTACTGTTGCCGTACCAGGTGGTGATGCAGCCAGTCAGCAGGCTCTCGATGGTGCAGGTGTAGAAGCGTGTGAGGATGTGGCGGTTCATTCCAAACCTCCTCAGCCGTCGCAGGAAGAAAAGGCGCTGATGAGCCTTCTTCACAACGGCCTCGGAGTGGACGGACCATGAGAGTTCCTCTGTGATGTGGACACCGAGGAACTTGAAGCTGCTGACTCTCTCCACCGGTGCTCCATCGATGGTGATGGGGCAGTGTTCTCTCTCGTTCCTCCTGAAGTCGACCACCAGCTCCTTGGTCTTGCTGACGTTGAGGGAGAGGTTGTGCTCCTGACACCACCGTGTCAGAGTGTGCACCTCCTCTCTGTAGGCTGTTTCATCATTGTCAGTGATGAGACCTACCACCGTCGTATCGTCAGCAAACTTGATGATGGTGTTGGAGCTGTGGGTAGCCACACAGTCTTGTGTGTACAGGGAGTACAGGAGTGGGCTGAGAACACAACCCTGAGGGGCTCCAGTGTTGAGAGTCAGTGATGAGGAGATGTTACTGCCCATTCTGACCACCTGGCGTCTGTTTGACAGGAAGTCCAGGATCCAGCTGCATAACAGGCTGTTTAAGCCTAGAGCCCGGAGTTTCATGTCAAGTATGGAGGGCACAATGGTGTTGAATGCTGAGCTGTAGTCCACAAACAGCATTCTCACATATGTGTTCCTCTTTTCCAGGTGGGAGAGAGCAGTGTGTATAGTAGATGAAATGGCATCATCAGTGGAGCGGTTTGTGCGGTATGCAAACTGCAGTGGGTCCAGTGAGGGGGGGAGAACAGAGCAGATGTGGTTTCTGACTAGTCTCTCAAAGCATTTGCTGATGATGGGGGTCAGAGCAACAGGACGCCAGTCGTTTAAGCAGGTGGTTTTTGACTGCTTAGGTACAGGCACAATGGTGGACGTTTTGAAGCATGTGGGGACCACAGACAGGGAGAGGGACAGGTTAAAAATGTCCGTGAAAACTCCAGCCAGTTGGTGCGCGCACGCTCTGATCACACGGCCGGGAATGCCGTCTGGACCCGCAGCTTTACGGACGTTCACCCGCCGGAAGGATCGGGTTACATCCGCGACAGATACGGAGAGTGCACTAACCTCTGTATCTTCAGTCGCGAGCTCTCTCTCCGCGAGGGCGGTGTTAGTTCCCTCAAAGCGAGCATAGAAGGTGTTGAGCTCGTCCGGGAGAGAGGCAGCGGTGTTCACGGTGGAGTTTGTGTTCCCTTTATAGTCCGTGATGGTGTTAATTCCCCTCCACATGCTTCTGGAGTCGGTGGTGTTGAACTGTCCTTCAATCTTATATATATCTTATAATATCTTATATCCTGTTCTATGTTATATTGGAAATGCTTGCATATGATACAGCAAACAATTGAGCTTATGAGATAAACGCAGTACACAGAATTTGTTAAATTCGCTGATCCTGTTTGTAATATTTAATTTAGACATAACCATTTGAAAACCACATACTCATGCAAATAATGCCAAAGTGATTAAAACAGAACCCTACTTCAAGATATGTTAAGGATATTTACTTATGAAATTACTGAAAACATATGAAGTAGATTCTGTAATGCAGGTACAGTAAAAAGGCAGTTAAGTGATCAAGGTTGCACCATATTTGCTCACTGTCATGCGTTCAGTCATTGACCTTTGATTCTACTCAAAAGACCTTTTAAATGCAGTGTAGTATAAAATGTCCCTATAAAAAGTAAATGAGCTGTGTCAGTAAAAGCACTTCATTTGCTAACACATTACGTCCGTCTGTTGCCCCCCACTTCATGCTAAGACTAAAAATTGCTGTTGTGACTATCCATTTAGTTATTCTTGATAATTTGATATTGGTTCTATTCTTGAATTATTAATAATACATCCAATTTCAGGGTGGTAAAAAGAGATTTATGAACTAATTAATAGGTCTGAAACTATTTTTTCCCCACCCAAACTTCAGTTATTGTCCTCTGCCTGAATTAGACCAGATCCTGACAATCCTTATGCAGGTTATCAAAAATCTACCTCTTTAGTGTATTTTTGAGTATAAAGAGGTTTTCTTAAAAGTATGTTTTTCATGTTCACTGAAGATGTCCTTGGACCCTGTATTACAATAACATATCCTTTTAGATTACTTTTTTGTAACCTTGATTTGAAAAGGCAATTTATCCAAAATGAAAAGTCTTAGTTCTCATAAATATGCTATAAAATAAATATCATCGTCATCAGAGTTCCATGACTGAAAACCTAAAAGAATTATGGTAAATGGACTGCATTTATATAGCGCTTTTTAACAGACCAATGGCCATCCAAAGCGCTTTACACATTGCCTCACATTCACCCATTCACACACAGACGGCGGTGTCAGCCATGCAAGGCGCCATCCAGCCCGTCGGGAGCAGCTGGGGTTAGGTGTCTTGCTCATGGACACCTCGACACTTGGTAAGGTGGAACCGGGGATCGAACCACCAACCTTCCGGTTTGTAGACAACCTACATGAACCACTGAGCCACTGCCGTATAAAAGAATTATACATAGAGATACATTCTATTTCTTGATATATCTGTATTTATGATTCCATTATGTTTTCAGCAATGGAACTGAGTGATATACACTCACAGATGGTTGCAGTGGTGCTGCACTTGGCATTTTACCATTAAGTTAATTTGTATAAACATAGTATTTTGCGTGATGTCTGCACTCAGCAATACTGGGGAAATATAGCTGATTATGTAAGCTCATTTGGTTGCATGAAAAGTACAAATAAATCAAAGTAATCCATAACTTGCTATGGTGAGGTTGCTCAAATAATGTATCATTATCTTTCATGTTGTTCTAAAGTGAACACTTTTCTTCCTTAATGTTGTATTTTTTCATGTATAGTGTTATTAATGAATACAAGTAAAGAGCACCGAGCAAGGAAACCGGAGCCTAAAGCGATTCCAATTACATAAAGTTTTATGCTTTTCTCGGTTTCTCGACCTTTAATGTAGTTCAGATTCCATTAACGTGCAGCAGAGATGGTCAAAGGCCTTTGTGTTCTGCTGCCAGAGACGTCAGTGGGCGCATCAAGCCTAATGAATACACTCAATCACAGACAACGGGAACAAACACAGTCATTAAGCGACATCACATTTAAGGACGTTCTCCTCCTTCCATTTGTCTTCATTTATACAGGTCAGGGAGGATTCTTCGGTCAAGTCGTCTACTTCTTTTCAGAACATTATGACATTATACAGCTGTAAGAGGTGATGGGGGATCAGCCGCTCTCTCATTCACATAGCAACACACACTAATGGCTACTGCTATTTAACAGGTTCTCCATATCTTTTAGGCAGAATATTCACCCAGGATTTCTAGATATCAAGCCATAAATATTCTAATGCAACCCTCGGGATCTAAACCATGAGGCAGATAAGAAACAAGAACTTGAATATGTCCTTTTGGAGAACAAATTGACCACTATTGTGTTTTGGATGCTGGTGTCCTTACCAGGCCACCTTAGCTAACCAGCTTCATCAGAAAGACCATGGTTATGCTGTGCCACCAGCTAGACCAAACTGGCACAAACCAGCTTACAAAAATAATGGTTCTTTATTGGCATTGTTTGAAAACCTTTAATATTCATGGCACCTTTCCATTTCACAAAAGATTATTAAAGATTATTCAAATTCTTAAAGGGATAGTTCACCCAAAAATGAAAATTCTGTCAACCTGTATGAATTTCTTTCTTCTGCTGAACACAAAAGAAGACAATTTGAAGAATGCTGGTAACCAAACAGTTGATGGACCCCTCTGACTTTTTTTCCATACAGAAGTCAACGGGGGCCATCAACATTAAGATGATTTTCACATTTTCTGATATTTCAATGTGAAGACGAGAAACTTTTGGAAAACACTTGAAAACTACCTTTGGTAACACTTTATTTTACAGTGTCCTAACTCTAACCCACATATACACTCACCTAAAGGATTATTAGGAACACCTGTTCAATTTCTCATTAATGCAATTATCTAATCAACCAATCACATGGCAGTTGCTTCAATGCATTTAGGGGTGTGGTCCTGGTCAAGACAATCTCCTGAACTCCAAACTGAATGTCAGAATGGGAAAGAAAGGTGATTTAAGCTATTATGAGCATGGCATGGTTGTTGGTGCCAAACGGGCCGGTCTGAGTATTTCACAATCTGCTCAGTTACTGGGATTTTCATGCACAACCATTTCTAGGGTTTACAAAGAATGGTGTGAAAAGGGAAACACATCCAGTATACGGCAGTCCTGTGGGCGAAAATGCCTTGTTGATGCTAGAGGTCAGAGGAGAATGGGCCGACTGATTCAAGCTGATAGAAGAGCAACTTTGACTGAAATAACCACTCATTACAACCGAGGTATGCAGCAAAGCATTTGTGAAGCCACAACACGCACAACCTTGAGGCGGATGGGCTACAACAGCAGAAGACCCCACCGGGTACCACTCATCTCCACTACAAATAGAAAAAAGAGGCTACAATTTGTACAAGCTCACCAAAATTGGACAGTTGAAGACTGGAAAAATGTTGCCTGGTCTGCTGAGTCTCTATTTCTGTTGAGACATTCAGATGGTAGAGTTAGAATTTGGCATAAACAGAATGAGAACATGGATCCATCATGCCTTGTTACCACTGTGCAGGCTGCTGGTGTTGGTGTAATGGTGTGGGGATGTTTTCTTGGCACACTTTAGGCCCCTTAGTGACAATTGGGCATCGTTTAAATGCCACGGCCTACCTGAGCATTGTTTCTGACCATGTCCATCCCTTTATGACCACCATGTACCCATCCTGATGACTACTTCCAGCAGGATAATGCACCATGTCACAAAGCTCGAATCATTTCAAATTGGTTTCTTGAACATGACACTGAGTTCACTGTACTAAAATGGCCCCCACAGTCACCAGATCTCAACCCAATAGAGCATCTTTGGGATGTGGTGGAACGGGAGCTTCGTGCCCTGGATGTGCATCCCACAAATCTCCATCAACTGCAGGATGCTATCCTATCAATATGGGCCAACATTTCTAAAGAATGCTTTCAGCACCTTGTTGAATCAATGCCACGTAGAATTAAGGCAGTTCTGAAGGCGAAAGGGGGTCAAACACAGTATTAGTATGGTGTTCCTAATAATCCTTTAGGTGAGTGTATTACATGTTGTCACAATTCACCAGTGTGAGTGCCCATGATTACCAGCAGAGGGCACTCCACCCCGGACTGTCACTCCTTCATAGACTACATTACCCATAATCCTTTGCCTGGACTTATTAGCACTCACTGTTTACACCTGTGTCTCATTTCTCTGTTCACTTCACCCTATAATAGCCTCAGTCATTCATTGCAAAGTCTTGTTTTGTGTAACACTGCATTTCTGAGCGTTTTTCTTGGTTTCATGTCTCTGGTTTTGGATTTCTTGCCTGTTCTGTGGATTACCCTTTTGCCTGTCTCTCCTGTCTTTGCCTGATTGGACTGATTACCTGTGTATGACCTCTTGGCTGTTTGTTGACTACGAGTGTGGATTACCTTTAATAAAGCTGTGTTTGGATCCTCAACCTGTTAAGTCTCGGAGCAGTACGTTGCAGAAAACTTCGCCCAGCATGGATCCAGCAGTATGTCTCGTCCGTCTATGCCAAGGAGCTCACTCACTCAAGGACCACATCAGAGACTTTCTGAACATTGCAAACATCACCAACCTCTCCGACTTTATGTTGATTGACTTGTTTTTGCCATGGACTCAATAAACCGTTACAAACCAAAGTTGTCCGTGATGGTCCTCGACGGTCCCTTATACCCCTTTTCCACCAGCATGAACTAGGTGCTAGTTCATAGTTGGTTCAACTTATGAGCCTTCTAAGAACCGTTTTGACTTTCCACGGGCTAGAGAGCCACCACAGAGCCAGGTCTTACGTTAGCCAGGATACGTCTCATCATACGTCTCGCGTAATGTTTCTTAACAAAATGACATCACCAACTACCTTGCATGCATAATACAGCGTTTTCAGTGGTTTTCGTGGAGCCGTGTGAACAGGACTCATTTGATAAACGTGTCGTCTATACGCAAAAAAACGTCTTTTTGTTTGTGACAAGCAGGGTGAGCGAAAGCCGTGAGTGAGCGGCGCGAGGCCGGTGCGTAATTTTGACTATGAGCACCAGCTGCACGTCACACCAGTTTTGAGCGACAGAAACATAAAAAGGAGGAGCGACAACAGTGAAGGACGAGAGAGGACCAGGCCTGGATTTTATGTTGTGTTTTGTTTGCGTTTTGATATGTGTGTGTGGCAGTTATCCGTGAGGAGGCTGCCATTTTTACTTTCAGTTTGTTTATTTGTTAATTCAAATCTTTTGAACATTCACTGGTTCCCGGCCCGCCTCCTTCTTCCCTGAACAAAGAACTATATTACATTGTTTTTAGTACACTGTTGTCGTGTAAACATACCCTAAAGGCCCGTTTCAACTGTAAGGGGTTAACAGTTTATGACCCAAGACCAGTAGTGAAGAATGAAGACCAAGAGTCAGGAGTGCAATTAATTAAAGAAAAATGTACTGAACAATAGTTTGCAGTTTCAACAGCAGAAGCCAGCTTCAAGTCTCACAAGGAGTTCGTAGGCCGCACTCCCTCTACCCGCCTATCGTACATACAATTTCTCAACATTTATACCATTTTCAAGGTTTAGCCATGTCATTACTGCCAGGTGGATGATTCTGATTGGCTCAGAGAAAATGAACAGTCATGGTAAAATTTCCACACATTGTCAGTTAATCAGGTTTCACCCCGGAATATGGCACATAGTGACCTTCTAGATCTGGAACAGGTGCCAGCTTGTCCAGAACAACAAGTCCACCCCTCTCTAAGGATGCCTGTAATCCACCTCCAATACTGATCTGTAACACAGAATATTACGCACATACAACAGAGACACAGTCTCTCCAAGTTTGGAGTTGGTGAGTTACAGCTCTAACCAGAATGTGAGAAGTACAGACAATAGTACAGGCAATATTCACACAATTCTTTAGTGTTTCAGTAAAAGGAAATATGAAAGGAATAAAATATAACATATAAATGAAAGACCGGTCCATATTTCATCTCTGGAAGCGGGGCTAAGTGAGCAAGCACTGTTACTGCACTCCTGTCAGGTTAGGGGTGTGTGATGCCTCCAAAATCCAAACTCAATAACTGAAATAAAGTGTTTAGCAACACATCACACATTACATTTACATTTATGCATTTAGCAGACGCTTTTATCCAAAGCGACTTACAACTTGGGGGTACATGAAGCGATTGGTCATGAAGAGTCGAGAAGCGCAATAAGAGCCTGAAAAATGTACATTGCTCAGTGTAGCACAGGCTAAAGTAGGGAGGGAAGAAGGAAGAGAAAGAGGAAAGGAAAGTGTTTTTTTTATTTTTTTTTTATGAGTTTTAAGTTGACTTTTGAATGATGTCAATGATTCTGCGTTTCGGATGGTGTTGGGAAGATCGTTCCACCAGCTGGGAACGTTGAATGAAAATGTTCTGGAAAGGGATTTTTTCCCCCTCTGTGATGGTACCACAAGCCGTCGTTCCTTTGCTGAGTGAAGGCTTCTGGTGGGGGTGTGGATTTGTAGAATGGAGTCAAAGTAAACAGGAGCTGAGCGCGTGGTGGCTCTGTATGCAAGCGTTAGCGCCTTAAACTTGATGCGAGCAGCGAGTGGTAGCCAGTGCAAGGGTTGAAACATTCAGTTTCAGTCAATCACATGTCAATCTTGAGTGCCAATAGAATAGCACTGCATCCTTCATATCTCCTTCAAAAGTCTTTAGTTTTATTATATTTATAAAAGAAAGATAGGCTGTACCGAGTCTTTCCGGAAAAAAATGAGCGGCTGGAGGCGTATCGTGTGGGCGGAGCTAAAGAATCACGAGCATGCGCAGCTATTGCGTTGAGAACTGAGAAAAAACGTGGAAAAAACGTTATCCTAAATAAACCATGGAGATCAATCGGATTTAGCCATACATATATGATTCAGAATCAGATCTAGAGGCTGAAATTGAACAGGAGAAGCAGCAATGACAACTACAGCAGGACGTCTCAATGGTATGTACTGTAAAACGTATAACTTATAATGGTACCTGCTTATAGCGGCTTGTCATGTGGGAGTTTTACAACATTTGTGTGTGTTTACTCATGGTTTACGAGGACATAATTTGATTTATGGACTAAATGTTAGCAGTAGCAAGCGGAATGGTTTTGCAATTCAGACTAGTGCGTGTTTACATTGAAAAACAATGGAATAGTAGCGCATTTGAATGAACGAGAAAATAGCTAACAACACAAAGACATTTTAAGCAGTTTTTTCCAGCGTTGCACCTCAGCTCGCAATGCCAGCTTCCTTTTCTCCAGGCCATCCTTTCAGCGTGAGTATGCTTCTGCCAGCAGCGCAGGCTCCTATCACAGCCTTTTCCTGCCACTTTTTCTAACCCTTTCCCTTGTCCTTGGCCTGCAGCCCCACCATCAAACTCTAGCGCGAGTCTGCCTCCGCTAGCGGCGCAGGCCCAGTTGCCTTTTTTTCCTCCCCAACTTTGCTCCTTTCCCACTTTTCCCGTTCCTCCTCTGCCGGGGGCCTACCCAAGCGAGAGTTTGCTTCCGCAAGCGGTCTCAGTTCCAGCTTTTTTTCCTCCTAACACTTTTCCCCAAACTCGTTCTCCTTTCACCTTATTTTCTGCGACACCAATGCCAATCCGTCGAATGCTACAGTCATGGAACCGCCCCCTGTTGCCAGCAACATCAGAGCACAAATCCTCACAGGTGCGGACATCGATTTATCTTCCCTTCTGTCTTTACTCCCTCCCTCAGTTTCAAATCGTCAAATCGACTGTGGTGATTTTGCAGTCACTCTCAAAAACCCAGCACATAATTCATCCTGCATTCTTTCATTCTCTGAATTTTCTATTGCCTTCAGCCGTTTCAGCGGAATAATTTGCGCTGCACTCCCCCACAGGAGATGAGAATTAAATGACTATCTCGCGATAATTGCAGAACTCGCGTTATCGTATGGAGGGACCCATTTTTATACTTACCATAAGCTGTTCTCAGCCAAATGTGCCGTCTGTGTAGCTCAGTGGAACCAGTGTCCTTACTGGGGCGCTTTAGACACAGAATTACACAACAGAGTGTTCCTAGGCTGCTGTAACATCTCCTGCACGGTTTGCAGATCTGTTTCTCACTCCACCACAGCTTTTCCTTTGATTAACCCTTCAAATTCCCCCCAGCACGGATTCACCACAAGTAAAATCTACCAGATATGTCCCGCGGCCAGCAAACATCAATTTCAACTACTCATCCATCGATTCCAAAAAAGAAACACCTTTTCAACAATTTCAACTCGGGACGATGCTCACTACAGCGTTGTCGTTACATGCACATTTGCAGCTATTGTGGCGGCTCTCATGCCCGCACAATATGCCCTGTAAAAAGAGCCGTAAATAAAGATAAAAAAAAATACCTGTCGACTCCTGTGAATATTTCCCGTTTGTCTACTGAATTGTCTCACCACCCTAACACTAACTTTACTGACTATTTAATGTCTGGTCTCGAGCACGGTTTCAAACCCGGCGTTGAAAGCCTCCCAACTCAAAGTATCATATGTGACGATCTCCAGTCCACTCTCGCTGAGCCTGACACAGTTGATATTCTAATAAAAAAAGAAATAGAATCAGGCTTCATTATCAGACCCTTTAACACTCCCCCTTTCGAGTGTTTCCGCATCAGCCCTATCGGAGTGGCCACCAGGAAGTTTTCAGGCAAAAAACGCTTAATAATCGACCTCTCAGCCCCTCACAACTCCCCGTTTCCAAGCATAAACAGCCTAATCTCGCTTGAAGAATTCTCTCTCAATTACCACAACATCGATCAAGCTCGATAACCTTGATTCAAGATGCGGGTCGTGGCGCTTGGCTCGCCAAAGTCGACATCACTTCCGCATTTAAAGGGATGCCAATCCACCCAGATTCATGGCATTTATTCGGCGTACGCTCGCACGGAAAATTTTACTTTACTGTATGTTTAACCTTTGGCTGCAAAAGTAGCCCCAAGATTTTTGACATGCTATCAGAAGCTATCTGTTGGATTCTTTCCAACAACTACTCAATTCCCTACATAATTCACTTGCTAGATGATTTCCTAATCATCTCACCACCTGACTCCATCCCAGCTGCACATCTTCTCACAGTCCAAAAGGTCTTCGCTGAGCTCGGGATTCCAATCGCCCAAGACAAAACCATGGGCCCAGCCACGTCCATTGAATTTTTGGGCATTAACTTGGATACAGTTAACTTCCAGGCCTCACTGCCCTAGGAAAAAATCGACAGGATAATTCTGGTCGCATCCACCCTCCTAGACAGTCCAAACTGTTCCAAACGTGAGCTACTATCTCTGCTCGGCCACTTAAACTTTGCGATGCGCATCATACCGCAAGGCCGCCCTTTCATCTCGCATCTCCTCTCCCTCGCATCTTCAGATCACACGCTAGAGGACCAAATCTCCCTAACTAGTTTGTGCTGCAACGAGCTCAGCTTATGGACAACTTTCCTTAAACAATGGAATGGTCTGTCCTTTTTCTATAATAATCTAGTTTCTCTCCCTGTGGATATTCAACTGTTTATCGACGCAGCTCCCTCCATTGGTTTTGGGGGATTTTACCAAGGCCGTTGGTTCGCATCTACATGGCCCATCCAGCTGTTAGACTCACCGCAGTCACTAACATCCTCAGCACTGTTCGAGTTGTATCCTTTAGTCGTAGCAGCCTTCCTGTGGGGGAAAGAATGGTCCACTAACAGCATTTTAGTGCACTGTGACAACGAAGCAACCGTGCATTGCATTAACAAAAGATGTTCGCATTCCCCCGCACTAATGCCTCTCCTGAGACGCCTCATTTGGATTTCAGCCTGTGACCAATTCATCTTAACTGCAAAACATATTCCTGGATCCAAAAATCAAATAGCTGACTCTCTCTCTCGTTTTGCTTTCCAGAAATTCAAACTGTAGGCACCAGAGGCGGACCCATTCCCAACCCCAGTACCTCACTATTCAGAGCTGATATTCCCATTGAAACCCCTTCTTGACGCCTCTCTCAATTCCATTCTTCAAGCCGTTTCCCCCAGAACCCTCCAATCTTACCTAACTGCATGGAAGTGTTTCAAGTCTTTCCACTCCACATACAACCTGAATTTCCCTGATTTTTTTTTGCTTACCATCACTTCATTCATATCTCATCTCAACAGTATTAAGAACCTCCAAGCCAGCTCCATCAAGGGTTATCTAAGCGAAAATGAGTTTGTGAAAAAATTTAATTTTGGTCTGCCCTCCTCAGAAATAGCCAATTCACAAACATCCATGCTCATCAAAGGCATCCAAAAAACCCAACCCACCCAGACACCAGACAACCAATAACTCTAGATACACTCACTAAATGTATCTCCACCCTCCGCCGAGGCTACCACTCCACCAATACCGCCTGCACCCTGGATGCAATGTTCATTTTGGCCTTCTTCGGCTTTCTCAGAAGCTCAGAACTCACCATCACTTCCACCTTCAACCCAAAGGTCCATCCTACACTTTCAGATCTATCAGCGCTAGATGGCGAAACCATGTCTTACTTCATCAAACAACGTAAGACGGATCAAATGAAAAAAGGCCATTTCATTTACATTTTTAACCTCCCATCACCAATCCAGCCGTACCAATCCCTTTTAGCCTACCTACATTTTAGAAGCTTGCAGACTAAATTCCCTTCTGACCCACTCTTCACAGGCGATTCCAACCGCCCTGTCACACGTTTCTGGTTTCAAAAACACCTCAAGTCCATACGGATTCAATCCGGCATCCCAGCAGACTACTTTTCTAGCCATTCGTTCCGCATAGGTGCAGCAACCACAGCTGCCCAAAAAGGCCTCTCCCAGCATCAGATCCAAGCACTTGGTGGCCAGAAGCTTTCAAGAGCTACATTCAATCTAATTGCTTCCACATCAAAGAAGCCCAACGGACCCTAATCAGCTAAATTTGTTTCAGCTTTCAGCCTGTTTCCATACAACCAAACCTACAGGATCACTGCATCCGCATCCGCATCCGCATCCGCATCCGCATCCGTATCCGCTTCAATTCAACATCATCAATCCACTAAGCGAAACGATCATACATTCACTGCCCCGGGCAGCATCTCCCCAGTCGCTCAGTCCTACGTCTAACCCGGCTCACCGGATATTCAAAAAGCAAGTTTGAAACAGCTCGTCTCCACTGCTGCAGCAGTATCGTCAACTCCGCTCCTGCAGGAGCTCTGTTACTGCATCCAAACTCGCTCCACTGCCACAGCAGTGTCATCTTTTCCGCTCCCGCAGGAGCCCGATTCCCTGTACAACTGGCTCACTGGATAGTTGGAAAGCAAGTTTTGAAACGGCTCGTCTCCACTGCCGCAGCAGTGTTGTCAACTCCGCTCCCGCAAGAGCTCTGTTACTCCATCCAAACTCGCTCCACTGCCACAGCAGTGTCATCTTTTCCGCTCCCGCAGGAGCCCGATTCCCTGTACAACTGGCTCACTGGATAGTTGGAAAGCAAGTTGAAAACGGCTCATCTCCACTGCCGCAGCAGTGTCGTCAACTCCGCTCCCACAGGAGCTCTGTTACTCCATCCAAACTCGCTCCACTGCCACAGCAGTGTCATCTCTTCCACTCCCAAAGGAGCCCAATTCCCCGTAAAACTGGCTCACTGGATAGTTGGAAAGCAAGTTTTGAAATGGCTCATCTCCACTGCCGCAGCAGTGTTGTCAACTCCGCTCCCGCAGGAGCTCGATTCCCCTTAAAACTGGCTCACTGGATAGTTGGAAAGCAAGTTGAAAACGGCTCATCTCCACTGCTCTAGCAGTGTCATCAACTCCTCCGCTCCCGCAGGAGCTCTGTTATTCCATCCAAACTCGCTCCACTGCCACAGCAGTGTCATCTCTTCCACTCCCACAGGAGCCCAATTCTCTGTACAGCTGGCTCACTGGATAGTTGGAAAGCAAGTAAAACATGTCTCATCTCCATTGCCATAGCAGTGTCATCAACTCTGCTGTCACAGGAGCTTTGTTATTCCATCCAAACTCGCTCCACTGCCACAGCAGTGTCATCTCTTCCACTCCCGCAGGAACCCAGTTCTTCATACAACTGGCTCATTGGATAGTTGGAAAGCAAGTGAAAAATGGCTTGTCTCGACTGCCGCAGCAGTGTCATCAACTCCGCTCCCGTAGGAGCTCGGTTACTCCATTTGAACTCGCTCCACTGCCACAGAAGAGTCATCTCTTCCGCTCTGGCAGGAGCTCAATTCTCCATACAACCGGTTCATTAGACAGTTTGAAAACAAGTTGGAAAAGGAAGGAGTTTGTTGTCACTGCCGCAGCAGTGCTATCTCCATCCCCAGCCATCCCCAACCATCCCCGGCTGACTACCAACGAGGTTCACTTTTCTGATACCACAACCATCAAAACCTCAGACAATGACAAACAAGACCTCCCGATCCAGTGACTTACCCTCTCCCTTCGATTGGCACAGCATCAGCTTCATGGAGGGAGGGAGAGGGGGAGAGGGGGGGAGGGGGAGGGAGGGAGAGAGAGGGAGGGAGAGGGAGGGAGGGAGGGAGGGAGGGAGGGAGAGGGAGGGAGGGAGAGAGGGAGGGAGAGAGAGGGAGGGAGGGAGAGGGAGGGAGGGAGGGAGGGAGAGGGAGGGAGGGAGGGAGGGAGGGAGAGGGAGGGAGAGAGAGAGGGAGGGGGAGGGAGAGGGAGAGGGAGGGAGGGAGGGAGGGAGGGAGAGGGAGAGGGAGAGGGAGAGGGAGAGGGAGAGGGAGAGGGAGAGAGAGAGAGGGAGAGGGAGAGGGAGAGAGAGGGAGGGGGAGAGAGAGAGAGAGGGAGAGAGAGAGGGAGAGGGAGTGGGAGGGGGAGAGGGAGAGGGAGAGAGAGGGAGAGAGAGAGAGAGAGGGGGAGAGAGAGGGAGGGGGAGAGAGAGAGAGAGATTTTTTTTTTTTAATTTTATAACACTTTATTTTGAAACAATTTTACAACAGTTAACAAACTTACACTTCACTCAAGACATTTGGCAAAAGTTAATTCTCCATCTTTAACAGAGCATAGCATTTCTTTATGATCCCATACATTTTCAAATTCTTTAATGTCCTTCATATTTTTATAAAACATAAAATCAAACTTAATTCTTACTTTAATTAAACTCTTAAAAACCTGTACTACATCCCGACCACTTTCACCTTCTATCCTGTCCTTTCTTGTCAGATAAATAGCCATTTTTGCTTTTCCATTAACAAAGTTAATAAGTTGTCCTTTCTTGCTCTTTTCTTTTCCAAACCTGAACCCAAAAATGAACCCAACCAAAAAATAACCTTAAAATTCACAAACATGAAATTAAGACTCAAAAATAAACTCTTCAGCCTGTCACAGTGTACAAAACAGTGAAAAATGGTTCCCTTTCAAGGGAACTCGCGCTGCGTCAAGCGCTGCGGGAACGCCTCTGCGTTTGCGTCATGAAGCACTCGTAAAATCAGTCCAATGGCGTGACAGGACGTCATAGGCGGGTGACGTCAGCGACCAGGAAACTATAAAGCACCCCTGAACCAAACAGTGTCAGCTTCTGTGTCTTCACAAGCGCTCCATGTGAAATCGTTTGTCCTATATATCAAAGTGTGTGTGTGTCTCTCTAAAGAAAATATAATGGCGAATCAGCAACAGTTCAGACAGTGTGTTTCTCCCTGCCCCCGTTACATCACGGGTGGGGATACACATCTGCTGTGTGTTGTATGTCTGGGATCGGAGCATGCACAGTCAGCGCTCGAGGGTGCTGACTGTGAACATTGTGAGAAGCTCCCTATGAGAACTCTCCGATCCCGCCGAGCGCTCTTTGAGGAGGGCGCTTCGGCTCGCGTTCCCCAGGGTGCAGGTCCCGCTGCTGCCGAGGCACAGCGAAGGCTTATGTCCTGGGGATCGCAGAGGGATCTAGCAGAGGGGTTAGAGACGGGTGATCCCCTATCTCTGCCTTTACCCGCTAGATCTGACGCTTCAGCTGCCGAGTTAGAAGCACGCTCTGCGGTTTCTTCTGCTCGCGCTGAAGCGCAGGCTCAGCATCATTCCAGCTCTGAGGAGTTGGATGTGGTGAGCCTGGATTATTTAGATGAGGTTTTGCCGCCTCATTCACACGCTAATGAGGAGCTGTTGGAGGTTGTGACTCGCGCTGTTGCCAGGCTGCAAATAGACTGGCCAGCCGAGAAGAAAGAGGTTCGTCAGCCGAGTAAATTAGACGAACGCTTTTTGCCATCTAGATCGCAACCTCCAAAGCGGGGCTTGCCGTTTTTTCCTGATCTTCACACCGAGGTGTCTAGATCATGGATTAAACCGGCATCATTTCGGCCATTTAACCCCACAACGGCTGCATATTCAAACATTGTGGGGTTGAAGCAGCATGGTTATGCGGTGATGCCGCGGGTAGAAGAGACGCTCGCGAGCTATCTCTCTCCCGAGTCCGTGTCATCGCTTAAAGCCCCGCAGCTGCCCACTAAGCCAGTCAGAACAACATCAGCTTTAGTGGGTAGGGCATACTCGGCAGCAGGTCAGGCGGCCGCCTGTTTACACACAATGGCGGTGCTTCAAGCATACCAAGCCGACCTGCTGAAAGACATTGACGACGAATGTGAAGAAGTGGGGAGAGAAACGATCGCGGAGATCAGGAGAGCTGCAGATTTGTCTCTTCGGGCTACCAAGGAGACGGCCAAATCCATCGGCCGTTCTATGGCAGCCCTGGTAGCCACGGAGAGACATTTGTGGCTGAATTTATCAGACATCACAGAGAAAGATAAAAAATTTCTGTTAGATTCTCCTATCTCCCCTGCTGGCCTCTTCGGCGACTCCGTTAATGCGGTCGTCGAGAGGTTCCAAGAGTCAAAAAAGCAGGCGGTGGCGTTTCAGAGGTTTCTCCCCAGAAAGTCTCATGTCTCTGGGGCTGCTGGGCGGGAGCAGCCCCAGCCGAGTACGTCCTCCTCATACAGAGCGCAACAAAAAGAGAGTGTTGCTACCCGCGCTCCCCCACAGAGAGACTGGGGGCCGGGGCAGCGCTCTCAGCCGAGGTCTTCCCGAGGTAGAGCGGATCTGAGGACCGTTCTTATCTCTAGGAAGGCCTCGGCGAAGAAGTCCTGACGCCAGAGGTGTCAGGCTTCTGATGGCAGTCCCCTCCGAGGGGAAGCGGTGTGCCGAGGCACCCGTCTCCTCTCGGTGCCATCAGGGGGCCGTTCTGCCAACCCTGCCACCTCTGGTGCTTCAGGGCGCAGCGGTTCCCGGCGAGCGCATATCTCCACGTCCGCCCGGAAACGTAGCGGCGCGGGGATGCTCGCTCCCTCCAAGGAGGGCTCAAAGTGGGTCAGTTCGGTTGCTTCCTGCCGGCGCGCCGTTTCAGGACACCGAACTGCCCACGCAACAAAATCCAGAGGCCAGCCTCGAGAGGCTGGTTCCCTTAGTAGATTTTCTGGCAGCGTGGACATTTCTGCCAAATATCTCAGAGTGGGTCCTGCGTACTATAGAAAAAGGGTACAGAATACAATTCGGGTCACACCCGCCCAAGTTCAACGGGGTACTACCCACAGTAGTAAACTCCGAGCAGGCTCTGGTAATGGAACAAGAGGTACAGACTCTTCTGCGAAAAGAGGCTATAGAAAGGGTCCCTCCCCACAGCAGAGAGTCAGGGTTTTACAGCCGGTACTTCATAGTTCCGAAGAAGGATGGAGGACTGCGTCCTATTCTGGATCTGCGCCAGTTAAATCGGGCCGTAAAAAAGCTAAGATTCAAAATGTTTACGCTAAAACAGATCGTGTGTCAGTTCAGGTCCAGGGACTGGTGTGTCACAATAGACCTGAAAGACGCATACTTCCATGTCTCCATCCTTCCTCAACACAGGAAGTTCCTCAGGTTTGCTTTCGGGGGCGAGGCATTCCAATATCGGGTTCTTCCATTCGGCCTAGCATTATCACCCCGCACCTTCACAAAATGCGTGGATGCAGCTTTGGCTCCGCTGAGACTCCAGGGCATTCGCGTACTGAACTACATCGACGACTGGCTAATCTTAGCAGAGTCGGAACAGCTAGCGGCTCAGCATCGAGATGCTGTGCTCGCTCATATGAAGGTGATGGGGTTGAGGTTAAACGCAAAGAAAAGTGTGCTATCTCCTCAACTGAGTACCACTTTTCTCGGCGTAGTTTGGGACACGAGCACCATGAGGGCGCGCCTGGCGCCCAACAGGGTGAAATCGATACTAGACTCAGTAACCAAGATGAAGCTAGGCCAGTCAGTCACTGTAAAGCAGTTCCAGAGACTGCTGGGTTTGATGGCAGCAGCGTCCAACGTGATACCTTTTGGCCTGCTGTACATGAGACCCTTACAGTGGTGGCTCAAGACCAAGGGATTCTCCCCGAGGGGAAATCCGTTTCGCATGATCAAGGTCACGCGGCGATGCCTACGTGCCTTAGTTATGTGGAAAGATCCTTGGTTCTTGTCCCAGGGTCCGGTGCTGGGGGCTCCTTGTCGTCGCTTAACGCTAACGACGGATGCATCTCTCACCGGCTGGGGGGCGACCATGAGTGGTCGCTCAGCTCAAGGTCTGTGGAGCGACCATCAGCTCTCCTGGCATATAAACCAGTTGGAGCTGATGGCCGTGTTCCTGGCGCTCAGGCACTTTCTCCCAGACCTGAGGGGCCATCATGTGTTGGTTCGCTCGGACAACACATCGGTGGTCTCCTATATAAATCGCCAGGGGGGGCTACGTTCGCGCCGGCTTTGGAAGTTGGCTCATCGAGTCTTAGTTTGGGCCCAGGGCAAACTGTTATCGCTACGAGCAGTATACATTCCGGGGTATCTGAACACGACGGCAGACTCCCTGTCGAGGCAGGGAGTGGTGCCAGGGAATTGGAGACTCCACCCCGAGGTGGTGGAGCTCCTATGGAACCGCTTCGGTCAGGCTCAGGTGGATTTGTTTGCATCTCAAGAGACAGCGCACTGTCCCCTATTTTATTCCCTCACACATCCAGCCCCTCTGGGGTTGGATGCCATGGTGCAGACGTGGCCGAGGCTGCGTCTGTACGCCTTTCCCCCTCTGGCGTTGCTACCAGGAGTGCTGGAGAGAGTACGCCGGGACGGGGTTCGTCTGTTGCTAATAGCCCCGTTCTGGCCGGGCCAAGTATGGCTTTCGGGCATTGTGTCCCTTCTAGAGGGTTCCCCGTGGGAGATTCCCATCAGGAGGGACCTTCTCTCTCAGGCGTCGGGGTCGATTCTGCACCCGAGGCCGGAGTTATGGAAACTGTGGGCTTGGCCCCTGAGGGGGATCAGTTCACAGACTTAGGTCTCTCTGCCGAGGTAGTTGAGACCATGTTGCACTCCAGAGCTCCTTCTACGAGGAGGCTGTATGCCCTTAAATGGAGAGTCTTTGTTGCATGGTGTTCCAACCATTCTCTAAATCCAGTTAACTGCCAAGTCAACTCAGTGCTGGATTTCCTACAAGAAAAATTCTCTTCGGGTTTATCCCCTTCCACCTTGAAGGTATATGTGGCGGCAATATCGGCCTATCACGTTCATCTAGATGGTGCATCGGTGGGGAGACACCCATGGGTTACTCGCTTTCTTCGTGGTACTCTGAGGCTAAGGCCTGCGGCACGCTCGAGGGTGCCGACCTGGGATCTGGCCGTGGTGCTAGATGGTCTAGCATTGGCCCCCTTTGAGCCGATTGAGGAGGTGCCAGAGAAATTTCTAACACTAAAAACTGTATTTCTCTTGGCTATTTCTTCTCTAAAGAGAGTAGGGGATTTGCAAGCATTGTCTGTTGCCCCTTCCTGTCTTGAGTTTGCGCCAGGTATGGTGAAAGCATTCTTGTTTCCAAAAGAAGGATATGTCCCCAAAGTTCCCACGAACGTGGCAGGTCCTATAATGCTGCAGGCCTTCTCTCCGCCTCCCTTTCAGAATTCAGACCAGGAGAAATTAAATCTGCTCTGCCCAGTGAGGGCACTAGATGCTTACGTCCACAGAGCTGCCCTGTGGCGAAAATCTGAGCAACTGTTCGTCTGTTTCGGGTCTCCAAATAAAGGGAAACCCGCATCTAAGAAAACGCTAAGCAAGTGGATAGTCGAGGCTATTTCACTCGCATATGAGTCGGCCGGCCAACCTTCACCACTAAAGGTCCGAGCCCACTCTACTCGGAGTATGGCTGCCTCTTTGGCTCTTTTGTCAGGAGTCTCCCTGCAGGAGGTGTGTGATGCGGCAGGGTGGTCCTCTCCGCACACTTTTGTGAGGTTTTACAACTTAGATGTAGCCTCTACTCCAGGTTCTCGGGTGCTTGTAGCTTAAATGTGCGCTACGACTTCACATGTACGGGCACTTGAGAATTATGGCGGCGTGGGTATTGAGTTCCCGCAGCGCTTGACGCAGCGCGAGTTCCCTTGAAAGGGAACGTCTCAGGTTACGCATGTAACCATGGTTCCCTGAGAGGGAACGAGACGCTGCGTCGCTTTGCCATACTCCCGGCATGCCCGTGACCGACTTGTTTGACTTTTTCAGAAGCTGACACTGTTTGGTTCAGGGGTGCTTTATAGTTTCCTGGTCGCTGACGTCACCCGCCTATGACGTCCTGTCACGCCATTGGACTGATTTTACGAGTGCTTCATGACGCAAACGCAGAGGCGTTCCCGCAGCGCTTGACGCAGCGTCTCGTTCCCTCTCAGGGAACCATGGTTACATGCGTAACCTGAGACGTTTCCCTCTGTTCACAAAAAGAACATTTACTCTCAACTGCTGGATTAATGATGCTAACAAATGCATTTACAGCAACAATCCCGTGCAGGATCCTCCACTGCAAATCCCCTTCCGGTTTGGTCAACGGTGGCTTGTACATAGTCCTCCACACTGGTCTACAGCTCTCTTCAACCCCAAAATGAGCAGCCCATGGCGTCTCTACCCGCACTTTCAACTTTTCTTTATTCAGTACTTTAACACATACTTCATACAACTTTTTCCCACTAACATCACAAAAACCCAACCCTGCAAACTTTTCAGTGTAAAAAATTGATGGGAAAATTCCTCCTCCGTGAACGTTGGTAAAATGTCCATACTTGGAAAAATGTCACTTTCTTTGGGTGTGAATAATCCACCACCAAAATTCCTGATTAAAAACATGTCTTCATCATTCAACTTTTCTTTTATGTTGTCCAGAAAAAGATTCACTATCCTCTGTGATTTGAGACCCAGACATTGCGGCACATCTCCCACATTCTCAAAATCATTCCCAGCAACTCTTATCAGTTGTCGCAGAGTAGTCATTTTTGCTGTTATTAGAATGCTTGTCATTCCAGGCATCGTCTGTGCAGCAACATCCCGCCTTGCACCTTTGATTAAAGGCTCCTCCAGTAGCCAATGAAGCGATGGCATAGACACAGTCCTTACAGTTCTTACTAATGACCAAGCTTTAAAAACACTGTGGTAATATGAGGGAAGACTTTTTATGTCTCCGGTTTCACATTTAATCCAAAACACATTCTCACTCAAACCCAAATCCCCTAATTTATTCAAAATAAGACCGGCTTTACTCGCATTGCATTTACCGTACAAATATTTCTGAATAAACTGTAATCTAAAAGCTGTTTTGCGACTTTCTAGATGCAGCAAACCCTGCCCACCCTCATCCCTTTTTAAACATAAAACACATTGTGGTACCCAGTGCATCCTATCCCAAAAAATCAACAATTAGAGCCTGAACTTTAGATAACAGACCTGTAGGTGGCTCAAGGACTGCCAAACGATGCCATAAGGTTGCTGCTACCAAATTATTAATAATTAGGATACGCCCTCTAAAAGACATTCTCGGCAATAGCCATTTCCACCTTTTAAATTTTCCTTCAACCATCTCTAGCACCCTTTCCCAATTTTTCATAACAAAATGTTTCTTCCCTAAAAAAACTCCCAAATATTTAACCCCCTCCGTAGCCCATGACAATCCACCTGGCAAACTTGGCCTTCCTTGAGTCCACCTACCTACTTCCAAAGCTACACATTTAGCCCAATTCACTTTCGCTGAAGACACTTTTCCATACATTCCTACTATCTCTCTAACCTTTTCTACATCAGTGTTCCCCTTAACTACTACCATTACATCATCCGCGTAGGCAGATAATGAAACTTTTGTTCTCTGGACAGTAAAAAACCTTCTAGAGACTCTCTTAGTCTACATAAACAAGGTTCAATTGCAATTGAGTACAACATTCCTGACATTGAACAGCCTTGCCGAATGCCCCTTCTAACCTTTAAGGGTGCATTTAAGCCACCGTTGACCTTTACTACACTCTCAATGTCACCATCTATTACTTTAATTATTTCTATGAAATGCTGAGGAAAACCAAAACTCTCAAGCACTTTCCATAAATATTGATGCTCAATTCGGTCGAAAGCCTTCTCTTGGTCTAATGAGACCAGTCCAAAACTTTCACCAGTAATTTCAGCTATATCAAAAATATCCCGAATTAGTCCAATATTGTCTAGAATGGATCTGCCCGGCACACAGTAGGACTGATCCGCATGTATGATTTGCTCCATCACTTTTCTCAACCTGTTGGCCAAAGCTTTCGATAAAATCTTAAAATCCACACAAAGCAGGGAAACGGGTCTCCAGTTTTTGATTTCTTTTAGATCTCCTTTCTTGGGTAAAAGGGTCAATACTGCCCGCCTGCAGCTCAAAGGCAGTTGCCCTCTAGCAATGCTGTCACAGAAAACTTCCAACAAATCATTGCCCAACAGATCCCAGAAAGCTTTATAGAAATCAACAGTTAGACCATCTAACCCTGGAGCCCGACCATTCTCCATGCTCATTAAGGCTGCATGCAACTCTCCCAGAGATAGTTGGCTCACCAACTCTCTTTTTGCCTCCTCCTGCACTTGAGGTAGGCCTCCGAGAAACTCTTGCAACAGCTCATGATCTTCTGCATACTCACATTTAAACAGCTCTTTATAGAACTCAGCAGCCCTCCTGCGCACATCAGCAGTCTCAGTGAGCTCTTGCCCATTGTCTGCCCTAAGACAGTGAATGGTTCTGCTTTGGTCATTTTTCTTCTCCAGGCTGAAAAAAAACTTGGATGGAGCATCCATTTCAGATAAATTATGAAAACGAGATCTGATCAATGCCCCCTGTGCTTTACTACCTAACAGATCCTTTAATTCTGCTTTCTTTCCAATCAAAGCATTCACTTGATTTCCAGTCAAATCACTACCATTTTCAAGCTCTATAATATCATTTTCCAAAGTTTTCATTTTTCCCCAAATCCCACCATTGCTGTACACTTGAAAACATTGTCTTTTTACCTCTCCAAGAAAACCAGAAAAAAACGAAACACTCCTTAAAATGTGCACCTTGTAACAAAGCACTATTGAAAATCCAATAAGCACTTTTAATTTTTAAGCACTTTATAAAAACACTTGCAACCACCATGGAATGATCAGAGAAACACACAGGATTAATACCACATGATTTTACAATTTGCAATTGATGTTCAAAAACATACAGGCGATCCAACCTTGCCATTGAGATCCCACCTTCCCTTATTTGTAGCCATGTATATTGTTTCGTATTATCATTCATATTTCTCCACACATCCACTAACTCATTGGTTTCAATCGATCGAATCAATGACAACCTAGAAGCTGTATGCGGCTCTGGATGATTTCGATCTATATCATTAGTCGTACAATTAAAATCTTCTGCAACCAGGAGGTAATGTTCAGGATCACAATTTTGTATAGTATTTGAAAGTGTCTCTAAAAACAACATTCTCTCTATTGCCATAACTGGGGCATACACATTTACTAAAACAAAGGTTGCAACATCAAATTTTGCTGTAACTTTTAAAAGTCTTCCTTTCACCACTTCTTCCACCTCATATGAAATTGGCAAAAACTTGTTTGCAAAAAAAACTTCTGCAACCCCAGAACTTGTACTATTCTTATGACTCAGGATAGACACCCCCTCCCATTCCCTTTTCCAGTCCACCTCATTTAGATCATTACTATGGGTTTCTTGAGCAAACATTATATCTATACTTTTCAATTTCATTAACTGGAACAATTGACTCCTTTTTCTAATATCCCTTGCTCCGTTTACATTTAGTGTGGCAAATTTCAAGTCAATCATAAAAAATATATAAAACAAACCAATCATAAAATTTACAAATAAAGAAGAAGAAAAAACAAAATACATCAACTTGAAATTGTCGTCACAAATCCAGTCACATTTTTTCTGCACGTAACTTTTGTACGAACTTTTTCAATCTATGAAACTCTTGACTTGTTAGCCCTCCATCCCCTCTTTCACTCATCAACGCCCGTGCTGATTCCATAAAGAGTTTCCAATCCGGAAAAAAATCATCTATTACCACATTTCGTTTGCCTTTTGTTATGCTCAAGAAACGCTGAACCTTCTCCAGCGTATATCCACTTGGCTCCTGCCTCTCCCTCCATGCCCCAGCACCAGCTGACCACTCCGCTTCACCAAAGCTAGCCAGAGAAGAATCCTCAGAAGAGGAATCATCTGATGAGTCCTCTGTGCTATCATCCCCTCCCTCCTTTTCTGATCCTTGACTACTCATTACTTGTTTTTTTGGTTGTGTCCCCCTTTCACTCTGCTTTGATTTCCTCTTCACTACAGGAACTTTGAACACCCTTTCTTCATCCTCCATCATCACACTGCCCTCATCTACCGCTTCAATCACTTCTTTCAACACTTCCCCCTCCAGTGTCTTTGAATCAGTATCAATACTCATCCCATTTACCTCAGTACTTTTATCCTTGTCCATCATTACAGCTTCACTAGACTTCTGTGTACTTACACTTTGCACAACTTCATTTGTAACCTGATCATTCTGACTATTGACCTCATTCTGGCCCACTTCATTCTGGCCCACTTAATTCTGGCCCAGTTCATTATGCTTTGGACAAAACCGCACTTGATGTCCTGTCTCTCCACACCTGAAACATTTCATAGTCTCAGTTGTGGCAAAAATCACATATTCAAAACTCTCCACTTTGAACTTTAATGCCAAGTTTAGTTCTTCTACATCACCCTTCAAAATCATAAATAACTGTCTACGAAAAGAAACAACATGTTTCAAAAACGTGGATTTGCAACCAAGTGGTATCTTTTTAATTGCTGAAACTATTTGCCCATGTCTTGCTAATTCTCGTTCTAGAACCTCATCGCTAATGAACGGGGGAACATTCGAAATCACAACTTTCTTTGCCGGATTAACCAGCGGAAACACACTAATATGTTCCCCTTTTATCACAATCCCTTGTTCTACGACTTGATTAACTTTCTCAATCGACTCCAAAAACAGTACAATTGCACTATTCATTCTTGACACCGATCTTATACAACTACATCCAACAATTTCTCCAACCGCGAGGCTACACTCCTCCACGGAGCATTCCCCCCCGACCGGCACCTTAATGCCATGCCGCCGCGTCAGCTGCTCAAACGCCATCACTACACATACACCCGCCACAGCGGAAAAAAACTAACCCCCTACTTTCTACTCTTCCCTCAGAGTCGTGGAGTGAGACAGGGCTGCAGTTTAAGTCCTGCGCTGTTCAACATCTACATAAATGAGCTAGCGCAGGCCCTGGATCAGTCTGCGGCCCCTGGCCTTACTCTACTGGACACTGAGGTCAAATGCCTTCTGTTTGCTGATGATCTGGTGCTGCTTTCTCCCACTAAAGAGGGTCTGCAGTAGCATCTAGACCTCCTAAACAACTTCTGTCAGTCATGGGCTCTGTCAGTTAACCCCAAAAAGACTAAAATAATGATTTTCCAAAAAAAAACCCAGACGCCAAGACCAACATCATAGTTTTAAATTAGGCCACATGCCCCTCGAACACACGCAGGATTACACTTACCTTGGCATAAATATTAGCAACACAGGAAATTAAAAAAAAGCTGTTAACGACTTGAGAGAAAAGGCACGGAGAGCTTTTTATGCAATTAAGAGAAATATACAAATTGACATCCCAATCAGAATCTGGCTAAAAATAATGAAAACCGTAATAGAGCCCATCGCGCTGTACGGGAGTGAAGTCTGGGGTCCACTCACAGACCAAGAGTTCTCCACATGGGACAAACACCCAATAGAGACTCTGCAGACCGAGCTGTGCAAAATCTTGCTGCGAGTTCAGCGCAAAACCCCAAATGCCTGTAGAGCAGAATTAGGACTATACCCCCTTGTGATAACCATTCAAAAAAGTCATTAAAGAGCCATTCAAAAGAGCCATTAAATTCCATGCCCACTTAAAAAATAGTTTGGTCGATTGGTCTTAGAGTTGACGTCACAAACTGACAATAAAAACACAGCCAGACCAAACCAAATAATTCAAACGCAAAAAGAAAAATACCTCAAACATTGGACAGACGCAACAGACAAACAGAGTAAGCTGGAATGCTATTTGGCCCTAAACAGAAAATATGAATTGGCAGGATACCTGAGTAAAGTGAGCGACCCTAAACTGAGGAAAGTCCTGAGCATGTACAGACTCAGTGAACACAGTCTGAGCATAGAGACAGGCAGACACAGACAGACCTGGCTGCCCAAGGAAGAGCGACTGTGTCCTCACTGCACAGAGAAGCAGCTGGAAACAGAGCTACACTTCTTGACATTCTGCCCCAATTATAAAAATATTAGGGACACTTTCTATCCCCTTTTCACAACCCACCAGAAAGACTTCCTGCAAAAATCAAATATGGACAAACTCCCACTCCTGCTAGGAGAAAGCCCAGCGAACGCACACCTGGCTGCCCGGTACGTGATGTCCTGCCACGACAAAAGAGCCTCCAGCAGCAGGACAGAGCTAACAACTGTGGAAATATTAGAAGATTAGACTTTTTTATTTCATTTCTATTTTATTTATTTATTTATTTATTTTATTGTATAGTGTTATGAATGCTTTGGCAATGTAAAGATTTCCTTCACCATGCCAATAAAGCTATTTGAATCTTGAATCTTGAGAGAGAGAGAGAGAGAGAGAGAGGAGAGAGAGAGAGAGAGAGAGAGAGAGAGGAGAGAGAGAGAAGAATGTGAAAGACAAAGCACATAAGTCATCTCCTAGAAGACTCAGCACGCTCTTGTCTAGGAGTGTTAATGTTGTTTACAGGTGTGTGGCCTTGACAGCCAGATGCACACACGCATCACCACATTCCTGTCACTATAACAAAATCTGTCTTTCACAGTAGATGCTTCAATAAACTGCAGCTCATAGCTCAAGTTCTGCACAGTTTAATAGTTCAATTTAATAGTAATATGAATCTTACCAATTTACAGTACTTGAATCCACTAACAGATTATACTGGAGTGCAAAATGCATATTTACAGTGCATCCGGAAAGTATTCACAGAGCTTAACTATTTCAGTGTTACAACCTTATTCTAAAATTGATTAAATCCTCAATTCTACAAACAATATCCCATAAAGACAATGTGAAAGAAGTTTGTTTGAAATCTTTGCAAATGTATTAAAAATAAAAAACGAAAAAAATCACATGTACATAAGTATTCACAGCATTTGCCATGACACTCAAAATTGAACTCAGGTGAATCCTGTTTCCACTGATCATCCTTGAGATGTTTCAGCAACTTGATTGGAGTCCACCTGTGGTAAATTCAGTTGACTGGACATGATGTGGAAAGGCATACACTTATCTATATAAGGTCCCACAGTTAACAGTGCATGTCAGAGCACAAACCAAGCCATGAAGTCCAAGGAATTAGCTGTAGACCTCCGAGACAGGATTGTATCAAGGCACAGATCTGGGGAAGGGTACAGAAACATTTCTGCAGCATTGAAGGTCCCAATGAGCACAGTGCCTCCCTCATCCGTAAATGGAAGAAGTTTGGAACCAGGACTCTTCTTAGACCTGGCCGCCTAGCCAAACTGAGTGATTGGGGGAGAAGGGTTTTATTCAGGGAGGTGACCAAGAACCCAATGGTCACTCTGACAGAGCTCCAGTGTTTCTCTGTGGAGAACCTTCCAGAAGAACAACCATCGCTGCAGCATTTCACCAATCAGGCCTGTATGGTAGAGTGGCCAGACGACACACAAAAGCCCACCTGGAGTTTGTCAAAAGGCACCTGAAGGACTCTCAGACCATGAGAAACAAAATTATCTGATTGAACTCTTTAGCCTGAATGGCAAGCGTCATGTCTGGAGGAAACCAGACACTGCTCATCACCTGGCCAATACCATCCCTACAGTAAAGCATGGTGGTGGCAGCATCATGCTGTGGGGATGTTTTTCAGCAGCAGGAACTGGGAGACTAGTCAGGATTGAGGGAAAGATGAATGCAGCAATGTACAGAGACATCCTTGATAAAAACCTGCTCCAGAGTGCTCTGGACCTCAGACTGGTGCAAAGGTTCATCTTCCAACAGGACAACGACCCTAAGCACACAGCCAAGATAACAAAGGTGTGGCTACAGGACAACTCTGTGAATGTCCTTGAGTGGCCCAGCCAGATGGAGCTTGAGAGGTTGTGCAAAGAATGGGAGAAACTGCCCAAAAATAGGTGTGCCAAGCTTGTAGCATCATACTCAAAAAGACTGAGGCTGTAGAGGCTGTAATTGGTGCCAAAGGTGCTTCAACAAAGTATTGAGAAAAGGCTGTGAATACTTATGTACATGTAATTATTTTTTTCTTTCATTTTATATATTTAATAAATTTGAATTTCATACAAACTTATTTCATGTTGTCATTATGGGGGATTGTTTGTAGAATTGAGGGGAAAAATGTGAATTTAATCCATTTTGGAATAAGGCTGTAACATAACAAAATGTGACAAAAGTGAAGCGCTGTAAATACTTTCCAGATGCACTATACACATGAATACTCATCTCTTTAAGTAAAGGAGCAAGTGAACTGCTGTCAGTAGCCTAAAGGGTGTTTAAATGTCTGTCCTTTATTTAATAATCATTTTACAGTCTCCTTCTCCAGTGACCTTTTATGCTGCACTCTTGTCCTCACCATGATATGCTGTAAGATTCAATGATAGCAGGTAATTTCCACCAAACAATGTTTCAGGCCTCAGGCACCGATGAACCTATATTGCTCTTTTCTGTCCTGTGGTGGCAATGTATGGCAAAGAACATTCTGTCTCCATCTGTAGTAATATACCTACTGTTTGAAAATCATTAAATCATTTGTAACCTTGTTTGAAGCAATTCACACTGATTCATGGAACAAAACATGACCCACATCTGTCAATAGTTTTTAAAATAGTAACTTTTCCACTTTAAAAAAGACTAATGTTCTCAAAACAAATCTACCATTCTACCATTCCATTTATTGTATTCGACTTGTATTGGATCAGACTTGTTTATTCAGCACATCCCACAGATGCTTGATTGGATTGAGATCTGGGGAATTTGGTGTAAAAGAAAACGTGATTCATCAGACCAGGCCACAATTCTTCCATTGCTCCGTGGTCCAGTTGTGATGCTCACGTGCCCATTGTTGGAACTTTTGGCGGTGGACTGGGGTCAGCATGGGCACCCTGACTGGTCTGCGGCTATGCAGCCTCATACGCAACAAACTGCAACTGCACTTTCTGACACCTTTCTATCAGAACCAGCATTAACTTCTTGAGCAATTTGAGCTACAGTAGCTCGTCTGTTTAACTGGACCACACAGGCCAGCCTTCGCTCCCCATGTGCATCAATGAGCCTTGGCCTCCCATGACCCTGTCACCGGTTCAGCACTGTTCCTTCTTTGGACCACTTTTGATAGATACTGACCACTGTAGACTGGGAACACTCCACAAGAGCAGCAGTTTAGGAGATGCTCTGACCCAGTCCTCTAGCCATCACAATTTGGCCCTTGTCAAACTCGCTCAAATCCTTACTCTTGCCCATTATTCCTGCTTCTAACACATCAATTTTGAGGACAAAATGTTCACTTGCTGCCTAATATATCCCACCCACTAACAGGTGCCGTGATGAAGAGATCATCAGTTTTATTCACTTCACCTGTCAGTGCTCATAATGTTAAGCCTGATCAGTGTATACATGTATGTGCATACACATATTACATTCATATATAGTTATTTGCATTTATGACATTACATCATCACTCACAAATATGTATTAATTAAAGGAAAAACATTACTTTGATATATATATATATATATATATATATATATATATATATATATATTTTTTTTTTTTTTTTTTTTTTTTAATCTAGATGAATCTAGATTAATTCCAAAATTAATCTAGATTAATCTAGATTAAAATGGCTCATTTGAATTCAGAATATGTGTGCTCGTAAGCAGTGTTGGGGAAAGTTACTTTGAAAAGTAATGCATTACAATATTGCGTTACTCCCTTAAAAAGTAACTAATTACTTAGTTACTTTGTAAGAAAAGTAATGCGTTACGTTACTTTTGCGTTACTTTTTCTCACCTGGGCTGGGCTTGCTTTTTTGTTTTGTTTTTTAATAGCAAAAAAAGTCATTTTTTGTGCAAATGTAAAGACCTCTTCATACCAAAATTGAAATAATACGCCTCAGGCTGAGGTAAAAATGTGCTGCCATTCTGGATAATGGAAGAATAGGACGCAGGAGAAAAACGTTTTACCAATAAAAACAAAAAATCTAGTCATTTTTGCTCATGGCTTAACTGAATCATCAAAGGTCAGCAGCACGACATTGGTCAATAAAGGTAGATTAAATGCATAAAAATATTTGTTTTATTTAACATTTATATATTTGAGGTTTGAGTACTCTGATTTTGCATTTGACTGATTTTATTCATTTTAAGGAGTACAGAATCTTTATTGTGCAAGTGAGATGAGTAAATGCTCACATTTAGTCTAGAACTACAATAACCATCATGTTTACACACAACGCCTCTCCACTTATTTTTCACAACATGAGGACAGGAGAGCTGTCAGTCAAATAAATGTGAAAAAGTAACTTGCGTTACTGAAAAGTAACTCAGATATTTTGTTGTAAATTTGAAAAGTAATGCGTTACTTTACTAGTTACTTGAAAAAGTAATATTATTACGTAACTCAAGTTACTTGTAATGCGTTACCCCCAACACTGCTCGTAAGTGATCGTTTGTTTTTTTGTAGTTTAATAATAAATAACTTCTGTCCCTTTAAGACCTGACGCACGCATATCCAAACGTTCCTGTGAGCTGGTTACGACTGTGTTTACGTTAAAACTCACCAAGATGGGCATTGAGACATTTTTGAGTGTATTTGACCATTAATAAACTGGAAAAAGGAGCTCATTTTTGCACTTGTATGTCAGAGGCGGCTTTATTACGGTATGTGTGTGTGCGCTTCAGATGCGAGTGCGAAATCTGCGGGAATTAGTAGAATTAGTAGAAAAACGCTATGTGCAACCCCGTGCGAAATTCAGAGCGGTCACACCAATACTAACAAAAGTCTAGCAGAACATGCGTTCGCAATGTTCAGAGGATTAAACGGACTGAATGAGAGGAGGCGGGTGCCTGTCACTCGCTGTCGGTCGGAGAGGAGAGGAGAGCGCACTAATATATATATATATATATATATATATATATATATATATATATATATATATATATATATATATATATATATATATATATATATATAACGGCCCACCACTAATATATATATATATATCCTAACCAAAGCAATGTTACTTTTATTAATATACATCTTTTAAAAAGTTACACAAATGTTGCAACTTGTTGTCATGAAATGTAACAGAAGGAACTGAATCCATTATGAAGGGAAACGTAAGAAAGGGAATATGAAGGGAAACTTAAGATAAAGAAAAAAGATGGCGCCGAGGATGGCTGCTACGTTGCGAGCTCCGCTGAAACATTGTAGTTTTTTTTTGTTTGTTCTGTTTATAGTTTTTGTGTTTTTTGTCTTGGATGTTGTCTGCCTTACTACGTACGACAGACAGACACTTTTGGACATTGGTTCGGCAATCGCACACCGAAAACCGGACTTTAAATTCATCAACGACGACACGCTGTTTACAAACACGGCAGCAGAACCTTTTGTGTGGGCGGCCCGACCGCGGAAACGCAGCCGGAGAAGGGGGAAGAGAGCCGGCGTGCTCATCAGAGTAAGACGCCGCGCAAACCGACCCCCGCTTCCCAGTATTTTACTGGCTATTGTTCAGTCTCTGGACAACAAACTCTGCGAGCTGAGAGCACGGATCTCTTTCCAACGAGAGACGAGGGACTGCTGCATTATCTGCCTTACAGAAACTTGGATGTCTGCTGAGATTCCAGATTCGGCCATCGAAACCACGGGGTTCTCCGTGCACCGAATGGACAGAGAAAAAGATCTCTCAGGGAAAAGCAAAGGCGGGGGTGTGTGTTTTATGATCAACAGATCCTGGTGTGATCAGAGGAACGTACATTCTATCAAGTCTTTCTGTTCTCCTGATCTGGAACTTCTCATGGTTCTGTGCCGACCATTCTGGCTACCGAGGGAATTCACAGCGGTCATCATCACAGCTGTGTATATTCCCCCACAAGCCGACACAGACCGGGCACTAAAGGAACTGTATAGGACAGTGAGTGAGCAGGAAACCGCGCATCCTGAGGCTGCGTTTATTGTGACCGGGGACTTTAACAAAGCCAACTTCAAACGCATTGCACCTAAATACCACCAACATGTTAGCTTCAACACGCGAGGGAACCGTGTCTTAGATCACTGCTACTCTCCCTTCAAGGATGGTTACAAGTCCCTCCCGCACCCACCATTCGGCAAATCAGATCACACTTCCATTCTCCTCTTGCCCGCTTATAGGCAGAGGCTGAAACAGGAAGCACCCGCCCTCAGAACCATCCAGTGCTGGTCGGACCAATCGGACTCTATGCTACAGGACTGTTTTGATCACGTGGACTGGGAGATGTTCCGGTCGGCCTCTGATGACGACATCGAGGTCTACGCTGATAGCGTAACGTGTTTCATCAGGAAGTGCGTAGAAGACGTTGTTCCGACCAAAACAATTTGTCTGTACCCAAACCAGAAGCCGTGGCTAAATAGGGATGTTCGCGCGGCACTCAATGCGCGGACCTCCACTTTTAACTCCGGTAATGCGGAGGAGCATAAACAAGCAAGTTATGCCCTCCGGAAAACCATCAGAGCAGCAAAACGGCAGTACAGGGACAAGATTGAAGGACAGTTCAACACCACCGACTCCAGAAGCATGTGGAGGGGAATTAACACCATCACGGACTATAAAGGGAACACAAACTCCACCGTGAACACCGCTGCCTCTCTCCCGGACGAGCTCAACACCTTTTATGCTCGCTTTGAGGGAACTAACACCGCCTTCGCGGAGAGAGAGCTCGTGACTGAAGATACAGAGGTTAGTTCACTCTCCGTATCTGTAGCGGATGTAACCCGATCCTTCCAGCGGGTGAACGTCCGTAAAGCCGCGGGTCCAGACGGCATTCCGGGCCGCGTCATCAGAGCGTGCGCGAACCAACTGGCTGGAGTTTTCACGGACATCTTTAACCTGTCCCTCTCCCTGTCTGTGGTCCCCACATGCTTCAAAACGTCCACCATTGTTCCTGTACCTAAGCAGTCAAAAACCACCTGCTTAAACGACTGACGTCCTGTTGCTCTGACCCCCATCATCAGCAAATGCTTTGAGAGACTAATCAGAAACCACATCTGCTCTGTTCTCCCCCCCTCACTGGACCCACTGCAGTTTGCATACCGCACAAACCGCTCCACTGATGATGTCATTTCATCCACTATACACACTGCTCTCTCCCACCTGGAAAAGAGGAACACATATGTGAGAATGCTGTTTGTAGACTACAGCTCAGCATTCAACACCATTGTGCCCTCCATACTTGACGGGAAACTCCGGGCTCTAGGCTTAAACAGTTTGTTATGCAGCTGGATCCTGGACTTCCTGTCAAACAGACGCCAGGTGGTCAGAATGGGCAGTAACATCTCCTCATCACTGACTCTCAACACTGGAGCCCCTCAGGGATGTGTTCTCAGCCCACTCCTGTACTCCTTGTACACACATGACTGTGTGGCAACCCACAGCTCCAACACCATCATCAAGTTTGCTGACGATACGACGGTGGTAGGTCTTATCACCGACAATGATGAAACGGCCTACAGAGAGGAGGTGCACACTCTGATACGATGGTGTCAGGAGCACAACCTCTCCCTCAACGTCAGCAAGACCAAGGAGCTGGTGGTCGACTTCAGGAGGAATGAGAGAGAACACCGCCCCATCACAATCAATGGAGCACCGGTGGAGAGAGTCAGCAGCTTCAAGTTCCTCTGTGTCCACATCACAGAGGAACTCTCATGGTCCGTCCACTCTGAGGCCGTTGTGAAGAAGGCTCATCAGCGCCTTTTCTTCCTGCGACGGCTGAGGAGGTTTGGAATGAACCTCCACATCCTCACACGCTTCTACACCAGCACCATAGAGAGCCTGCTGACTGGCTGCATCACCACCTGGTACGGCAACAGTACCGCCCGCAACCGCAAAGCCCTGCAAAGGGTAGTGCGCACGGCCAGCTGCATCATCGGAGGTGAGCTTCCCTCCCTCCAGGACATTTATGCCAGGCGATGTGTGAAAAGAGCTCAGAGGATCATCAGAGACTCTAGCCACCCGAACCATGGGCTGCTCTCACTGCTGCCATCAGGCAGGCGGTACCGCAGCATTAGAACACGCACCAGCCGACTCCAGAACAGCTTCTTCCCACAAGCAATTAGACTACTTAACTCTTGATCCATCAGGATCATAACACACACTGGACAGAATATCACTCAGCACAACCCACTGGAGATACACACACATTATATACACATTTATTTATCATATAGGATCTATTGTACATCGGATTTCTATTTGTGAACATATTGTATACTGTACATTGTATATTATTACTATAGCTTAATGTATACTGTTATTGTTTAATGTATGTTTAGTGTATATTGTTTAAAGTATATGTATATTGTAAGTATGTTTATATTGTTTAAAGCTGTGAGAACTACACTCACATTGTGTAAATGATTTATTGTTTATTGTAGTGTATACTGTGCTGTGAGTAATTGTGTGCGCATCAGATGTGTAATCTGTTGTTGCTTAAATGTTGTACACGTCATGTCATGACTACTATGTTTGCTCGGACTGCACCTAAGAATTTCACCTACTGTTGCACTTGTGCATATGGTAGAGTGACAATAAAGTGATTTGATTCGATTTGAAATGTCAAATTAAATAAAAAAATTTAATGAGAGAAAGAAAGAGGGTAAAAGCACAGTGGGAAATTGGACGACTATATAAATATTCACAGACAATGAATTTGATTTTGCCAAGGAGATAGACTGACCTAGAGAGAGAAATATGGCAGTAATTGAAAGGCACAATCACAAGTATTGTATTAACCTTCAACTATTATGTCACTGTTTAGGAACAAGGTGATTTATAAAAGCATTTCCAGTGACATCAACATTTAAAACCGATCAATCGTCATGCATTTAAGGCCCTGCATTGTATAGATAAGTGCACCTGATGGTCTATACTATACAAAGTTTTCCTTGTTTATTCAGATAAGGGAGAAGCAGAGGCACATTGCGGTTGTGGCTATTGATAGTATTGATTGGTTCATGGTGGTGGTCCGTCACAGCAAATTGGGCAGAGGAATGAAGAAAAGGACCTTGGAGTTGCGGCCTGTAGAAAGAAATACTTTAGTGCTCTATGAGCACTTGTTCAGCAAATGGAATCAGCAAAGATTTTTTGCTGGTGCTAAAGACATTTGAAAGAATTTTAGTAAGGGACGATGGTCCTGGTTAATCCTTTCTTGTGCAAAAGTGCTACTTGACAATAAACCTCATTTGTGAAGGTAAAGCGTCTTTTGAATGGCTTGCAGCAGCTCGTATAGCCTTGAAATAAAAGTTATTCAGTCTATTTTTCAGTTTTCACTAAAGAAAATTTGGCAGCAAGTAGAGGTGTAACGGTAGACGTATTAGTACCGAAATGTTTCTGTACAGGGCTTCCGGTACGGTGCACGTGTGTAGGCTACCAAACGGTACGAATGCAATCTTTAACAGTAGGATTGTTTTATGCATGTAACAGACTTAAATCCGAGTTCCCCCACAAACATAGTACCTTAATTGGTAACACTTTACAATAAGGTTGTATTAGTTAACATTAGTTAACATGAACTAACCATGAACAACACCCCTGTTCAGCATTAGTTAATCTTTGTTAATGTTAGTTAATAAAAATACAGCTGTTCATGTTAGTTAACAGTGCATGAACTAATGTTAACAAGATTTTAATAATGCATTAGTAAATGTTGAAATTAACATTAACAAAGATAAATAAATGCTTTAAAAGTGCCATGGTTATTTCACTGATATAATTGAATGTGTGTGAATGTGTTCATTGTTAGACTTTATTTATTAATAATAATAATAATAATAATAATAATAATAATAATTTGTTACTTTTATATAGCGCTTTTCTAGGCACTCAAAGTGCTTTACATAGAAGGGGGGAATCTCCTCAACCACCACCAATGTGCAGCACCACCTGGATGATGCGACGGCAGCCATATTGCGCCAGTACGCCCACCACACACCAGCTGATTGGTGGAGAGGAGACAGAGTGAAGAAGCCAATCGTATATATATATATATATATATATATATATATATATATATATATATATATATATATATATATATATATATATATATATATATATATATATATATATATATATATATATATATATATGGGGATGATTAGGAGGCCATGATGGACAGGGACCAATGGGCAAATTTGGCCAGGATGCCGGGGTTACACTCCTACTCTTTTTCGAAGGACATCCTGGGATTTTTAATGACCACAGAGAATCAGGACCTTGGTTTAACGTCTCATCCGAAGGACATGCTTGTTACATTATACTGTCCCCATCACTATACTGGGGTGTTAGGACCCACACAGACCACAGAGTGAGCACCGCTCACTAACACCTATTCCAGCATTATTTACTTTACATTATTTTGTTTATATTACATTATTTTACATTAATTAATTTAATTAATTATTATATTATGTTAGCATATTATATTAAATTAAATTATATTTATTATATTATATATATCTCTCACACACACACACACGTGCACGCACGCAAACACACGCACGCACGAACGAACGCACGCACACACATACACAAACACACACCTTTATATTTCATCTAATCTATTCAAGGACAAGGATAATGTTACTTATGATATTTGTACCAATTAGACTATTACAGTAAAACTACACAAAGTCACAGAGATCACTGCAACTGTATGGATTGATTGGCAGTCTGATGGCTGTAATTATGCAAACTATCCTCTTTGAACAGAGAACAGGCCACAACACCTCAAGCAAAGAGACAGAGAAAGAGAGAGCGGTTCATCTTTTATTCATTGCATCATGCCAGCTAAGTCTCAGTCTCACACAGACGCACAGACTGAGATTAAAAAGCAGCAAAAAAAAAAAAAAAAAGGAAAAGAAAAGACAAAGAAAAAACAGCAAAAGTGACAGTGATCCCATAGTTCAATCAGTGCCATTTTATAATTCAAACCTATTTACTTGGAAAAAATGAAGAAGATAGTATATGAAAACACAGGTAACGGCAACAGTATGTGTTCAAAAAGACCCATCTTTATATAGAAAAGTGGATAATTTCTAAAACAAAAAACCCTCCATGTTTGCTTGTAGAAAATTGAGCATAATTCCAGAGTTCTACGCTTTAGCATAAAACTGCTGTCTGATCTTTATCATCTTCCTCTCTCTCTCATCCATTGTTTATGTGGAACCTGAAGCCAGTTCACTACTGCTGAATCTCCAGGGTGCTCAAAGTTCTGATGCAGTGCTCTTTTAAAGGGCTACACAAAGGAAAGGACTCTCAACTACAGCTCATGAGCACTGAAATTCACACCTTTATCAACATTAGAACAAGACAACCCTCATCTCAGAAGGTATACCTCGTTGATGAACATTACGACAATGAAGGGAAAATGTTCCAGGTGCTGCAATAATCTTCATCATCATGTCCACTTCCTTAATCACCACTGCTTGATACTTTCTACTTGACCAGGTACTGACAGAGTAAAACAGGGAAGATGTAAAATTGCTCAATTTCAGCTCAACAGGAAAGAGAGG